>VDFB02000007.1:29126209-29538349 GCA_007258455.2 Sequoia sempervirens | reverse complement strand
CTAAGAGATCCCCATGGGCCATCTTGCATGTTTCCTCCTTGAAGTTTCCTAAATTTTGCTAAGTCCTAGATTTTTGAGTTTTTTAGGTTGTCGCTTACTTGCTTACCTTGCATGCTTTCTCCATCGCTCTTTCCCCTTCTTCTCTTCCTTCCCTTTTTTATTCTAAGTGTTTTAGGTGTCAGCCTTCGACCTTACCCTTTACCCCTTGTGAACCCCAATCCTAGACCTGCACAAACATAGCAAACAAACACAAGATTAGATCCATATGCAAGTTAGAACTAAGATTCCCCATGAAATTTATCTACAATGCTCAAAATAGGAAAGAAATGAAGAAAAAAACAAGAAAAGCTTCTAAATCCTATTTAAGCATGCAAACTCTCAATCCCATGGGGGAATTGGTGCCAATTTGATGTGGAAATTGGCCCTTTCCCAACTCCTTTGCAAGCTTGATGATCTTTGATGAAGATTGATGATGATTTGATGCTTCCTTGGAGAAAATCCTACATAACCTAGCTAAGAAATGATGAAAATGGATAAAGAATGGATGAAGATGATAACTTTGGCTCCAATTCTCCTCCTCAAATGAGCATAATGATTTTACATTGATTGTGGCTCTCTCAACAAATAGAGAAGGCCTACCTATTTATAGAAAGAAGGATGGAGGATTTGAAAGATATGGAGGATGTGGGACAAAAGATAAGCCAATGATAAAGAGCCACTTGTCATCATGCTAATGGACAAAGGTTGAGCACATTTTGGAGAATGTGCAAAGATGGGGGAGGTTCAAATTCAAAAGATGGCTTGAAGGATGAGGTGAAAGGTGAAGTTAATGTCACATGGCTCAAGAAAAGGACTTGTAAGAGATATTAAATGCCATGTTGGAGGACAAGACCTTTTGGGGGGAGATTTCAAATTTGAGGAATATTCCATATTTGATGCCATTTTGAAAGTAATTAAGGATTTATTAATTAATTAAAATGATTTTCATGAGCAAGTGGCAAAAGCTAGAGGATTTGATGGTTTAAGACTAAGATTAATCAAGATTTGATTAATTTAAAGGATATTAGTTGATTTGACTATTTTGACTTAGACTTTTGGATTAATTTAAATCAAAATGAGAGGAAAATGATTTTAGACTTAATTAAATAAGATTTAATTAAAGAGGATGGTGTTAGCTTTAAATCAAATAAAGATAAATTTATTTAATTTAAATGAGATGACCTTAGAGATTAATTAAATAAAATGAATTATTTAATTAAAATAGGGACTATAAGATTGATTAAACAAAGTGATTTATTTAATTAATAGGAGATGATGATTTAATCAGATAAAGTTGATTTATTTAATTAAAAGATGAAATATGATGAATTTAATTAAATAAAGATTATTTAATTAAATGACTAGCAAATGGAGATGATTCAAGATGAACTGGTGTTAGTAAATTAGGATCAGGTGTATAGGTTCAATTGGTACATTTTACGTGTCTACATTTTGCCCCTCTTTGAAGCAATGTACTCACTGCATTGGTTCAAAGAATAAATTGTCTTGATCAAAATTAAAAAATTCTTTGATTTTTTTGGATGCCCTACTGCTGCCCAATCGAAAGAATTATGCCGGTACAATGCCCCCTCAAGAGATCGAGTGAAAAGTTCAATTTGAGGGTCGATCTCGTGATAAAGAGGTTCAAGATTAGTTTAGCTCGAATGTTTGATGTAGACAAATTTGATGATGTAGACAATCATCAGCCATGGGTAACCTCATGTCTACTTTGATATATTACACACACTTGATCCTGATTCTGTACCATGACAGTTACATTATTGATGATATATATATGAGATGATTATGATGTTTACATGTAATGTATGATATGATGATGCTTTTATGATTATGCAGTGGATGATAAATGTATGGTTTATGAGATGCCTAGAATAACCAATCTATATTATGCAATGATGGAGATACAATGCATGTGGTATGATTAATGCTTTCTATATGATATGATATGCATTATGCAGTATGCTAACGGTTTGTGGATGCAAGATAGATGCAATGGTGATGATGATTAACTGTTAGCGTAGAGAGAAGAAAGAAGAAAATAGATGATGACAAGAGGATTCAACGAGCCAACTTTATTAGAGATGATGATGAGAGATGGATGATTTGCTTATCAGTAATTGGGACTTTAAAAGGGCTACTTACCTTATGTTTGATAACACACATAGATACAATGCATCAAGGTATAGATAACCAGGATTGCGTTGTATCTAGTGAGATGGACTTTGACTCGACAAACAAATAGGAGTATTCTTGTTCACACTTGACATACAAAAACCTTGCTATGGTGCACTTTCGAAGTTTCAAACATCTCAAACCAAAACACAGAAAGGTATAACTTATCAATGCAATAGTCAACAAGTTGTCCAAAACACCTTCCATACACATCTAACAAAGCAAGTATTCACCAAGTTATATTACAAGAACGTCCAACAAGTAGAACAAACAAAAGATAATGATTGTTGCCCCATTCCTTTCTCTCTAAATAGTTTTGAGTAGACATCATCGAGAGGTAATTGGAATGAGTGAAATAAGATAAATCAAGAGAAAAGATCAAGCAAGCAAACAAGCCAATGTTCTTCATACCTCGAGCCAAAGGGATGTGTTTAGGATAAGTATCCAAAGTGATTTGCCAAAGATAATGCCCATTGTAGGAAGGATGCATCCTAGGACATGTTAGTGGATGGTGGAAAGTTGATAGGTTGCTTGGAAAGGCTGTTGGTATAAGGTTGATTGACATGTTTGCGAATGATCAAGAGTTTGATTTTGCGTTTAAAGGTTTGTTGCTTCGATTTTGATTTTGCATTTGAAGTTTGCTTTT
This sequence comes from Sequoia sempervirens, assembly GCA_007258455.2. Lineage (NCBI taxonomy): Eukaryota > Viridiplantae > Streptophyta > Pinopsida > Cupressales > Cupressaceae > Sequoia > Sequoia sempervirens. The sequence continues at coordinate 29,535,471 of VDFB02000007.1, read as the reverse complement.
GCTAATTGTTGTGGTTGTTTCTATTTGTTTTGCCAAAGGGTGAGTGTGATGATTGATTTATTATGGATGAGATTATTTTGGGTGAAGTGAAATGAGATGGATGAATTTTTTCAAATATTTGGATGTTTTTGGAGTTTTGAAATGTTTTGAGGTTGTTTTTTGGTATTTTCAAGATGTTTTACAAATGTTTTGATTTTCGGATTTTCCAATGTTTTGGGGTTTTCCAAGATTTTATGAATATTTTTGGATTTTGTGTCTCAGGGATTGATCAAAGATTAGCCTTGCCTACATTTAAGCTCAAAGATGACGTAGTTAGAATAGCATGTTTTTGATGTTTTTCTAACTTTTATGAGTGTTTTTTGATTTTGATATGTTTTGAATGTTTTTTGATTTTCGCATGATTTTGACAATTTGGATATGGATATGGATATGTGTGACAATATCAATGCTCTTTGTTTGAGATTTTGTTGAAAACCAAGCTAAGGTTGATTGATCTAATCAATGGATTGATCTAATCAATGGATTGATGATGATAACATTGTTGAGGATACACAACATTGTAAGGATAGTGTTAAGAAACACAAGGATTACGATGGATATTCCAAGATGATGAGAGATTGATTGGATTCGATTGATGGATTGATGATGATAACATTGTTAAGGATACACAACAATGCAAGGATAGTGTTAAGCAACACGAGGATTGGGATGGATATCTTGAGATGATGATGGATTGATGATGATAACATTGTTGAGGATACACAACAATGCAAGGATAGTGTTAAGCAACACAAGGATTGGGAAGGATATCCTGAGATGATGATTTTTTGATTGGATTTGATTAATCAAGATTTTGAAGCTTGATTTTGGAAGAAAATTACTTTGAATGATTTGATTTTACATTTTAAGTGTAGATTAGATGTGACTGATAGTGATTGTTTGGATTGATGTTCGATGAAAGATGAAGCTTGACAAGGAACATCTTCTCATCAAAATGTGCCATGGGTTAGTGATTTGGATTTTGGCTCACAACTGGTTGACCAATTTAATTTCACATTTGCCAATGTTTAGATCACCACATAAGTTGGAAGATATAGATCAAGATTTATTCCCGAAGCAAGATGTAACTATCTGCCTCCAATGTCTAACAATGTATGGAATGCCATGGGTGGATGCTTGGATAGATGTATGGATGGATGGATATGGTAAGCACACAAAGGATGCTCATTTGGATAATGCTTCATGGCTCAGATAACATTGGGTAGGATGAAAATGACTCATGTCAAGATGTTTACCATAAGCAAGTGTAAAGTGTGCACCAAAGTTTGTCAAGATCAAGATAATGTGGAAGATGGATGCAGACATATGCAAATGGATTGGATAAATGGTTCATGGATGAATGGATTTATTATGGATGAGATGGATGGAATGTTGGGTTTATTATGGATGTGATAAGATGCTTTCTCCTAAAGTGGCGCACGTAGATGCTTGATTCAACACATGACGCCTGTTTTCTAGGTTTTCATCATGGTACCTGTCCAAAGCGCCACTGTAGTGGTTTTCATTGGAGATGATTTTTATCTTTACTATTTTCATGATTTTTCTATTTTTCTATTTTTCTATTTTTTGATTTTTTTAAATTTTCTTGAAAGATTTTAAGCTCATGTTGAACGACCTGGTGGTGTCGATGTAAATATTTTTGTCATGATGTGCCATTGATATCCTGCTTGAAGAAGCTGCTTTGCCAAGATACATGCACTTGAATGCAACTTTTGAGATTCCTGATCTGCTTTGTTGAAAAAAGGGTTAACTTTGTCTTTGTGTGCACATCGCGATAGAGTGCCTTTTGAATCCTTATGATGAAGGGTGATTGCCAATACATGGTCAATGTGAGAATTAGATATCATGTGTGGAGGCGTGGATGGAGTGTGTTTAGGAATACAAGATGGATTGGTTGATAGTTTGGAACCTTTGACTCTCCAAACTTGGGAAGATGAGCAATGATGGGTGGATACAAAAGTGTGCATGGAATTAGGACCAACTGCTTGATATACTTTGTACGTTGCTTGAAAAGCATGCTTTTGCTTTTGTGGACAACTTTAATGGATAATTTTCCCTTTTTTATTTTGCCCCATAGTTTCTTTGATTAATGGAGTTTGATAGGGATCATCTTTCTTTGTATTTTTTGGTATCCACATGTATTTTATTTGTTTGATATGCTTCTTAGCTTCTTTTTCTTTGATAACATTCTTTGTGCTTTGATTCAAAACATTCTTTTGATGTTGGTCCCAATTCGTGGATGGGGTGATGAGTGGATGAAGATTCATGACGTGGCTGGTTGTAGTATTGGCATTGGTTTCACCATAAGGATTCTTCGTGCCCCCTATGTTGACGTTTTCTTGAGATGAAGTTTCCCCCAGTATGGTGGTAGTAACATCTTTGTTCTTTGATTCTCCCTATTTTGAGATGTCTTGTTCAGAATGCATTCTTTGATAAATGACCACTACAGATGACGTTATTTCACTTTGCTGCTTTGTTGACTTTGGAATATCTTGTTCTGTCTAACCTGTTTCCTTGAGTGGATAATGCTGGATATACATGATGTCCTCATTCTAAATTTTGGATATATTTGATCCTGATGTTGTCAATTTAGTTTGATTGTAGGAATCAATAACCTTCTCCTTTTGTGTAATCATGTCAGGAGTAAAGGAATCCTATTCTGAGTGAAGATCGTTTATGTGTCCATCCAAAGAAAGCATCTCATGGGTAGATAGAGGAGTATGTGCTATGTGGATATGATCATCTTGTAAAGATAGGAGAGTGTCCATTATATCATTGTAGTGGCTTGGAGATGCAAATTCTTGATCTCGAATGATTTCATAATTGCTTTATGCTTTGGATCAAGTTCTTGACAAGGGTCAATTTCAAAGAATGGACTGCTTATAAAGGGTTCTTGGATATATTCATTAAACATAGTAAGTGGCTGAAATGTTGAGTTGTGGATCCCTTTAGTATCTGTAACCATGAGGTCAAAGGATGCCCATATGTCTTGGAAAGGATCATTGCTAGACCTTGGTGAAAGATGTTGATCATGCTTTGAAATAAATTCTTGAGATATGTCCCCTAACTCATTGGTTGATGTAGAGACATTTTCAACATGATTATTGGTCGATAGTTTATCACTGCTATCGCTAGTGGTTGAATCTTGATCATTGTCCCCAATAGCTATTATTTTTTGATCAATAAGGTCCTGGATGAGATTTATTAGCCTAATGCAATTTGATGTTGTGTGTCCCTTTATTTTGTGATAATCACAAAGGTGATTTTCATTGTACCACAATAGTTTCACTAAGGGCTCTTGATAATTGTCATAGGTGGGAACTGTGATGAGTTTTTCTTGCACCAACTGTTGCATGATTGATTCGATTGGTTTCCCAAGCGGTGTGTATTTTTGTTTGTTACCTTGTGAGATTTGACCTGGTGATGATTGATTTTGGACAATGTTATGATTTGGGATGATGTTTAGATTTGGCATGATAGGTTGAAATTGAACATTGTTGTGGTTGGGAATCACATTGCCTTGATTTAGGTAACTTTGATTTTGCATAGTGTTACCTTGACTTGGATCAATACATGCAGTCATTAACATCTTGTTTGGACTTTGAACAACATTCATATGATTCACAAACATATCCATCCCAAAGTTTACCAAGTGTGGATTTGAAATGTTCATGTTTGGTAAACTTGTACTTGGTATGTTCACATTTGGCATGTATGGATTTGGTGGGATAATGTTGTTTGTTTGAAGACTCATGCATTGATTGTTTGATTGATAGATTTGTAGGTTTGGACTTTGATTTAAATCTACCATTGAGAAAGGTGTTCCAAAATTTAGATTGGGCATACTCACATTTGTTGTGCCATTGAGGTTTGTAGGAGATAATGATCCCATGTATGGATTGTATAAATGTGAGTTTTGATAATCCATCAGCATTGTAAGGCTTTGAAAGTTTGGTTGATTTAGACCACTCATAATGTATGGATCAAGTTTATATTCCATGTTTTTCTTTATGTTTTGACCTTGTTGACCTCTAAAGGATTTAGGACCAATGATGAGATGAAGGATGAAAGGGATGAATGATATGGGTGTTTGAAATTTTAAGACCCTTGGAGGAGATACTAGACTTTAGTATTTTTGGTTTTTGATTTGATTTGGATTTGATAATGAACTCGTAAACTCCAAGAGGTTAGATGTTGTCTTGGAATAAACTTGTCCACAAGATGATAATTTAACTAGGTGTATGAATGAGGAAGGATTCATCCACACACACTTAGCCAAACAAGGAGATTTTGATGTTGATTTGAAGGATTTTACCAAAAGTCTAGTATGAATGATTTTTCCAATGGTTCAAAAGTTGTTTGTGAGATGAGATTTGATTGATATTTTGAAGGATGGATGAAGGTTGACTTTGATCCTAAATGAACCTAGGAGAGACTTGTTTTACAAGACCAAGGTTTTGAAGAACATGCTTTTCCCTAAGAGTACTTCAAACAAAAAGATCAATGTTTTCCCAAAAGACCATAAGACAAAAGATAAACAAGCACATGTGTAGGGTTCAATTGATTTCATCTTGATTAATGAATTGATTTTACCACATCCAATGTCTTGCTTATTTTTTCAAACTAAATGTCTAATGTCCCAATTTCTTTTCATCCCACAAAGTCCATTATGTGGAAATTAAGGAAATTAAGGCAATAGTTTCCTAAAGTTGACTTTAGTAAGAGAAAATTGAGATATGAATCCAAGCACTTAGAAGCCTCTAAGGATAGAATACCTAGGGCAAGCAATAGCACTTAGATTTTTCAATGGTATTTGCTCCCCCTAAAGGGTTTGACATTTGATGCTCATGTTGAATGTTCATTTTTCCAATGTTTTAGATCAAGCGAAGTGTTTTTATTTCCAAAGTAATGCACAATCCTATGGATGAGAGACAATATTTGTTGAATCCCCACTTGGAAGAATCTAGCTACACCTACTCTTAGCGGATGATTAGATGTTTGACCACATAGGCTCCCCCTTATAGTGCACTCGCTTCTCAGGTCAGCCAAGCATCAATACCCATGAATCTCCCATGGAATACTTCTCATCTCTACTAAAATCCATAAAATTATGGGGCAGCTTCAGAACGATAGTTCTTGCACCAACAAATAGATTAAGGATTTTGCCCTTTTAAACAAGGGGTTTTAATGCGGGCATTCCATTTGTGGGGGATCATCCATACATCGAGAGACCATTGCTGCCCTTCTCATCAGAACAATCCTCGTGATACTTGTCTTTCCTCAAGTACCCACACTTATATCCCGAGTGGAAGTCGCTTGGCTTTAGTGTGTTCCCGGTTGGGTCATTCCCTTGGGTGATTACTTTTTCCCACAAGGCAGACCCTCTAAGATAACACAAAAGTGAGCAAATACATTTGTAGTTCGATCAATCTTCGTTGAGAAACAAAGAGAGAACACACACAATATATTCCACTCACACTCGCAAGATTTGTTCAATTTTAGGATCCAAATTGAAGTGTGTAAGTAATCACTTACACAACCTAATATCACCAAAAGCCTTTTGATTCTCAAGATCACTGTGAGGTGCGAGAGAAGCGCATACGTCTTTTTGATGATATTATTTTGGGTAAGTGATTACAAAAACAAAGATGCACATGTTCATTTTAAATCCTCAAAGCAATGATTTGATTCTTTTTAAAGCACCAAAATGAAAGATGAAAGTTGTTTGTTCAATTTTTAACCTTAAACAAAGTCTAGTAAGTTGCCTAAGATTCTTTTTAAGCCCAAACGAAAATTAGTGAGTCCTAAAGAGCATGAAGATGACAAAGTCCTTAGAAGTGGGATTATAATTTCTCCCCAAAGTGTTCAAAAACACTTGATACAATGATGTGATAATGATTTTTCTTTGACTTCCATACTCCATGATCCTTTAAAACCTGCAATACAAGCTCCAAATTTTAGATGAAATCAAGAAACAAGAAGATATGAGGGTTAGCTAAATGATTAAGCATAAAAACCCTAAGATTTAGACCAAGTTTCATTGTGATTTGACATTAGGTGAAAATTTGAAAATTTTAACTCTATCAAAGTTGATAAAAACCCACACAATTGGATAGCTTATGAAATTCTACCCCATTTAAAAAAAAAATCTTTGGAAAAGACCAAAAAGTGACCAAGATACGACCATTTTAAGATTGAGTACAAAGGCAAGAAATCAAAGGCGACGCCCTTTGAACTCAAGGCAACAACGCTGTTTGGATCCAAACAGCGACGCATATGTAAACAACGACGTTGTTTGAGGATTTGAGTGGCGCTCTGGTGAAACCAACTACATTGTTTGACCTGGAAACACAAAAAACAATGAAATTTGACCAAAAAACGTGTTAGATTCTTCAAGTTCACCCTCCTAGCGCCAGAATGTGAGCCCCAATCCTAGACTTGCACAAACATAGCAAACAAACACAAGATTAGATCCATATGCAAGTTAGAACTAAGATTCCCCATGAAATTCATCTACAATGCTCAAAATAGGAAAGAAATGAAGAACAAAACAAGAAAAACTTCTAAATCCTATTTATGCATGCAAACTCTCAATCCCATAGGGGAATTGGTGCCAATTTGATGTGGAAATTGGCCCTTTCCCAACTCCTTTACAAGCTTGATGATCTTTGATGAAGATTTATGATGATTTGATGCTTCCTTGGAGAAAATCCTGCATAACCTAGCTAAGAAATGACAAAAATGGATAAAAAATGGATGAAGATGATAACTTTGGCTCCAATTCTCCTCCTCAAATGAGCATAATGATTTTATATTGATTGTGGCTCTCTCAACAAATAGAGAAGGCCTACCTATTTATAGAAAGAAGGATGGAGGATTTGAAAGATATGGAGGATGTGGGACAAAAGATAAGCCAATGATAAAGCGCCACTTTTCATCATGCTAATGGACAAAGGTTGAGCACATTTTGGTGAATGTGCAAAGAGGGGGGAGATTCAAATTCAAAAGATGGCTTGAAGGATGAGGTGAAAGGTGAAGTTAATGTCACATGGCTCAAGAAAAAGACTTGTAAGAGATATTAAATGCCATGTTGGAGGACAAGACCTTTTGGGGGGAGATTTCAAATTTGAGGAGTATTCCATCTTTGATGCCATTTTGAAAGTAATTAAGGATTTATTAATTAATTAAAATGATTTTCATGAGCAAGTGGCAAAAGATAGAGAATTTGATGGTTTAAAACTAAGATTAAGCAAGATTTGATTAATTTAAAGGATATTAGCTGATTTGACCATTTTAACTTAGGTTTTTGGATTAATTTAAATCAAATGAGAGGAAAATGATTTTAGATTTAATTAAATAAGATTTGATTTATTTAATTAAAGAGGATGGTGTTAGCTTTAAATCAAATAAAGATAAATTTATTAAATTTAAATGAGATGACCTTAAAGATTAATTAAATACAATGAATTATTTAATTAAAAGAGGGACTATAGGATTAATTAAACAGAGCGATTTATTTAATTAATGGAAGATGATGATTTAATCAGATAAAGTTGATTTATTTAATTAAAAGACAAAATATGATGAATTTAATTAAATAAAGATTATTTAATTAAATGACTAGAAAATGGAGATGATTCAACACGAACTGGTGTTAGTAAATCAGGATCAGGTGTATAGGTTTAATTGGTACATTTTACGTATCTACACCCCTTACTTATCTCCCTCTTCCATCCTTCCCCGCTTCCTTCATGCCTTCCTCTCGACCTTCAACCTCCGACGGTTTTAGGTCTGACCTCCGAAGTCTCACCTCTTGCACTTTCTTCCTTGTCCTTCTCACTTTCACTCATTTTTCACAAAATTTGACTAAGTATTGGGTTTTCGGATGTTGGCCTTGGGCCTTCTCCTTTTCCTCTTACCTTTCTTTGGTAAGAGGTAACCCTTCTCTTCGACCCTGATGGTTCTTTTCAGTGGTCGCAATTTCCTCCTCTCTTCTTCCTTTGGTACGTAGTAAGTTGCAGGCCCAATGCCCAACCTCCAACGGCCTGAGGCCCAATCTCCAAAGGCTCCTCATTGAAGAGAAATATGAATATCAGAGTGAGTTGAAATGTGGTCCCTTTGACATTCTGATGGATTTGTATCAAGAATACAATATGATATCGAAGTGAGTTGTTTTGCGGTCCCTTCGACATTCTGATGGATGAAAAGATATCTTCACTGGAGGGATAGATGGATATTAATAGGACCTAGATGATGGTCCCTTCGATATTTTGAAGGTGATGTATCAAGGAGAGAATGCAATATCGGCGGGACCTATTTTGTGGTCCCTTCGACATTCTGACAGGATCTCTTCATTAGAGGGAAATATGTATATTAGCGGTACCTTGATGCTTTTCCCTTCGACATTTCAACGATGCTTTTTTGGGGGTTTGGGACATTTAATTCATGCTTGTAAAGGCTTCCTTTCTGGCCCAATGCCCCAAACTTTAGGCATTTTGACATGTTTTTCTGAGCGACACCATTAATGTGCAACCACTCCACGACAACCAAATTTAATTCCTGGACTCCAAGGATGACATTAAATACATTCTCTGACTTTTGTAGGTGGATTGTATGGGCACCCATGCTCATTGATTACTGATTGTTGACTTTCCTGACTTATCCATTCCCTAGTCATGATTTTCTCGGGATGACTCAGATCTTTCATACACAAACTCCATTGTTAACCCTAGTTAGGGTTAGGGATTGGTTTGTTCTTCTAAGTTATGCCTAATTTATAAAGGCAAGAAATATATTCATTTCAAGGGTTGTTCTTCCTCTGGCTCCTCTGGGGTTTTCTTTTTTAGACATTGTATTTCACATTCTGCCATTGTAAAGATTGGCTATATGCCTTTGTATTAATGAAGTTGATTATTGTTGTTGGTTCTCTCCTCTTTTATGTATGAGTAATATTTCATTACCTTCATGTATAAGTGTTTGTTTTCATTTTTATGTATACACGTTTGAGTTAAATTGTTTGCAGCTGCTATGTTGAGAAATTCTCTTTCCTTCCAGTGCTCTGTCAAACCCTAACCTCCATGTTTACTTATGAAATTGACCAAATAAAGAGTTGTGCAAGTCCTTTGGTCTCCTTCTTTGATGTACTGTGTAATCTTAGCCAGGAAGAAACAACTTTCCATCTTGTTGTATCACCTCCATTTCCCTTCCATGCATTCCTTATCCCCTTTTCCCCTATGAGCTGTTAGATTAGGTTAGTGGTAGGTTTTCATGTGTTGGGTTGGACCAACACATTGCACTAGGATTGAAAAAGGAAGCTGACCTTCTCTGAAGATTCGACCTCATTCACGAAAAGGTCTCACACCTTGAGGTCATTTCCATTGTGTCATTAGAACGCTGAGCTTCATGCTCACTAGGGTGCAATTTCATGTGACAATAGTTTTTGGCACGCCTGATGGGACTACTTCTTTCTATTGAAGAATCTGGTGTTTTCTTCAACGCATTTTTTCTTTTGAGGCACATCTTCAAACACCATGGTGACTTTGTTTAAAATCAACTGGTTCAAGCAACCCATTTTCATCTCATTTTGTTGAGGAGTTGGTGCACTCTTCAAAATTTCATCCTTTGGAGGCAATTCTACAAGCACCCGGTGACTCAGTAATATGTATCTTTGGGTGACTCTATTGGTATGTACCCAAAATATTTCGTTGGAAAGTCCTTTGTTTTCCTTTCAAAATTTCAAAGTGTTTTCCATGCTTTAAAATGTCAATTTATAATGGAAACCACATGTTTACTCCACCATTTCATGATAGTGTCATCTTTACACCTCCTAATCAACCATATTAGGTTGGTTATGCCTCCCATTCCATTCCATAGAACCCTGCTGTTGTGGGTTCTCAACCTTCTCAAAATGCATACCACCCACCCCACCCTGCTTAGTCTTCTTGGATGCCTACATATTCTTATTAGAAACCCCAAGAGACTCATCATTTTCAAAATCAACCTTATTTCTCTCCTACTCAACCCCAAAATTTTGATAATTTAAGTGCAAGTGAAATCATAAGCATTTTTCTTGATTTCAATAGAAAAATTGATGAGCTTTGGAGACATCAAGAGTTTGACCTACAATAGGATGAGTGGGCTAATCAAGCCTATCATGGGCCACAAGGTTATTTCCCATAGCAAGACGAGCTTTTCCATCAAGCTCATTATCCACATTAGCAAAGTTTAGATGCTCAATGGAGGTATGAGCAATAGTTGAAGGCACAAAGAAGGCAACAAGAGGAGTATACAACAAATGATGTTGTTGCTAGGGAAGAGAAAATTCATCTTTCCCTTGCTCTAGCACAAATGCCCGAGAATCAAGCAGCCCCTTGCATGCCTAGTTTCAAACAAGCACCTCTACCATTTCCGGAACAACCTGCTGAGGAGGAGGTAAGAAAGCATAAGTTTGTAAGTTTCAAGAACCATAAAAAATCTCTCGAAACTTCCATTAGCCCTCCTTTTGTTTTAGAACAACCTATTGTGCAAGAGGTTTGCAAGCACAAAATTTTCAGTTTCAAGAATCCTAATCAGCCCCTTGAAACTCCTATTGAACCTCTTGTGCCATCAAGCAAATCTTCTATGTTGGAGATCCTAAGTTTTGTGAGCCTTCATTCCTCACAAGAACCCATCCTTTAGTAGGCTCAACCTTTTACTCCTATTGAGCAGTTTTGGGCTAGGAGTGAAGAGGTTGCTATTGTGGAGCCTTCATGTGCTCTCAAAAACAATGAGTGTCTTGATTTTTTGCAAAAAAATAATGCATATGAAACATTGTTGCAACAACAAGACATTAAAAAGGTAGAAAAAATTGATAGAGTAGAGGAATTGGTCCTCTCATTTGATGTCCCCCCTTGTTTTATTGAAGATGAGGAGGATAGATCACATATTCCTACATCGGAAGAAGCCTCTAAGCAACTTGGTTCCATCTTGATGGGTGAAGACAACTCCAAGGTTTTGGAGTAGCAACAATAAACATGTTTATCCCCTGTTATTGTGGATGAAGATCCCCAATCTATTGAGGTTTGCAATTATGAGGTGGAGGACCTCTTTTGGGATGTTATAGAAACCTTTTGTTTAGGTTTAAATGTCAAATCATCACCCCTAGAAGAGGAGATTTGTGGGTAGGAACATAAGAGTAAGGAGGAAACAGAGGACGTGAAAACCATTACATGCCAAGAGTCTTATTTTGTTGTAGCTCATTGCCAAGAAGAAATGAAAATAGAGAGACAACTTGAAGAATTTAGTTCTTCACTTGAATTGTCTCAAAAATTTGAGATTTGTGTTGATGAAGTGTGCATTAATGCAAGTAGTTTCATGTTTATTGAGTAGCCACACATTTGTTTGGAGAGTGATGCTCTCGTTGCTCAGTTTGATAGTTTGCCTGAGTTTCAAAGTTTCTCTTTTGAGGTGCACGAGGAAGGTCTTTCTTGTGCAAATCAAGGTTTGAAATACTTTACATCACCATGTGAGCTAGAAACATTCCCTTTTTGTTTCATTTAATGCAATGAGGAGGTCAATAGTGATAGCATTGGCCCATCCTTTTGTGAGGTGAGTTCCCTTCCCTTTACAATTGGATGTTGACTTGCCTTCAAAGTGTTTCACCCCTATTGCTATATGTTCAACTGAGACACTAGTGTTAGATGAATCTAACACTTGCATAATATGGTTCCATTGTAATGGAAAAAATTACAGTGAAGCGATCCTTCACCTTGCAATCATTTTGTGCAGTTACATGCATGTTGGCAGTAGTTTTCAGTGGTTGCAACTAGGTGAGGTCTGAAACTATGGTTTGAGGGAGATCAACTTCTTCAAAAGGTTCATCTTCGATAGAGGAAAATTTCCCTTTTTTTCTTCTCGTTAGTTTAATGTTTATATTTTACATATCTTGCTTTCCACGAATTGCATTTGCACACCCTGCATTCTCCTTAAGGGAATGTATGCTTTAGCTTTCATGCTTTTCTCCAAGTACAACTACACATGTTTTTTTTGGCTCTGAGGAGGCCCAACTGTTGAAGTTTTACCCTCATGACTCCGTACCCAATGGACTAATAAGGCCTTTGGATCCCATGATTAGCAGACAATCATCCTGCAGAAGTCGCCATTAATGTTGACATTTCATGCCCCCCTTAGATCACCCATCATTGATAACTAATCTAAGAGATCCCCATGGGCCATCTTGCATGTTTTCTCCTTGAAATTTCCTAAATTTTGTTAAGTCCCAGATTTTCAGGTTTTGGGGCTATCACTTACTTGCTTACCTTGCATGCTTTCTCCATTTCTCTTTCCCCTTCTTCTCTTCCTTCCCTTTTTTCTTCTATTTGTTTCAGGTGTCGGCCTTTGGCCTTACCCTTTACCTATTACCGATCTCCCTCCTCTTCAATCCTTGCCCACTTCCTTCATGCCCTCCTACCAACCTCCAACAGTCTGAGGTCCGACCTCCAAAGTCTCACCTCTTTTGCTTTCTTCCTTCTCCTTCTCACTTTCACTCTCTTTTCCAAAAATTCAACTAAGTGTCGGGTTTTTAGATGTTGGCCTTCAACCTTCTCCTTTACCTCTTACCTTTCTTCAGTAAGCTCTAACCCTTCTCTCTGACCCCGATGGTTCTTTTTGGTGGTCATGGTTTCCTCCTCTCTTCTTCCTTTGGTACATGGTAAGATGCAGGCCTGATTCCCAACCTCCAATGGCCCAAGGCCCAATCTTCGAAGGCTCCTCATTAAAGAGAAAGAAGAATATCAGAGTGAGCTAAAATGTGGTCCCTTTGACATTCCAATGGAGTTGTATTTAGGAGACAATACGATATCAGAGTGAGTTGTTTTGCGGTCCCTTCAACATTCTAATGGATGGAAAGATCTCTTCATCGGAGGGACATATGGATATCGATGAGACCTAGATGATGGTCCCTTCAACATTTTGAAGGCGATGTATCGAGGAGAGAATGCAATATCGACAAGACCTATTTTGTGATCCCTTCAACATTCCAACAGGATCTCTTCATTAGAGGGAAAGATGTATATTGGCGGGACCTTGATGCTTGTACCTTCGACATTCTAGTGATGCTTTTTTGGGGGTTTGGGCCATTTAATTCATGCTTGTAAAGGCTTCCTTTTGGGCTCAACGCCCCGACCTTTTAGTGTTTTGACATGTTTTTTTGGGTGACGCCATTAATGCACAACCACTCCACGATGACTAGATTTGATCCCTGGACTTCAAGGATGATATTAAATACATTCTTTGACTTCTATAGGAATATTGTATGGGTTCCCATACTCATTGATTATTGATTATTGACTTTCTTGACTGATCCATGCCCCAGTCACAATTTTCACGGGATGACTCAGATCTTTCACGCACAGACTTCATTGCTAACCCTAGTTAGGGTTAGGGCTCAGTTTGTTCTTCTAAGTTATGCTTGATCTATAAAGGCAAGAAATGTATTCATTTCAAGGGTTGCTCTTCCTTTGGATCCTTTGGGGTTTTTCTTTTGTATACATTGTATTTCACATTCTGCCATTGGAAAGATTGGCTATATGCCTTTGTATTAATGAGGTTGATCATTGTTGTTGGTTCTCTCCTCTTTTATGTATGAGTAATATTTCATTACCTTCACATCTAAGTGTTTGTTTGCATTTTTATGTATACATGTTTGAGTTAAATTGTTTGCAACTGCTATGTTGAGAAATTCTCTTTGCTTTTAGCACTCTGTCAAATCCTAACCTCTATGTTTACCTTTTAAATCGACCAATTAGTGTTGCAAGAATGGAAAGATTGAAAGTGTTGTCATTGATGTCAACTAGTCAATTGGTTATCAACTGATTGTTGTTGTCATTAGTGTCATGGATGAAGGTTATTGGCTGTATATGTCAAGGATATTGAAAAAATTGTAATGATGATATGTTGCAAGTGTTTAGTGGTTCCTTCGGGTTTTGCTTCGAATTTGCTCCTATATTTGTGTGGTTCAAATATGTTGATCATGGTTGTTGGAAGCTACTATATCCAGATTTTTGGCTATTGATTCATTATACAGTGCGAGCTGTGTTCACCAGTTGTGAACTATGGTTTTCTGTGTTTCTAGTTGAGGTCCAAGAGAAATATTGTTCTGAATTTCTCTTTGATGAAGTCTTATGACTTGTGGTTCTAGAGTTGAGTTGTTTTGATTGTATTGAATATATTTTTGGTATTTGGAAAGTTCGTGCTTAATTGTTCTATGTATTTTACATTGGTTTGGCTGACCTTGTGTGGAATACTACTTTCAAAGTTAGTGAAGCGTGTTGGATCTATTTTGGTCCTTATGAGGTGTGTGTTTGGATTACCCTCATTCTAATTCCACCCTAGGATGTTTTGGCACTAACCTAATTTGAATTTGAATTTAGATGGCTAACTTTGGATATGTTTCAAAGTTGAAGATGGTATAAATGCAGAATGAGTTAGGGAAGAAGAAGCGCATAAGAGAACGAAGGAAATAAAGACAAGAGCACAAAGAGAATAGAGATAAGTGCGAATTAGTATGTGTGTATTGATGTAAGTATGGCAGATCAATGCGAAGCCTAAATGTTGAGTTTTCGAAAGCAGTGAGCTGAAGGTGCACTCTATTATTCATGCATATCTGCAAGTGGATTGTGCGAACTGTGGTGGATTTCTTTGTTGCATTGAGATTGTCTTCTCTCTGTAACAAGTCTTCTTTATCTTCTTTGTATCTCTGTGGTAGTGAGCCCTCCAGATTGTTAGCCATGTTGGATAGTGAGTCCTTGTTTTGGCAGTTAGCTTCTTGTAATCGATTTTGATATTCTCTAGAGTGTGAGTTAATCTTCACCATGGTTTTTCCCGCATTAGGTTTTCTATGTAAATCTAGTGTTATTGTGTTTATGTGATGGTTTTTAGTTTTTGCACTAGTATTTAATGTTTAATCTAATAAAGCAGTGTTAAGGATTAGTTCTGATGAATGAATTAAAGTTTAAATCTGTGACAACTAATTCACCCCCCTCTCACTTGTCTTGTTCAACAATTGGTATGAGAGCTTGGTTCCTTGGTGAAGAGCTTAACCGCTTGAGGAAGGTCTAGGATGGTTGGAAAAATGGTTTATTATTATCCGAGGTTCGATGGAACTAATTATGCTATCTGGAAAATATTGATTGAAGAATATCTAGAGTATTGTGGATATGATGTGGAGAAAGCTTACAAGAATCCTTACACTCCTCCCGCAAATGGTCCGAGCACAAATGATGAGATCAAAGCACATGAAGCGAACAACAGGGTGAAGTACATTTTGAAGAACAGTCTGGTACACTTTGAGTTGATTAAGGTTCAAAATCTAAAGAATAATAAGGAAGTTTGGATGCTTTGGAAAGGGTGCATGAAGGTGATGAAAGAACTAAAGAGGCTAAATTACAAAATTTGGAGACACAGTTTGAGCTTCTACACATGTATGAAGATGAGAATATTAAAGCTTATGTACAAAGATTGGATCTGAGATAGTGACCAAAATGTGAGAACTTGGTGCTACTGTAGACGAAACCAAAATTGTGAAGAAGATTCTTAAAACTCTCCCTAATGCTTACAGTGAGGAGGTGTGTGCTATTGAACAAAGTATAGATTATAAGACCTACACTAAAGATTTTTTGGGATTTTTGACTTCTTATGAGATGAGGAAGCCGAGTCTGAGGAATGGATGTAAGTCAAAAACTGCTTTCAAGGCTACAAAAGCTGAAGATTCGGATGAAGAAAATTTTGATGAAATAGAAGCTAACTTTGTGAGAAGAATGAGGAAAGGCTCCGAGAAGTATGAAGGTAAGTTACCCTTTAAATGCTTTAGTTGTGGAGAAATAGGTCATTATGCTGCAAAGTATCCGGAAAGAGCTAAGAGGAATAAACAAAGATATGAGAAAGAAAAGAAAGGAAAGAAGATTAACAAAGCATATTATGTGAATGAGAATACTAGTATATCTGATGAAGATTCTGAGTATGAAGATCCTAATGAAAATGAATGCTTGTTCTTGGCTATAAAGGATGAGCCTACTTCTGCTAATTCTGAAAAATAGGCGAAGGAAATCCCTCCAAAAAGGAGAAAAATGAAGGTACTGTTATCTCTGCCCTAAATGCTAAACAAGAAAATAACTATTGGTTTGTTGATAGTGGTTGTTCACATCACATGACTGGTGATAAAAGTAAGTTTGTTAAACTTAAAAAATATGATGGAGGCTTGGTTATTTTTGGAGATGATACTGGTGCTAAAATTTGTGGGATAGGTTTAGTAAGTTTTGATGGCAAGCATAATACTGATGATGTCTACTATGTTAAGGGTTTAAGGAATAATATTTTGAGTGTTGGTCAGATGTGTAGTAAAGGATTTGATATTGTGTTTAAGGATGAGAGATGTGATATCCAGAAAGGATTCAAAATAGTGATTGCTGCAAGAAAGAAATTTGAAGGAAATATCTATCAACTTAAGGGTGCTGATGGACGATGCTTTATGACTCAGATTAATGATAATTGGTTATGGAATAGGAGAATGTGTCACATGAATATTGATAACTTGGTGAAGATTAGTGCAATTCAGGCCGTGAGAGATTTACCAAGAATTACAAAGCCTGTTAATGCTAGCTATAGGAATTGTCAACTTGGAAAGCAGATAAGAAGTCACTACAGATCAAAGGAACAATCTACTAGTGGACTACTAGATTTAGTTCATATAGATCTTGATGGTCCTACAAGAGTGAGAAGTCTACAAGGTGAAAGGTACTTTCTACTTTTGATTGATGATTATTCTAGATATACATGGGTTACATTTATTAGAGAGAAATCAGATGCATTAGATATATTCAAGACATTCAAAGCTATGGTTGAAAATGAAGTAAATTTAAAAATAAAATGCTTAAGATTTAACAGAGGTGGAGAATTCACCTCCCATGAGTTTAATATGTTTTTTGAAGTGCATGGAATAAAGAGATAGTTATCTGCTCCAAGGAATCCTCAGTAGAATGGAGTTGTTGAAAGGAAAAACATAACAGTTCAAGAGGTTGCTAGATCAATGATTACTGAGGCTGGTTTACCAAAATTTTACTAGAAAGAAGCTATTCATACTACTGTTTATGTATTCAATAGAATTCAAGCAAGAGAAAATAGTACAAAGAATCCCTATGAACTATGGTTTGGAAGAATTCCTAATGTTAAGTATTTCAAGGTATTTGGAAGCAAATGTTATATCAGAAGAGATGAAGAAACTTTAGGTAAGTTTTATGCAAGAAGTGATGAAGGAATTTTTCTTGGATATTCTACTAAAAGTAAGGCATACAAATGTTTCAATAAAAGACTGAGAAAGATTGTATAAAGTGCAAATGTCAAGGTTGATGAAACAATGAAGAATTCAATTGACATTGATGGATATGTATCTGATGAACTTGATTGTGTAAGAATTGAAGAAATTGTGGAAGAACAGGAAAAGGATGAGCAAGAGAAGCAGAATGAACATAATGAAAGAGAAGAAGATGCTCCAGTGATGTCACCTAAGACACCTAGATATGTACAGAAGAATCATTCAGAAAGTTAGATTATTGGAGATAAGACTAAAGAAGTATTAACTAGAAGCAGAGCTACTGCTGAAGTTAATATGTTTTTAGTCTCTGAGATTGAACTGAAGACTGTAAATGAAGCATGTAAAGATGAACATTGGATGAAATCCGTGAAAGAAGAACTTATGCAGATTGAGAAGAATCAAACTTGGAAATTCATCCCAAGACTAACAAATAAAAAAATTATTGGATTGAAGTGGGTATTCATAAATAAGTTGAATGAGAATGGAGAAGTGGTTAGAAACAAAGCAAGGCTTGTGTGTAAAGGTTACTCACAAGTCGAAGGCATAGATTTTCAGGAAACCTTTGCTTCGAGTAGCAAGAATGGAAGCTATAAGGATGTTCTTATCATTTTCTACTCATAAAAACTTTAAGGTCTATCAGATGGATGTCAAGTCAACATTTTTGAATAGTGAGCTAGAAGAAGAGGTCTACATGGAACAACCAGAAGGATTTTAATTGTTAGAGCAACCAAATATGGTGTGAAGATTGAAGAAAGCTTTATATTGATTGAATCAAGCTCCTAGAGCCTGGTATGCGAGGTTGGACATGTATATGATTTAGCAAGGTTTCAACAAAGGTACGACAGACAATAATCTATATTTTAAGATTGAAAATGAAAAAAATCTTGATTGTAGTTGTATATGTTGATGACATTATATTTGGAGGAAATGAAAATATGTGCAAGATGTTTATAGAAGAGATGCAAAAAGAATTTGAAATATCTATGTTTGGAGCTATGAATTTCTTTCTTGGGTTATAGATCAATCAAATAGAAAAAATAATTTTTATTTCACGGTCTAAGTATGTAAAAGACATGTTGAAGAAGTTCGGGATGGACGGTTCCAAATTGGTATGTACTCTTATGGTGAGTGTTTGCAAACTGGGTAAAGATGATGATTCACCTAAGGTTGATCAGAGCAAGTATAGATCTATGATTGGTGGACTACTTTATTTGACTGCTACTAGACTAGATATTATGCATGTTGTCTGTCTTGTGGCTAGATTTCAAGAAGATACTAAGGAAACACATATTGCTGTTGTTAAAAGAATATTTAGATATTTGAATAACACTTCAGATTATGGATTGTGGTATCCTAGAGATACTGACTTTACTCTAAGTGCTTATATAGATGTAGATTGGGCTGGATGTGTAGATGACAGAAAGAGTACAAGTGGTGGTGCTTTTTTTATTGGTTGTAGACTGGTGGCATGGTTGAGTAAAAATCAAGATTCAATCTCCTTGTCTACTGCTAAAGCTGAGTATATTGCTGCTGCATCTTGCTGTACACAAGTTCTATGGATGAAATAGACACTAAAAGATATCATAATGGTGTATGATGATCTTATTTC
Source organism: Sequoia sempervirens (assembly GCA_007258455.2). Taxonomy (NCBI): domain Eukaryota; kingdom Viridiplantae; phylum Streptophyta; class Pinopsida; order Cupressales; family Cupressaceae; genus Sequoia; species Sequoia sempervirens. Next base: position 29,516,455 of record VDFB02000007.1, on the reverse strand, counting down.
TATCTTCTGTGATAACACAAGTGCAATTAAAATTTCAAAGAATCCTGTGATGCACTCAAGGATGAAGCATTTCTCTATTAGGTATAATTTCTTGAGAGAGAAGGTCATGGAGAATGAAGTGAAGCTTGAGTATGTTCTGACGAAGGATTGGGTGGCTGATATATTTACGAAGGCTCTTCCTAAAGATACTTTTGAGTATCTCCAAGAGAAGTTAGGGGTCATTGCCCCTCCTTTCTTGAACTAGATGCATATGGAGATGCATCAATCCGGTGGATCTATGGATCTATCTTTCTTCTAAACTGATGTTTTGGTGGCTACCTCTCAGGGGGAGCAGGTAGTATCAGGTGTTGTCATTGTGAGTATTTCATTTTCTATGTCAAAGGGGAAATCAATGTAAAATATATTTTGCCTTTGCCATTGATGTAAAAGGGGGAGATTAGGAAGCATGTGAAAAAGAAGAGAAGAAGCATGTGAAGAAACAAAGAGAAAATATTGAGAAGTGTATTCAGAGCTAATATGGTGTCTTTGATGGTTTTTCACATCATGTCTTGCCATCAATGAAAAAGGGGGATATTGTTGCAAGAATGGAAAGATTGAAGGTGTTGTCATTGATGCCAACTGGTCAATTGGTTATCAACTGATTGTTGTTGTCATTAGTGTCATGGATGAAGGTTATTGGTTGTTTATGTTGAGGATATTGAGAAAGTTATAATGATGATATGTTGCAAGTGGTCAGTGGTTCCTTCGGGTTTTTCTCCAGATTTGCTCCTATATTTGTGTGGTTCAAATACATTGATCATGATTGTTGGAAGTTGCTATATCTAGATTTTTGGCTATTGATTCATTGTACAATGCAAGTTGTGTTCACCAGTTGTGAACTGTGGTTTTCTGTGTTTCTGGTTGAGGTCTGGGAGAAATATTGTTGGGTTGGATTTCTCTTTGATGAAGTCTTATGACTTGTGGTTCTCGATTTGAGTTGTTTTGATTGTATCAAAGATAATTTTGGCATCTAGAAAGTTCATGCTTAATTGTTCAATGTGTTTTACACTGGTTTGGCCGACCTTGTGTGGAATACTACTTTTGGAGTTAGTAAAGTGTGTTGGATCTATTTGGGTCCTTATGAAGTGTGTGTTTGGGTCGCCCTCATTCTAATTCCACCCTAGGATGTTTTGGTGCTGACCTAATTTGAATTTGAATTTAGATGGTCGACTTTGGATATGTTTCAAAGTTGCAAATGGTATAAATGCAGAATGAGTTAGGGAAGAAGAAGTGCATAAAATAATAAAGGAAATAGAGACAAGAGCACAAAGAGAATAGAGATAAGTGCGAATTAGTATGTGTGTATGATGCAAGTATGGCAGATCAATGTGAAGCAGATCAATGTGAAGCCTAAATGTTGAGTTTCTGAAAGTAGTGAGTTGAAGGTGCACTCTATCATTCATGCATGTCTGCAAGTGGAATGTGTGAACTGTGGTGGATTTCTTTGTTGCATTGAGATTGTCTTCTCTCTATAACAAGGCTTCTTTATCTTCTTTGTATCTCTGTGGCTGTGAGCCCCCCAGGTTGTTAGCCCTATTGGATAGTGAGTCCTTGTTTTAGCAGTGAGCCTCTTGTAATCGGTTTTGATATTCTCTATAGTGTGAGTTAATCCTCACCATGGTTTTTCCTTCATTGGATTTTCCACATAAATCTGGTATTATTGTCTTTATGTGATGGTTTTCAATTTCTGCACTAGTATTTAATGTTTAATCTGATAAAACAGTTTTAAGGATTAGTTTCGGTGAATGAATTAAAGTTTAAATTTGTGACAACTGATTCACCCCCCTCTTAGTTGTCTTGTTCGACAAATAGAGAGTTGTACGAGTCCTTTGGTCTCCTTCTTTGATGTACTGTGCAATCTTTTCTAGGAAAAAAAAACTTTCCATCTTGGTGTATCACCTCCATTTCTCTTTCATGCATCCCTTCTCCCCTTTTCCCTTGTGAGCTGCTAGAGTAGGTTAGTGGTAGGTTTTCATGTGTTGGGTTGGACCAACACATTGCACTGGGATTGAAAAAGGAAGTCGACATTCTCTGGAGATTCAACCTCATTTGTGTAAAGGTCCTACACCTTGAGGTCATTTCCATTGTGTCATTGGAATGCTGAGCTTTGTGCTCAACAGAGTGCAATTTCATGTGACAACATTATGTATTGGATACACACCCATATATATAAAGACAATACTTACACATATTAATATGTATATATGTACTTACATATATATAATTATTGACAAATGTATATATTTATATATATACTATATAAGCATATATATATATATATATATAGTTAAGTCATACATCGTATGAAGACGTATTACGTCATGGTTAAATGGATAATACATATATACTATTGTCAATAAAATGGAGCGATGGAAGCATATTTGCAATGCTCTAAAAACTATGATGGAAGTTGTGATTGGACGAATTAGTATGGACCGATTACACTTGATCCATGAAGAATCGAAGCATAACAAAGCCACTAATGTTGAATCTCAACAAGATCATTCAAATGAAAGTTAAACTAAACATTTATCAAAACTAAGCATTCTAAATTATGAAAGCGTTTAAATGTCTACTCTAACCCATCTGAAACTTATCTCGTTGTGGAAGTGGTGTCGCGTTGATGTGGAACAGTGACCCTTTCCTAATCTCGTGGATAAATGAGCTTTCCCCAGTCAGTTTTACTGAAGAAAACTGATGGAACGATTGTGAGATGTGTATGAAAACATGATTTTAATCTAAATGAGCATGATGAAAGCTAATTAAACATGATTTTATGCTAAATGATGAAGATATACAAATGCTAAGCTAATTCTAAATGGATTCTAACCTAAAAGATCCAAACGCTAATTAACAAAATAAGCTAAATGGATGCATTATGTGATCATGGAAGCCATTAATGGAAGCTTAAAGCTATTTATGCAAGTAATTACACTAAAAAGATGCTAAAATATGAGTGTGAGTGTAAGTGATTTCAATAGCTTAAGTTTGATGTTAAAAGATGGATCCATTTGTCTCCAAATAGTGCATTATTTATAGGAAACTAAATGAAAAATGAAGGGTTGAGATCAAAAAGGCTAATCAACGGTCAAGGATAGAGGAAATTAGAGGCATGGATAATGGATTCTCATCAATGGATGAGAATGCAAGATGAGATTTAATCAAGTGTTGATATTCCTTCGAACAAACACACTTTCAACTTGTTCAAGAGTTCATAAGTAACTTGCAAGAGGTCACAAGTTAACTTGCTGAAGAAGTTAAGTAAGTTTGTTGAGAAAAAAGAATATTCCCCTTTTTCAAATGAGTGAGGAGAGAGAATATTCTTTGGAATATTCTCATGGGTGAGGGAAAAAGGTTGATTTAGTTAATTAAAACTAAATTAAATTGTGCAAATGAATATTGCATGGGAATATTCCCTTTTTGGAGGAATGTGCAAAGGAGGAATATTCCTCTTGGAATATGCCCTTGCAAGTGGGGGAATTAGTTTTAATTGATAATTAAACAATATTAATTATGCAATTAGGGGATTTAGAAGAATTGGATGACATTCATTAAATAAAGTGATTTAATGAATGCGGGAAAGGTGGAATGACATTTAATTAAATACCTTAAGGTTATTTAATTAAATAAGAAGATTCAGGGATTTAAATTAAATAGTTTGATTTATTTAATTTAATAGGACAAAGTGTTAGCACGAAATGAGGGTGAATTAACTCGATTAAATGAATTAGGTTAATAGATGAAAATGATGCCAATAATTAATTAGATAGGCTAATTTAATTAATTAAGCGAAAAGAGGATGGGTTTCAAGAGAAAATGATCTTAGTATACCTGATTCGAGATATTTTTTAGTGTCTACATTTTTCCCCTCTTTGAAGCGAGGTACCTACTGCTTCGGTTCAAAGACTGATGCCCTTCAGATGAAAAACTGTTGCTTAAATCAATTTTTTTTTGATTTTTGGATGCCCCACTATTACCCCAACGACAGGAATAAATTGGTTCCCTGCCCCCTCAAGAAATCGGGCGAAAATTTTGAATTTTGGATTGATTTCTCAACAAAGGTTAAAAATGTTGCCCAAGGGGTCTGAAAAGGCTCCAGGATAAAAAAAATGCCAAAAACATAAAAAATGATGCCAAATAAGGTTTAGTTTGGAAAATTTGGTGAAAAAGGTGAAAAACCCTAGCTTGATGGTTAAATTAGGGTCAAAAACCCTAATTTGCAAGTATAGATAGGTGAGGAAGGGCCACTTTCAATTCATTTGTGCATTCACACCTTGAGGATTTCTTGCATTTTGAGCTCCAACCCTTTGACGAAATGGTGCAATGAGTGCTCCCATGACACATTTCCAACCGGGTTTGAGAGTACTAGAGGCTTCTAGGCATAGGACCACCGGTATATGATTTGAAACTTGATTCGAATTTTGAATTTTTGATGCATTTAATTCCTTTTGAAATTTAAACTTTGGCAGCATCGCTCTAGAGCGATGCTATTTTAAGAATCGACGATGCTAATTTGATTTTTAGCGACGCATATGTGAATTGCGACACAGTTCACAATTTAGAGTTAGGGTTTCAGATTCTAAATAGTGACACATTTATTGATTTAAAAATTAGGGTTAGGGTTTTGCCAAAGTTAAATTGTGACGCATATGTGTTTAGCGACGCAAACGCAACTTGTGGTTTGTAATTTAATGCTGCAAGCGTCATAGTTTGGAATTTGAATTATAGTGACGGTATCGTAAATAGCAACGCTATTGTCATTTTGCAGGATAAAAAACTCCAAACTTAGCCAATTTTTTTCAAATTTTGATGTCGTGTACTTCGTGGGTGCAGGAGGTTATCCCACCTTTGATGTCTCGTGAGCACCGACCCACAGTTTTGTCCACACTTGGTGATTTATCTAAGTTGCAACAGGAGCACTTAGTGGAGATTGGTCTATGGTATGTTTCATACATGCCCACCATCCAGACACATTTGGCGATGATGATAGCGTTGTGCGAGTGATGGCACAATGAGACCTTGTTGTTCTGCCTTTCGACCAGTGAGGCAATAGTGATGCTAGAGGATATATGGAGGATGTTGCATTTGTTTATACATGGTGAGCACGTGATATATGATGTTGATGCCGACTTCGATGTGTGTCATGAGATGATGGACCAGGAGGACATTGTTCTAGTCACTTCGCAAATTGTCCTCGAGATGTATAGAGGTCGGGTGCCTACTTTTAGATTGATTATTGTAGTGATTATCTCAGGCTTGGTTGCTCTAGATCGACAGAGCAGAGGATTCAGTCCAGGATGGGGCTTGGCTTGGAATAAGATGTTGTTTCAAATGACCCAGTATGCATGGGGGCCCATGATGTTGGCCTCCTTATATCATGATATGCATGATTTCATATACTGTGATGGCAGGGCGATTGGCATAGGGGTCACCCTACTTCATATTTGGGATTGGTAGCACATTGTTGTGCTTCAAACGATTGTTCAAATGGTGGATGTAGAGCTAGATGATCCAGTTGTCTAGAGGTACAGGGGTGCCATCACACTACAACATACAGGGAAACTTGGCATTCCCTACTGGTGCAAGGTCAGTTTTCAGATGGCGACCCTGGCTTCAGATGCCAACATGGTATGATGATGCTTAGCAACTTTTCTTTGCTCGAAAAACCTGATACATGCAAGGTCGAGAGCATACCATCATTGAGAGGTATTTTCCCTAAAGGGTGGCAAGACAGTTTGGCGACAGGCAGGACAGGCCAGATGATGCATACATAGCCATCTTTGCTAGGTCAGCACAAGAGTTAGTAGCGTGGGGACCTACAATCCCATCCCATGAGGTTGTTGAGGGATTTCAACAGTTGGTTGCTCAACCATGGGCATATGTTTAGGGACAGGCAGATGCTCAGATGACGCCTGTGTATGATGCATGGTTCACACACCCTCGTTAATTGACATGATGACCAAGATCTGTAAGGAAATACGTGCACCTTAGAGAAACCTCCAAGAAAAGTAGTGCCTTCGGTAGCTTTAATTTTGATTAGGTTGCCTCAAAGACACGTACAACTATGTCCTAAAGTGGAAACATACACAATTTATTTCCCACATCAATCCTTCTAAGAGAAATACATGTTAAATTCAACAACAAGCAATAACTAATTCTAGTAACAGAACCAAGAAAAATGAAAGATAAGACATAAAACATAACACAAAGATTTACGTGGGGAAAACCCTTTCGGGTAAAAAACCCCACACTCCAAAGATCGAGCCATTGTATTATTCAGCAACAAAAGGTTACAATACAATTTCAGGCTCATAACCTTTTCAGAGATTACATCTTGTTCATTCTGAATACAACCTGGAAGCAATTGATCAATCCATCAGACCATACAACCTTCGCATTGATACAATGTAGTGCAGATCAACATGAGAGAGATCAATCATGATCCATGATCAAAAGAGATTCCAGCAGAACCCTACTTCTCTCTTCTTCTCCTTCAGCCTCATGGCCTTGGCCTTTCAGCCAACCACATGACCCTCTCTGTTAGCTCTCTTGGTTCTTCTTTCTCCTCTTTTTCTCACCAGCTCTTTCTATACCTTCTCTTCAAAACATCCAATGCATACATATATGCATTCGTTCTCAAACAGCCTCTGTGAATCGGTTTGCTTCCAACTATCGGATCACAACTATCAAATCATCCAGCTCAGCATCGTAGATGTTTCCACTCCTGTGTAGATTTTTCCTTGCATATAGTTCAGCTCCAACATCGCAATTGTTGAAAAAATCCAACCGCCAACCATTTTAATTTCGCTTCCTCTGATTTGTCCATGAGATACTACGTAGGACAGTCTTCACTTGGTCAAAAGGCATTCAACCTGTGTTGCATGTCGGTGAGACACTAACCGTGTCTCTCCCGATGCCACAGAGCCCATATCATCATTATCACCAAGAGTCTTCACTATCGGCAAGACATTATACCGAGTCCAGAAAGCTATCGCTCAGACTTCGCCTTGTTGCTAAGACATCTTACCAAAGTTCCCAAGTCACATCAACCTCAGCATTCTCATCGGTGAGACAATCACCATTCAATGAGACATCATACCGAAGTTCAAAGGTCACTCTGAAATGTCCAATAGTCAGCAAGACTAATCGCTTTCACTGAGATGTTACTTTGAAGTCTTAAGTCAACAGTTGGCAAGACTTCTCTCCATCGCTAAGACTTCTTACCGAACCCTTAGTGTTACCCCGATGCCTCCAAGTGAATACCTATCGGCGAGACAAACACTCTTCGCCAAGACATCATACCGATGCGTTCAAGTCATATCGAAGAGTCCAACCGTCGGCCAGACATTCCACATTCGCTGAGACTTCATATCGAAGTCCTTGTGTTTCTCCGATGACTCCATTCGCTAGGAGTCTCACCGAAAACACCCGATCACATGTAGCTTTGTCGGCCAGACTTACTGCTGTCGCCAAGAGGTCATAGCGAACCCCTTTCGTTACCCCGATGACTCCATATGTATATAGCTATCGGCGAGACATACCGCTATCAATGAAACATCACATCAAAGCAAGCCTTTTGGCCAAGGGTCTCCCTGAAAACATCAGTCGCCATGAGTCTCCTCGACAACCGCTAGGAATCAAAACCGTCGGTCAGACATCTCCTAGTCGCTAAGACTTCATACCAATAGGAGCAAGTCATACCGATTACCACATCGGCCATACAGACCAAAGGTCACGCCTATATCGGCTAGACTTTCTACCGTCGCCGAGACATCATCCCGACTATCCAAGGGTATGCCAAAGGTTGTCGATTATGCCGATTGCCAAGACATTCCAGAAGTCACAGTGATAGTCAGGATCAACTAGTAGGTCAGCCAGACATCTCAACAGTCTCTCCGAAATTACTCATAAGAGGTTTCAGCCTGTGGGATTGAGGCACACAATTCCAACAATCTCCCACTTGACGAAGATCACATAGGCACCTCCAAAGCAGCCAGAAACTAATATCACACTAGCTCCACCAGTTCAGACCCCACAACACTCAAGACACCCAAATCAAAAAGATTCCATAGATAACAGTCCACCAGACAATTTGCATCAAAGACTAGGCATCAAACTGCAACTCACTGTCCAACAAAGCAACCGAAATGCAACTGATCACAGCCTTCCAGGAAACCACATAGATCAAAAACATGCTCTCATGCTCCATCAAGACTTCTGCACCGACATCCAAGATGTCCACCATTCAGGAAACAACACCAAGGTGAATAAGCACCAGTCCAACAAACACAAGCAAAAGATCCCAGTGATATCATCAACGAGATACTGCTACCACTTCACAACAATGAAGTCATTCTCTAGAAAAATGATATAGAACATCAACTAGAACAACAATCAGACTGAATGCTTCCATCCAACTGATAAACCCACACAACTGAAAAATAGCACCCACAGCTCGTGCTATTCCATCCAATCTCACATACCTCACAGGTATCAACATTAGTAAACTCATACCAAACCATAACCAGCTCATTTAACAACAAATACAAGCTCCAAGTGCCAATCATTTGAAGAAGACAAGACACATACAAAAACTCCCACTGCCTGAGTAATCCAGATCTGAAAGATCAAAGGCATCGCAAGTCTACCAATAACAGGACAAAGAAAATGTAACTATGTAGTACTAAGGAAATATCCACAATGATATGCACAACCTGCAACAAACTGCTACAAGAAACATTTCTCTCATCACAAACCTTCATGGCCACAAAGAGAAACTCTGCACATCATCTTCCTATAGAATATCCTCCTACATACACTTCTAACAACCAGCTGTGTCAAGAATGATCTCCTTCTCATCCCAAAAGAAAAGCCTTAACAACATCCATCCGTTCAATCACCAAGATCAAACCAAATTTAAAAAAAAACATGGATGTAAGCCTCTCAAAGGAGACCAAACTACATCATTTCCCATTTTAGGAAATCAGCCCATACATCATCTCCTACAAATTCTCATCAGTAAATAACACAAAAACTCAAGGAGATAAAAGAAGTTGTACAACTTCCACTATGAATCCTCTAGAACCATTAAACAACAATTCAAGATCCATATCATGAAAGTGAACATTAAACACATCTGAAAGATATAAAGGGCCAAATACCTCTCAGATAAACTGCCGAGTAGACCAAGAGTGGGAACAAGAATACTCCTTCAAGATATACAGGTCATCATGACTAATCCAAGAGCAATCTCCTCATAGGTCTCTTATTGAACTCATGTTCAACCAAGGTGTAGGCTTCTCAGACTTTCTGCTGAAAAACTTCATCAAGAATAACCATCAACAACACTTCTCTCATAAGAGAAAAATAGCCTCACCTTATTCTTCATGTATCCATGAGTACTAGCAACCGATCATCTCATGCTAAACTCCAACTGCATTACTGCACTATCACGAAGTATCAAGCAAATAATCAAAGCACCCAATACATAAAGAATTACCAGATCACTGTCAAAGCTCCAATCATCTGAATCAAGAACTTATCATGACACCATGATCTACACATCCCCATAGGAGATACCATGCTTCAAGTGACTTTACCATGGTCTCAAGTACAATGCATAATGCCAAAACTCCAGTGCACAAACAAGAGTATACCATGACATAAACCAAACAGACTCAAAACCAACATCACCTATCAAGTACCACCAAAACCTCAGCCAAAGACTCCAAGCGTCCTCCATGGATCCAAGATGTTGCACATCTTCAAATAATGTCCATGCAAATGTGAAAGAACCCTTCTGCAGCAACAGGATCTAAAAGCTCCCCCTTGAAACATCTGCAACACTAAAGAAGACCATTCACCACCATGTGATGAATCCATAGTCACTGCTAAAACTCCCATTGAAACGTGACATCCGAGCTCTCCAAGCATCATGACCACTTGCTTTAGGTTCCCATGACCGACTATTCAGGTACTCAACAGTATCCATCCTCTCATCTCAAAAAAATCACACCAATGCATAAGTGACCAATGACAAGGCCAACTAACAAGTCTGCATCAGTAATGAATCAACCTCATGGATAAAGACAGTCCACATCCAAGTTATCTCACTGCAGCCAATGGGTAGCTAATCCATCAACTGCATAACTCGTAGATCACAAACATCAAACATGCAAACCCATCATCGCATTGGAAACTGTAACACTGAGATTTCAAAGAGAATAACCACAAAGACAATCATGACTCAAACACTAGATCACACCAAACCTGATTTGCTAATCATGTCCACAACGAGCACCATAATCAAGGAACCCACAAGCACCACCACAAGAATGCTGAGTGACAAATCACGTACCAACACTCCCATGTAAAGAAGAAAACACACCTCCTCAAACCATGCACAAAGCATGCATGCAAAACTGCAACTATCTCATCCAGCAACACCCCAAAAGCTAGGCTCTAGAAAATAGCTTAACAACAACTCCACATAACCACAAGTTTTGCTTAACAGTGTAAAACCTGCAAAACCACAGAGCCATGCAAGTACAAAACATCCTTAAAAAGAAAACAACAGTTCAGGAAATCCAGGCCCCTTTCAGGCCAAAACTAAACCATCAACATGTACATGCATCCGAGAAAGAGAGAAAGGCTATTTCAAAAGCTTGCAAATCATCTAATGATTAACTCCATAGCCTTTATGTATTCGAGGTTAACAGGAAACAGTGCCTTCCAACACCAGGAAATACCACCTAGGATAAGCACTCTCTTCCATCTCCACCATCCTTCAAACTGCGTGCTGTCTCTGAATATCACAAGACTTCCACTCACCAAAGGATCAATTAAATCAGTCCATTCCTCCAGATTTCCTCCAGCCTATCAAGCTAAGAAATCTTCAAAGGAGAAATACCCAGAACCAGCAACCAAAAAGATGGCTTTGATACCACTTGTAAGGAAATACGGGCACCTCAGAGAAACCTCCAAGAAAAGTAGTGCCTTCGGTAACTTTAATTTCGATCAGGTTGCCTCAAAGACACGTACAACTATGTCCTAAAGCGGAAACAAACATAGTTTATTTCCTACATCAATCCTTCTGAGAGAAATACATGTTAAATTCAACAGCAAGCAATAACTGATTCTAGTAACAGAACCAATACAGATGAAAGATAAGACAAAAAACAAAACACAAAGATTTACATGGGGAAAACCCTTTCGGGTAAAAAACCCCACACTCCAAAGATCGAGCCATTGTATTATTTAGCAACAAAAGGTTACAATACAATTTCAGGCTCATAGCCTTTTCAGAGATTACATCTTGTTCATTCTGAATACAACCTGGAAGCAACTGATCAATCCATCAGACTATACAACCTTCGCACTGATACAATGCAGTGTAGATCAACACGAGAGAGATCAATCATGATCCATGATCAGAAGAGATTCCAGTAGAACCCTGCTTCTCTCTTCTTCTCCTTCGGCCTCATGGCCTCGGCCTATTAGCTAGCCACACGACCCTCTCTGTTAGCTCTCTTGGTTCTTCTTTCTCCTCTTGTTCTCACCAGCTCTTTCTATACCTTCTCTTCAAAACGTCCAATGCATACATAAACGTCCAATGCATACATATATGCATTCATTCTCAAACAACCTCTATGAATCAGTTTGCTTCCAACTGTCAGATCACAACTATCGAATCATCCAGCTCAGCATCGTAGATGTTTCCACTCCTGTGTAGATTTTTCCTTGCATATAGTTTAGCTCCAATGTTGCAACTGTTGAAAAAATCCAACCACCAACCATTTGAATTTCGCTTCCTCTGATTTGTCCACGAGATACCATGTAGGACAGTCTTCACTCGGTCAAAAGGCATTCAACCTATGTCGCATGTCGGTGAGACACTAACCGTGTCTCCTCGATGCCACAGAGCCCATATCATCATTATCGCTAAGAGTCTTCACTATCAGCAAGACATTGTACCGAGTCTAGAAAGCTATCGCTTAGACTTTGCCTTGTCGCCAAGACATCTTACCAAAGTTCCCAAGTCACATCGACCTCAACATTCTCATCGGCGAGACAATCGCCATTCGATGAGACATCATTTCGAAGTTCAAAGGTCACTCTGAAATTTCCAATAGTCAGCAAGACTAATTGCTTTCACTGAGACGTTACTTTGAAGTCTTAAGTCAATAGTCGACAAGACTTCTCTCCATCGCTAAGAATTCTTACCGAACCCTTAGTGTTACCCCGATGCCTCCAAGTGAATACCTATCGGCGAGACAAACACTCTTCGCCAAGACATCATACCGATGCGTTCAAGTCATATTGAAGAGTCCAACCATCGGCCAAACATTCCACATTCACTGAGACTTCATATTGAAGTCCTTGTGTTTCTCCGATGACTCCATTCGCTAGGAGTCTCACCGAAAACACCCGATCACATGTAGCTTTGTCGGCAAGACTTACTGCTATCGCCAAGAGGTCATAGCGAACCCCTTTCGTTACCCCGATGACTCCATATGTATATAGCCATCAGCGAGACATACCGCTATCAATGAGACATCATATCAAAGCAAGCCTTTTGGCCAAGGGTCTCCCCAAAAACATCAGTCGCCATGAGTCTCCCCGAAAACCACTAGGAATCAAAACCGTCGCCCAGACATCTCCCAGTCGCCAGGACTTCATACTGATAGGAGCAAGTCATACCGATTACCACATCGGCCAGACAGACCAAAGGTCATGCCGATATCGGCTAGAATTTCTACCATCGTCGAGACATCATCCCGATTGTCCAAGGGTATGCTGAAGGTTGCTGATTATGTAGATCGCCAAGACATTCCGGAAGTCACAGCGATAGTCAGGATCAACTAGTAGGTCGGCCAGATATCTCAACAGTCTCACCGAAATTGCTCACAAGAGGTTTCAACCTGTGGGATTGAGGCACACAATTCCAACAGGATCAACAGGATGGAAAGGTCCTAGGAGCACCACCAGGGCATCAACAACCTCTGATACAACAATAGCTAGTGCAACCACCACCACTGGGGCCAAATCCCTGTGATTTACAAATACAACAGCTACAACAACAGATATAGGTGATTATGGGCACGAAGGACCATGCTTGTCAATAGATTTTGATGATTATTGTTGAGAGAGATTAGGCTAGGCAACTGGTATAGGTTGTCATGGCAGAGAGAGACCATGAGCACCAACTCAAGCATACTGCCGAGATGCAGTTGGCACAAGAGGTCGGGTGGCGTCAGCAGCTAGAGACCATGACAACTGCAGCCCGGGGGCAAATAGTGTCTGCTAGATTGTACAAAGAGGTTGTGACTGAGGTGACCTATTATCAGATGCACTATCATAGGGATGTCCCACAGGAACTTAGATAGCTAGATTACTCTCTAAGGAGTGAGGCACATCTTAGGGCTGAGGATCAACTAGAGAGACAACCTGGTGAAGGGAGCAGCCATCAGGGCTAGCTCACGTGTATAAAAACTTTTTGATTATTGCCTAATTCTTTACACAAATATATATTCATGGGCTCCTTTTTGATAGCCTTGTGGATATTGTATTTTTGTTCGATATACATACATTGATTTAGATATAGTATTATATGATAGTCACCATTTTTTGATATATATATGAGATGATTCAAATTCGATATGTGATGTGCTTTTATTTCATGCTTTATGAATGTATGGATGCATATGATATGATGTGATGCGATATTTATGCATTATGAATATCTATGAATGCAATGTAATGGATATGTTATATTATTTTTCAACATATTTTTATGATATGCTATGGATGGATGCTATGATATGATATGCTTATGCTTATGCAGGATGATATGGATGGATGCATTTATTTCTTGTGTACTTTTCTATTCAATTTATGAGGTGATGATGCGATGCATATGGATGTATGTATGGATAATGTAGATATTCATGCTTATGATATGATAATTCAATTCATGTTTATGATATGTATGCAATGATTTAGGATGCTTAAAATAACAAATCTATATTATTCATCACAAATTAAATGAGAATGATGATGCAAGATGGATGTTTTATGATATGCTATGATTATGCTGTGATGTATGCATGCTAGGGATTTGTGGATGCAAGATGAATGCATTGATGATATTTTTGTTGACTGTCATGATACCGGGTTAGCGTGGAGAGAAGATAGAAGAAACAAGATGAGTGACCATTGATTTTGATGATTGCTTCAAAAGTTCCAACAAGTCTATGATCCACCAAGACTTTATTAAAGATGGTTATGAGAAATGCATGATGATGATGATTTTCTTATATCTTAGGATTGTGATTTTTTGTCGTTCCTTATTGTTTGATATAACACATAGATATGTTGCATCAAGGTATTGATAACTGGGATGGCATTGTATCTAGTTTCATGGACTTTGAATTTGCAAACAGATAGGATAGTTCTTGTTCACACCTTGACATACAAAAACCTCATTGGAATGTAAGTTAGAAGCTTTAGAATATATCAAACCAAAGCATACACAATATTCAACAATGTACTCCAAACAACTTTCCTACACACAACTAAGCAAGTATACGCCAAGATTATTTTACAAGAATACCCACAAGCACAACAAATGAAAGATAATGATCAATGTCCCATTCCTTTCTCTCTAAATCATTTTTAGACAAACATCATTGAGAGGTCCTCGAAATGGGTCATTAAGATAAATCAAAAGAAAAGATCAAAGGCAGATAGTCAGTGTTATCTATATCTCTTTTTAGTTTAATTTAGCTAAGGTGATGTTTGATACTGATGCCCATCGTAGGAAGGATACATCCTAAGACATGTTGATCGGATGGTTTGATGTAGGATGAGGCTTATTATAAGCCGTTAATAAAAACTTCACTAACATATTTACCTATGATCTAGACTTTAGATTTTGACATTTAAGTTCTCACTTTATGACTTGCTATACTTGTTTTCTACTTGTTTTTCCAAAGGTTGAAGGTGATGGTTGATTTATTATGGATGAAGGTTTATTGTGGGTGAAAGCGAAATGGGATGGGTGGTTTTGGATTTTCTAGAATATTTCAATGTTTTTGGTATTTTTGAAAGTTTATGTGGATGTTTTGGTTTTCAATTATTTGAGGTTGTTTAGGGTTTTTCAAAGATATTTGATGTTGTTTAGGTCTTTTGAATGTTTTCTGAATGTTTTTAGATTTTTGGATTTTCAAATGTTTTTGTGTTTTTCTAAGTTTTCCAAATGTTTTGGGGTTTTTTGAGATTTTGAATGTTTAAGGCTTTTTTGATATTTGAATGTTTAGGGTTTTTCTAAGTTATCTGGATGTTTAGGGGTTTTCTAAGAGTTTCGACCAAGAACCTAACTTAAAAGACCTATCCTAGGGGCCTCGAGGGCTGATCAAAGATTAGCCTTGCCTACGTTATACACGCAGAGACCACGTAGTTTGACTGACTCGACTTATTAACAATGAGATATTAATAGTTGATGGAATGTCAATTTATTATGACAGTCTCCTAAAGGATTGACCTAGGGTGTCTCGGGGGCACATCAATGATGGTCTTGCCTATGCTCAAGCTCAGAGACTCGTAGTTTGACAAGGTATTGTTTTTGGATTTTGGATGTTCAACATTTTTAGGGTTTTTGATGTGTTTTAGATTTTGACTTTACAATTTTATGAATGTTTTTGGATTTTTTTAGTTGTATAGGATTTTGCAAATGTTTTTGGATTTTTTGATGGACATTTTATGAATGTTTTTGGGATTTTTGAATTGCGATTTCCAATAACCTTAAGATATACATGAACTCGATCCGATCCATAACGAATTTCCCCCATTGTGAAATGATAGACTACCTCTATATAGGTAGGAGAAACTAACCTTTGGAATATGCCAAGTAGTACTAAGGGGATGTGATACTTCACAACATCAAGCTATGATAAGGACGTAGATGGGTGATGGATGGAATATGATGAAGGATGCGATGGATGGATGAGATGCCAAGAATGATAGGATAAAGAGCTAAAGAATAGATGGAGGTGCTTTATTTATGTGAGGTGCTTGTTTTCCAGGTTTTCACCAAGTTGCTTGCCCAAAGTGCCACTGAATTGGTTTTCACTGGAGGACGATTGTTATTTCTTTACTTTTTTCAATCCTTTTTCTCTTTTTTTTGGATTTTTGGATTTTTTTTATATTTTCAGATTTACACCCTTCAAGACTAGGCATAATTTTTTTTAAGATGCAAGATGTTGGTTGGTTCCTGTAAGGGCTCACCTTTAGGTGTTGAAAATTGATATGCTTCTAATCCATAACTTGTTGTGATGAAAAAGGGGCCCAACCAATTAGGCTCAAAATTTCCTTTACTGTCTTGATCTTGAAGGTTCTTTTGATTTTTCTCTAGGACAAGGTCCCCTACCTAGAAAGACCGACATTTGATCTTCTTGTTATAGCTCTGTTTCAGTTGGTTTTGATATAATTGCAAGTGATTAAGGGCGTCAAGACGACACTCATCCAAGAATTCTAGCTCATTCAACCAAGATATTCTATAGTCTTCATCGGTGATTAGGTTCTGTAATGACACTCACAATGATGGGAGATCAACCTCAATAGGCAAAATGGATTTTGATCCATAGACCAAGGAGAAAGGGGTTGCACCCGTTGACGTGTGGATACTAGTTCGGTAGGCCCAAAGAGAAGGATTTAATTGTAGGTGCCAGTCACGACCAACTTCATTGACCATTTTCTTTAGGATTTTCAAAATGGTCTTATTTGTAGCCTCATCTTGACCATTGCTCTGGGGGTAATACGGGGTAGAGAATCGGTGTTGGATGTTGAATATTTGACATGGCTCTTTTGCATCCTGATTCTTGAAGGGTGTTCCGTTGTTTGAGATAAGGGTTTGTGGAACACCGTAATTGTAGATTAGGTAATTCAGGATAAACTTGGAAATTTTCTTCCTGGTTATGTAGGTCATAGGAATGGCTTCAACCCACTTGGTAAAGTACTTAGTGGTTGTTATGATAAACTTGTGGCCATTGGATGAGGTTGGGCTGATCTTTCCTATGAGGTCAAGCCCCCACAACGAGAAAGGACAGGGTGTGATCATTGGTTTCAAGTCTTGAGCTGAAGCATGAATTAGATCTCCATGTTGTTGACATTGGACACACTTCTGCACATACTGATGAGCTTCTCTTTACATGGTTGGCCAGTAGTACCCTGTCCTCAACAGTTTCTTAGCTAAAGTCATACCGCTAGAATGGGAACTGCATATGCCATTGTGTACTTTTGTTAAAGCGGTCAAGGCTTCCTCTTGGTTAAGACATCGTAGTAATGTCCCCTCGATGCTTTGGCGGTAAAGGGTATCACCTAGGATCATGAATTTGGATGCCTTCTTAACAAAGGTATTTTTAAGGTTGGAGGTGATATCGGATGGGAGGGTTCCTCTATTTAGGTAGATGAATATGTCATGGTACCACGGGGATCCAGGACCAACAATGACACACACAAATTCTAATTTCGGGATTTTGAAAGTTGGTACGAGAAGTTTTTCTACTAAGAATTCACATTGTAGTATGTTATTTGGCATGTCTAACAGTGACCCGATTGTTGCCATAACATCTGCTGCTCTGTTGTTCATGCGAAGAATCTGCTCAAAAGTTATATCTATGAAAAGGTCCTTGAGATTGTCTACCATCTTTTTGTAAGGAGTAAGCTTGTCATCCTTAGTTTGATAGTGGTCATT
Source organism: Sequoia sempervirens (assembly GCA_007258455.2). Classification (NCBI taxonomy): domain Eukaryota; kingdom Viridiplantae; phylum Streptophyta; class Pinopsida; order Cupressales; family Cupressaceae; genus Sequoia; species Sequoia sempervirens. Next base: position 29,498,664 of record VDFB02000007.1, on the reverse strand, counting down.
GACTTGGTTGATAACCGACTGTGAGTCTCCATAGAATTTTATTTCTTGTATCTACCATTGAATTGCTATCCTTAGACCTGTGATTAGGCCTTCGTACTCAACAATGTTGTTAGTACATGAAAATGATAGCCTGTATGACTTTGGGATACAATCGCCTTGAGGGGTGGTGAAAAGAATACTCACTCTTGATCCATGTTGGGTGAATGATCCATCAAAGTACATCTTCTATTGATTTGTGAGATTGACCAAGAACACTGTTTCATTAGGGAATTTAGATATCAATGGATTCTTTGCATAGATAAGTGCCTCTGCCAGTTGGTCTATGATCACTTGTCCTTTGATTTCCTTGCGCTCCACATACTCTATGTCAAATTCTGTTAAGATCATCACCCATTTTTCCATTCGTCTAGTGAGAATTGCTTTAGATAATAGGTATTTCAATGGATCAATCTTTGCAATGAGTTTGATTTGATGTGACAACATGTAGTGTCTAAATTTTTGTGAAGAAAAAACCAATGTTAAGTAGGATTTCTCAATGGATGAATAGTCCATTTCATAGCCCACTAAGGTCCTACTGATGTAGTATATAGCTCTCTCCTTTCCATTTTCATCATGTTGTGCCATAAGAGCACCTAATGTTGCTGATGTTGCTAAGATATACGAGATCAATGGTTTGCTTGGTATGGGTGGCATGAGCACTGGAGGTGTCAATATATAGTCCTTGATCTATTGGAAAGATTTGTCACACTTCTCATCCCACTTGTAAGTTATTCCTTTATGCAAAAGATGCGAAAAGGGGTGGATTTTGTCTAATAGCTGTGCTATAAACCTTCTGATGGACTGCAACCTTCCTTGTAACCCTCTCATCTGCTTTAGTGTTTTTGGTAGTTCCATTTCTAGGATGGATTTTACTTTTGTTGGGTCAATTTCTATCCCTCTTTGTGGGATGATATATCTGAGAAGTTTCCTTGATGTAACCCCAAAGGCACACTTTTTTTAGGTTTATTCGTACTTTGTATTCTTTAAGCCTGTCAAAGATAGGTCCTAAGAATTGTATGTGCTCGCTCCTTTTCTTTGATTTTGAAAAAATACCATCCACGTAATCTTCAACTATTTTGTGGATCATGCCATGAAAGATGAGGGTCATTGCTCTCTGATAGGTTGCTCTTGCATTCTTTAGCACAAACAACATCATGTTCTAGCAGTATGTTCCCAATGGACAAGTGAATGAAGTTTTGTGTTGATCCTCCTTGGCGATCATGATTTGATTATAGCCTAAAAAACCATCCATGAGTGATAGCATTTCATTCCCAGTTGTTAAGTCTACTATGATGTTGATGTTAGGAAGAGGGAAATCATCCTTTGGGAATGCTTTGTTTAAATATTTGAAATCAATGCATATTCTGATTCCCCCAGTGGGTTTTGAGACTAGTACCAAGTTTGAAATCCACTCAGGATAATCTATTGGTTAGATAAATCCAATGTCAAGAAGCTTTTGTAACTCAAGTTTGACCATGAGTGCTATTTGAGGGTGTATCTTCCTTAACTTTTGCTTTACTGGTTTGGCTTCAGGATAGACTGCTAGATGACACACAACTACTTCTGGATCAAGCCCTAGCATATATATGTATGACCATGAAAATTTAGCTCCACGCTCTTTTAGGAATGGTGCTAGGTTCTTATGTTCTTCATACAATAAGGATTCAACATAGAAAGTGATCTTGGGTTCTTTTTCTGTTCCCACATTGACTGGAGTGACCTTTTCTAATAAGACTGCTAATTTATCTGCATGTATTGCACTAAGGGGGAGATTGAATCCCTCATCCTTGGGCACCTCAGAGAGGTTTTCACCTCTGGATATGTCCTTTCTTTTTATTATATTGGGATCAGAACGTGCCGCAATGTGGTTTTCACTCAAAGATATACAAGTTAGTTGCATGTTATCAATTTTGTGACTGAAGGATTCAATTGTCTCCCCATAGTATGCCCCTATTTCTAGCTCTATGTCGAAACCATTTTTGTGATTTTCCCATGGTAAGTTGTCACAGAGCCCCATGAATTCTGAGATTGCTGGTGTAGGAGCACCTACACCTTAGAGATAAAATTGAAGCATGTAGGTGGTTAGGGTATAATGTAGGTTTGATTTTCATGTTTTCACCATGAATAAGGTCTCATAAGACCACTTGCAATTTAATAAAAGGCTTGGGAGGTCACTTGAAGGGAAGAATGTAAAATTTGTTTATAAGTTGCAAAGATTGACATTACAAGTTGTCAATTTGCAAATTTGCAATGGAATAGGTTATTAGTGTTTAAAAAGTTGTTAGGGGGCAGTTGAGGGAAGTTAGTCGTTGTGTTTTGATTCAAAATGTATTTAAAGGCCTGAGAAGGCTCGAACAATTTTGGTGGAGGATAGTATTGAAGATTCCAAGCAATAAAACAATGTTTTTTCTCTGATAATTCTCTGATTTCTTGTGTTATTTCTAAATTTCCTATGTTTCTCTTATACTGTATAGGCTCGTACATGTAATAATTGCTCTAATTTTTTTTTAATCCTATAAGGAATGGAAGTAGATTCCTTTTGAATCCATTTTGAGGGGCTAGCAATCAATTTGGAGGGAGATATTGTAGGTTTATGATCTACCTAAGACAAAATAGCGAAGGCCCTATTTTGAGTGTCTAATCATGTAATTCGCCATTCCATCTATTGTTACCCACTATGTTTTGATGGAATGGCATAATAAAGGTAGGGTAGGATGTTTAGGTACATTATAATGTGAAAGAAGGGAGTTGTGTGTTCTTGGAGTGCAAATCTAGGGTCTTCAATGGTATTTTTCATGGTGTTTTGAAGGAACTCAGGTAGGGTTTTCACCAAATGTTGATGGGACTAGTCTTGTAAAGGTTTAATATGTATGTAAATACCTAAATATATGTTTTGGGAATAGTATTAGAGTTTGGGAAGTTGTTGTGGAGAAACAGAAAAACCCTTGGTTTTGGCTTGTAAATGGAGGGTTTTTAAGTTTGACATTGTAGAAGTCTTAGGGTGGCAAATAAATTGGAAAATATGATGTTTGGGAACATTAATAAATACTATTTGGGGGTTTTGTATGAAAACCAAGTGGTTACAAGGGACTCCCTTTGTAAAAATGGGCTAATTATGTAGCCTTTTCCATGCTAGGTCTATGGAAAGTCAATTATGATCCAAAAGAGTTGCTGCTGAGTCTGGCATATGTTGTGTAGGTTCCAAATGGGTATTTGAATCCACAATTTTTTTGATAGGTGCTTTGTAATTTTTTTATGAAAAGTCTCAAAAACCGGGTTCCTACTGCTACAAGGAATGCATGGGTTAATGCTGCATCAATGGAAGAATGGAGGGTTCTAGGTGTCAAACATTTTTGATGGTCTTTTTTGATTAGGTTAATGGTGTTCAGGACCTTTCCAATCCTTCTGGTTGCTTCTGGATGCAAGATGTTAAGTTGGGTTATTAGGTTCCTTGTGAGTAACAGTGAATTGTGTGTGTCCACATAGAGTATTTGAGAGAAGCTATTAAAAAGGAGTTGCTTCCCTTGCCACTCTACATCAATCACTTCATCATTTTTGAATAAATCTAGAATTGGTTGTCCTCGTTGGTCCAAATCAATGAGTTGCGGGTATACTAGGTGTATTTCATTTGGTCGGTTGCTTGGGGTGAAGGTTGATGTAGATATCATGAAGAGGGAGTTATTCTCAAATAGGTCAACAAAATCAAGGGGGAAGTCATCTAGGGTAGTATCACGCAATGTTGATAACCAAGAAGAAGCCTTAACCCATTTAGCGGAAGTACCTTTTCCGATAAGGGTAACCTTGCTAGTAGTACAACCAAGGCCAAGATTCTTTGGGTGTTTCTCAGGAACGATAGGTTCTAGCAAACCATTGTCATTTTGTCCCAATTTCTCATTCTTGGTATAGTCCATTCCCTTCATTAGCTGTAAGCCTTTGTTGTTGTCATCTTCCATGGGAAGAACAAGAATAGGTCATTCATCCTAATAGAGCAGTTTAGAGACATCTTCCTCATTAACATCTTCTTTGTTCAGGTCCCCCCATTTGGTGAAGGTAGTAGCTACCATTTTGATGGTTTCCAAGATTTTGTTGCCAGGTGTGGGTTTCCCATGAGATTTGGGAGAAAGAGGTAATTTTCCCAACACAAAAGCATCCTTTGTTAGCTTATAGTTTCCACAACCATCATCTTGAATCATTGCCTTGATGTCGGGTATGTTTTTCACAATGAGTGCCTTTGTTTCAAAGGTAGATGCAAGGGATGATGGGTCAAAAAATGAGGTAGGTGTAGGCCCTTTGTCATTTTTGGGTATTTGGGGGATTTTTTAGAACTTGGCCTCAAGATTTTTGCAGTAGTAAAAAGGCTCAGGATCTCCATGAATGGTAACTTCTCTTCCCTCAAAAGGAAACTTCACATTGATGGTAGGTTGAAGCTACAACTTTTAAGGCATGGATCTAGGGTTGACCAAGTAGTATGTTGTAGGGAAGATCTAGATCTAACACTTGACATGTAATTTTTGTGATGAGGGGACCCACTTGGATGGGTAGTGCAATGATGCCTTGTGATACCCGTTCTTGGTCGTCATATGCCCTAATGTTGGTGCTCTTTGTCTTCTCAATAGTATCCTTTGAATAGCCCAAAATTTTGATCAAATGAAGGGTGCAAATGTTCATACCAACACCTCCATCTACTAAGACTCTTTTAACCTTGTTCTTATGAATGATAACCTCAAGGTGCAAAGCACAATTATGAGATGGTTGTGCGGCAGGTCTTGTTCCAAGAAGGTGAGGAGGTGATTAGTGATATGGCCTACCATAGATTGAATAATCTGTATCAATATCCTTAGGGATGGATGATTTTGATAAAGCTTTCTCTAAGATTTCCCTATGTGCAGGTGATAACCTCAATAGTTCGAAGATAGAAATTTGTGTAGGGGTCTTTTTAAGTTGCTTTACGAGATTATACTTGCTAGTGCTTGCTGTTGGTTGAGGAGGTTGTGCCCTAGATTGAGATGGGACTCCTTGGATGGTGACTTTTCCATGTCGTGTGGTGACTCCACACTCCACACTATGCCCTTTGATGGTGACAATGGTGATGACACTATCACAGGAAGCGACCACATTAAAATATGTATGCAACATGCTTGTGTAATCTTTAGCTTTTCCAGTGTAGTTCGCTTTGCTATGGTTTGGCATATGGTTCTTGTATATTTTAAGATCTTGGTTACCGACTGGTACTTCAAAAAATATGGTATCATTCTCTATAAGGTCTTAGATGATGCTTTTGAGCCTCATGCAATTGCCGTTTTGTGTCATTTGATCTTGTGAAAGTCACAAAGGTCGTTCTCATTGTACCAAGATGGTTTGTCTTGTGGTTCTTGGTAGTTGTCAAAGTTGGGAAGTGTTATTAGGTTTGACTCTACCAATTTTTTCATGATGGTTTCGATAGGTTCTGATAACTGTGTGTACTTGCATTTAGGATAGTTGTTCTTGTTAGGGGTTCACCTTTGTTGTGATTCGGTGTTGTTGATTTGAATGTTATGAGGGGGTGTTGTTTGCTGTACAATTGGTTGAATGTTAGCAACTTGGTTGTTGTTTGGCCTAGGAGCATTGAGGACTACCTTAGCATCTACCACACCATCGTTTGTTACATTTTTGTTTTTAGCCCAGACACAAGGCTTGTCATTTGAACTAGTTGATGGCCGATTGTCTTTGTAAGCTTGGGTATTTCCTTGTGAGATTAGAGCTCTCTCAATGTTAAGGGCTCTAGGGACAAGCTCATCATAAGATGTGATGCACTACATTTTCAAGTGGAAGGATAGATTTGGATCTAGATTTGTTATGATAATTCCCACTTGTTGTTCATTGGGAAGAGGCCATTTTCTCTTACTAGCTATTTGTCTCCACCATTTTAAGAAATTAGTGAAAGTTTCTCCTTTGTTTTGTCTGAGAGTGTACAAATCTTCTAGGCTTACGTCCATGTCAAGATTAAAAGAGAAGTGATCGATGAATTTATTAGTAATTTCTTGAGAAGTTATGATACTGGGAGGTAGTTGAGAAAACCAATCCATGGCAGGACCTGTTAAACTTCGAGGGAAGAGGCACATTAAATAAGAATCATTGTAAGCAACCTCCATACAAATGACATTAAATTCTTTGATATGATCCACAAGACCTCCTCTCCCTTTGTATTTATCAAATTTGGGGATTTCAAAGCTGGGAGAGAATGATACCATTGTGATGTTTTGATTGAATGGATAGGGACATAGGTTTTGTGTATGGTACTTCTTATTTTTTCCCATCCAAAGGTCCTGCATTTCTTGTGACAATGCCTTAAGTTGTGATGCTAGATCATCTTGCGGGTTGGGTGGAGGAACATATGGTGGAATTATGGATGGGTTGTACGTGGGATTTTGATAAGAGGATGTGTTGTATGGGGTGTATGGTGGTGTGAGATTTTGTGAAGGTGATTGTGGTGTCGATGTATATGTTCCTAACGCGTTTGCATTGATGATGTTCTATTGAGGATTATAATAGGAACTTTGTTGTTGTTGTTGTTGTTGTTGTTGGGAATATTGTTGAGCTAGTAAGGCTTGTTGTTGTTGTTGTTGTGCCACAAGGTCTTGTTGTTGGGCCTGCTGTTGTTAGTGCGCTACTAATGTTGCTTGATGGGATTGATGTTGTTGTTGTGCTAATGATGCTTGCTATTGTTGCTGCTATTGCTGTGCTGCTAGGGCTGCTTGCTGTTGTTGTTGTTGTTGTGCTGCTAGGGCTATTTGCTGTTGTTGTTCCTGTTGTTGTACTGCCAGGGCTGCTTTCTATTGTTGTTGTTGTTGTTGTACTGCTAGGGCTGCTTACTATTGTTGTGCTGCTAGAGCTACTTGTTGTTGTTGTTGTTGTTGGATGGCTTGTTGATAGGATCGTTGTGCTTGTAATGTAGGATCAATTGGTTGTTGGGACATCTGTGATGGGTTTTGAGTGGTGATGTTTTGGGTGGGTAGTGGATTGGTGATGAGAGGTTGGGGGTTTACTTGGTTCAACATTCCTTGTAAGATAGTGGATTGAGGTGGAGGAATGTAGGTTTTAGGTCTTATTTGATTTTGCATGGTGAAGGGGACTATGGGGAAAGATGAGGATGGTGCCATTAGATTGTGTGATGGGAATGACACACTAGGAACTTGAGTCCATTGATTAAAAAGGTTTCCTTGTCCCATGTCTTGAGGATTTCCTTATGTTAGGGATGTAGACAAGGTATTACCCAGGTTGATGGGATTTGTGACCAAGGGATTGTTTTGAGATGGGTTGATAATGGATGGGATAGATGTGTTTTGCAAAACCAATTGTATGGATGAACCTATTGGAGGGTAGGATAGAGATGTCCCTACTTGCATTAAGGGTTGGCTTTGTGTGAGGGTATTTCCTTTCCCTTTTGGATTTACTTGTGACACTTGGTCCACACTACTTTGCATGATGGTGGGCACCCTTGTGGTGCTCATGGGTATGGATGAAGAGGGGTGTCCTCGATATGTTGAGGTTGTTGTGGAGTATTGTGCAATAAATGATGGGGAAATTGGAGCTATGCTTCCCAAGGCTAGATGTTCCATGATTTTCTCCCTAGTAAGTTCAAATGGATTATTCGTGATGTCTTCTATCTCATATGGCCTTGATGGAGATGATGGTTGTTGTGATGGGGTAACTTGACTTGTCAGATCAAATTCTAGAGGATTTGGATCACTTGAGGTAAATATGACTTTGGTTTTCTCTATGATTCTCTTGTGTTGTGATCTTGTCTTTACCATAAATTTTGGGTCATCTCTAAGAGAGTTGTGTTGTGATTTGTAATGTTTGAACTCTCTAGTTGACTCAAATATAGGTAAAAGGGAAACTCTAAGTCTTTTTGGAGCAATGGTGAAAATGGGAAATGAAAAGATGAATGATGTGGAGAGTGATCTTTGCAAACGTTTTGGGAAAACACTTTTGACTTGAGTTTGATGTTTTGATGTTTGATAAAGGATGTTTATGAACTTGGAAATCTTTAGGGTAGACTCGTGACCTTCTAGATAGACTAGTTCAAAGATGATAACTAACTCAATTAAGTGCATGGAAAAGGATACATTTCACATACAAAGTAGCTAAGTTAGGGATTGGGTTGATAAATGTTTAAGTAAAAAAATGTTGGTGTTTTCAAATTTTTTGCATAGATAGGTGAAGTGAAGGATTAAATTTGATGAAGGGGTGAATGAAATGTTTAACTCAATGTTGACTTAAAGTGAACCTTTGTTTGATAAAACCAAGGTAGTGAGAAACATACTATACCTCTAAAGTTTTCAAATCCTAAAGACCCAATGATTTAGATAAGTTCATTATCGTGAAGAAGGCAAGGGTTTTGGCTCCAAAAGAATGCATACAATTCTGGACTATTCCTTGAAGCATGTTTATAAATTTTTTCCACCAATCAGTTTCTATTTGGGTAAAGTGCTAAAAGGTTTCTTTTGATAGCTTTTGGACTATGATGCCTAAGTTTAAAGTGACGACTGTAGACCTTCTTTTGGGGATTCTGATTTTGTGTGAGATCATTTAGAGAAACTTAGGATCATGAAAAAGGGGATATTTATTGCCATGTGGGTGGTGGTAATATGGGCCTTCTAGCCATAATATCGACTTTTTCCTCTTCTTCGTCTAAGACTTTTGCTGTGTTTCTCCATTGAATGGGTGTTTCTTTTGTTTCAAATGTGAAGCTTCTCAAACTACTAATTATATCTGTTTGTTCTCCATCCCTTCAAGGTTAGGTTGTTCAATGGGAGCGATCCGTCTCCAAATAGTCATGTGGGGTTCAATTTGTCAATTTATCTTGCTTAAGTGAGATTCTTCTACCACAAACACTTGTCTTGATTATGTTTTCAAACTAGATGTCTATGTAAAAAATATCATAAATTTTACAAGGTCCATTTTGTGAAAAGGATGAAGTTCAAGCCACAATTGCCTATGTTAACTTTTGAAAATATGGATTGAGATGTAAGTCAAGATATTTAGAAATATCTAAGGATAGAAATCCTTAGGGAAAGCATTAATATCAAGGCCATTTCAAAAGGTATCCATACTTAGACCAAAGGGTTTGAAATTTTGAGGAAGATCGTGAATGTTTGTTTGCACTATTTTAGAACCAAGAAATGTATTAAACTGACTCACAAGCATTTACCATCCTAGGCTCAAAAGATACTACTTGCTGAATCCCCACTCAGATTTCTCCAAACACTAAGACAATGCGAACAATTAGAGATTTGGTGACACTAGCTCCCCTCCATGGCACACACTTCTCGAGACCACCAAATCTCAAAATCTTGAAGATTCAAAGATCCTAAGGATTTTTTGTTTCAACAATGAATAGTACAAATGTGGGGCAGCTTTGGAACGACCCTTCCTGCACTAGCAAGCATAAAAGTTTTTGGCTTCTAAATAGTTGGTTTGTAATAAAAGCTTTCATTCAAGGTGGCCATACATGCGGCGAGATTAGATCAAGATTATGGAAAATCAAGAGGCCTCCCAGTCTCTTCTTGAGAAGATATTTTAGCATATCACATAGATAATAAGGATGAAACTTGTCAATATGACACATCCATACCTATTGTTTATGAATTTCGTCACAAACACATTTTTATATAGCAACTTGAAAGAGCTTGGCTTTAGCTCGTTACTGCTTGGGTCATTCCCTCCTTTTGAAGTGAGGAGGCAGACCCTCTAAAGATAAACAATAGCAATGAAGTACGTTTGTAGTTTGATCATCCAAGTTTGCATGAAACAAGGAGAGAACACACACCACGCCTTTTCCCTACACTAGAAAAAGGTTTATTTTTAATCCAATTGAAAGATGTAGGTGATTTATACAAAGTGTTAAGGAATGTTTATGTTTCTCAAGATCGCCGAGTGGCGCGAGAGAATTGCCGAGTGACACGAGAGAATTGCATACGCATTCAATAACAAAGATGTAAATCAAAACACACCAAACACTCGTTAATTTTAACCCCTAAAGCTAAGATGAATTCATTTTATGCACCGAAAAAAATGTTAAGTTGCCTTGTTTAATTTTAAACCCAAAATAAAATGATGAAATAAGGGTTCAATTTTAGTCCCGTTTGAACATTCTTTTTAAAAACCAAATGAAAATTAGTGTGGTCCTAAAGCATAAAATGAAAAGCATAGTAAGTGGGTTATAATTGCCCCAAAATCATTTAAACACTTGTTATAATTATAAGATTCAAAGGTGAGATTGCTTCTTCACTTCTCCTTTTATCGTCCAACTTGCAAAACCTAGTTAGCCTAACAACCAGAACAACGTTAGAGGCATGTTAGTAATCTGATGAAGTGAACAAATTAAAAAACATGCTAAAAAATGATCATCAAATTTCTTACTAAAGTTGGGCGTTGCTATTCACGATAGCGTCGCTCTGGTGAACTTGGGCGTTGCTCTGCAGATAAACCAATGACGATGATAGGATCGCTATTTGAGTGAGCGTCGCTGTTTGCAAATTTTGATACCTCTAAAAATTATTAGCATCACCGTTTGGTTTAATCAACATCATGATATTAAATAGGCATTGCTATTTCTAATGACAATAGCGTCGCTATATGGCAATGCCCAACAAAGGTGTCGCTGAAATTCCTTTGGGCGTCATTGAATCCTCCAAAAGTTAGAAAAAAAAAAGTTCGAGATAGAAATTGATTAAATTTGATCACTTTTGCCCTCCTAGCGCCAAAATGTGATTGAACGGAGATGATTACGCTTGATCCATGAAGAATCAAAGCATAACGAAGCCACTAACGTCAAATCTCAACAGGATCACTCAAATGAAAGTTAAACTAAACATTTATGAAAACTAAGCATTCTAAACTACGAAAGCATTTAAATGTCTACTCCCTTTGTGGGAGTGGTGTCACGTTGATGTGGAACGATAAACCTTTCCCAATCCCGTGGATAAATGAGCTTTCCCTAGTCAGTTTTACTAAAGAAAACTGATGGAATAGTTGTGAGATGTGTATGAAAACATGATTTTAATATAAATGAGCATGATGCAAGCTAATTAAACATGATTTTATGCTAAATGATGAAGATATACAAATGCTAAGCTAATTCTAAATGGATTCTAACCTAAAGATCCAAACCCTAATTAACAAAATAAGCTAAATAAATGCATTATGTGATCATGGAAGCCATTAATGGAAGCTTAAAGCTATTTATGCAAGTAATTACACTAAAAAGATGTTAAAATGAGTGTGAGTGTGAGTGATTTCAACAGCATAAGTTTGATGTTAAAAGATGGATCCATTTGTCTCCAAATAGTGCATTATTTATAGGAAAGCAAATGAAAAATGAAGGGTTGAGATCAAAAAAGCTAAGCAATGGTCAAGGATGGAGGAAATTGGAGGCATGGATCATGGATTCTCATCAACGGGTGAGAATGCAAGATGAGATTTAATCAAGGGTTGAAATTCCTTCGAACAAACACACTTTCAACTTGTCCAAGAGTTTATAAGTTAACTTGCACAAGAGGTCACAAGTTAACTTGCTCAAGAGGGTAAGTTTGTTGAGAAAAATGAATATTCACCTTTTTCAAATGAGTGAGGAGAGAGAATATTCTTTGGAATATTCTCATTGGTGAGGGAAAAAGGATGATTTAGTTAATTAAAACTAAATTAAATTGTGCAAAGGAATATTCCCTTTTTGGAGGAATGTGCAAAGGAGGAATATTCCTCTTGGAATATTCCCTTGCAAGTGGGGGGAATTAGTTTTAATTGATAATTAAACAATATTAATTATGCAATTAGGGGTTTAGAAGAATTAGATGACATACATTAAATAAAGTGATTTAATGAATGGGGGAAAGGTGGAATTACATTTAATTAAATACCTTAGGGTTATTTAATTAAATAAGAAGATTCAGGGATTTAAATTAAATAGTTTGATTTATTTAATTTAATAGGACAAAGTGTTAGCATGAAAGGGGGGTGAATTAATCCAATAAAATGAATTAGGTTAATAGATGCAAATGATGCCATTAATTAATTAGCTATAATAATTTAATTAATTAAGTGAAAAGAGGATGGGTTTTAAGAGGAAATGATGTTAAAATACTGATTTGAGTGTATGATATGATTCGGGACATTTTTCAGTGTCTACATAAGCTAATGATTAAAACAACATATTAAATATACCAAGACTACAATGGAAGTTTTTAGCATAGTAAAATGCATAGTACAAAGGTTGCGAAGGAAGCTAAAAAATGTGTTGGGAAACATTAGAAACAAAGCATATTAAATTTCATTTGTGGAGGTCGATATAGTAGCCAAAGTTGGGCAGAGAATAAGAGTTTGAATACAACTCAATTTCAAATGCTTTGTGATTATTGTTGATATTATTAATAGCGCCCAAATCGCCTATATTGAGGCATAATAAATGCAAGAAATAATCATGTGTACTTATTGTGAGGATAATTCAAAGGAAAGGTGATGTAGGAAGTTAACAATGTTTGAAATGCATTTGGATTGTAACTACTGTGCAACCTGTGGCCTCTAGAATAGGCGCTATATGATGCTCAAGGAATGCTCATATCTTCCATGCCATTGAGAGAATGGTTGACTTAGTAAAGGAATAATGAAGCAAATAGAAGTCTTTTCCCCGCTCAACTAAAAATAGGCTTGCAAACTTTGTTAAAGCAAAGATGGCTGAAGCTCATGAAGGTAAATGACTTGCATAAACAAGTAGGAAACCTATAGATGTGTTTTACTGTGCTTTGACTCAGAAAAAGAGTCATCGTGTCACTTAAATAGGGGTGATTCATCAATCTTAAGAGGTTGGAAACATTTGGACTATTTATATGTTGCTAATTATGAGTTAAAGTGGCCACATTTCATTCTAAATGGCTGAGTCGATGTATTATTAGTTTGTTGTTGTAGTGGTGGCAGAAATGAGAGAAAAGGTGTTGGATTTAGTAGCTTGTTTATAGCATTAAGTTGCTCAGTTTTAAGTATAAATGGAGGAAAATTCTCTACCTCCTGTTACACTCATTCATTCTAATTTCATTCGTTATTCTGTTGTAGTTTTATGTGCATGTGTGTTTTTGAGAGATTTTGTGAGAAAGAGAGTTGTTTGTGAATTTGTAATTGTTGAGAGTTCTTTCTGAAGAGGCTAGAGTTTGGAGATAGGTTGAGCTTAGAATGAGTAACAATCATAATTGTGGAGGTTGAGCTTGGAAAGCAGTAATATCAAATGGAGCTATAATTTTAGGCATGCTGATTTCTATTTCTCTAATCTCTTTATGTTGACATGTTATTTGTCTATGAATGTCATTGTTTGTGGAAAGATGAATTATCTTTTTTTTTGAACTTGTTTGTTTGATATTTTGATCATTCTTATTTAAGGAGCTTGCATGATCTTTGGGTGATTTATTATGAGATATTATTGGTTGATACTATCTATATATATATTCCAATTAAAGAAAATGTGTGGTTATATAAGATAATCTTGGTGTATTAGCTTAAAATACCTAAATTGTCATAGATTATATATACTTCATAGGTTGTGAAGTATGGGAATTAATATTACATTTAGGTGCTATCTTGAAATTGTTAGCTTATGATGCTAGGTAAAACTTTGTGGATAATGAGGTTAGTAATACAACAAAAATGATGGCATGATACACGTCATCATTGATAGGTTGTGATGTTATTCAAACCATGTTGATAGTATATACTTGATTGATTACTCATATCTCCTTGAAAGTAGGAAGATAGTCTTTTCCCTAGGGTTGGGGTGTATACTTGGTTTCTATATCAATATTCAATAGTAGGGTTGAGAAATGTATTTTCTAATTATGTTATTTTCTTGTTTTTTGACTAAGAGTCTATTCCTATTCACGAAGTTCTAAAAGAGGACTCACGTTTCGGCAACCCAAAGCCGTATTGTGAAGAGGACTATGGGTGTAGAAGCACAAACTCCTCACAAGTTGATAATGTCCTCCAGATTATATACAAATATAGTGAACATTGTGAACATGTGAATATTTGAGTCATATTGAATGAAGAGGTTTTAAGATTGTTTGTGATCACTTGATTGTTAATTATACTCTTGAATCGATACATTTATTGTTGATATTATACTTTTGATTGGAGTCATTTATTGTTGAGATTATACTCTTGAATGGAGCCATTTATTATTGGGATTATACTTTTTGATTTGATTCGTTTATCTATGAGAGTATAATCTTGAATGAAGACATTTATTGTTGAGATTATACATTTGAAATAGAGTCATTTAATGTTGTGACATTATGTTTACTTGTGTGGTTAATTTGGTTATTCCTGGGGTTAGGATAATCCATGGGAAATGGAGTAACCTATTTGGCCACTTAGCATGTGTGTATGTATGGTTAGCTTGGTTATTCCTAGGGTTAGAATAATCCATGGGAAAGGGTGTAACCTAGTTAGTCAGTCTGTTATAACTTGGTTATTCCTAGGGTTAGGATAATCCATGGGAAAGGGAGTAACCTAGTTAGATAGTTTGTTATGCCATCACATTTGGACTGAATGTGTGTTATGTTTATGAATGGTCAATTACCAAATTGAGCTAAGGGGTGGGAGAACATATGACTTGCACTCGAAGTATTGTGTGTTGAATTCTTTGGCCAAAGTAGTGTAAGTAGCCACTGTTTACACTATCATTTCACTATGATCTAGGATTGTATACTAGGTAGGGAAGCAATACATGTAGGTTGTAGCCAATATATGGTAGCTCTAGATATGTAGGACATAACACTATGCTCAAGAAGGCTAGTATCATGAGGTTACCAAACCAATCTCTTCGTTAAAGGGTAAGGGATATCTTACCAGTTATGTAGATGTGCGGGGGACCACAACAAGTCCATGGTTTAGAAAAGTGCTTGAGTGATGCTCTCCCTCATATAGTTGGTGACCGAGATTTGAGGATGTAAGCACCAATTTTGGGGACACCTAGAATGTATGCATCGGTAATTTGGGGACATCTAGGAAGTATGCACCAACATTGGAGACATCTAGATCATTGTATTCTGATTGTATATCTATGTCATTAAGTGCATGGAAGCTATGCATGTAAACATGTATCTCTATTCTTATTGAGAAATTGTAAATGGAAAATGTCATCATGAAATTATGTAATATGGATTCGTTACTTAGAATTTTTTAATGCTTCTTTGTAATGTAATGGGAAAATTTGAAATGGAATTGTTTCAAATGTGCATCTTATTGTTCAAATAGAAAAGGAAAATTTTATTGCCTAAATGTTAGTAGCATAAACTATTCACTTGTGGGTAAAACATAGTAAAAATCAATGGGTAGAGCGATGGGCATGTTACATGTGGTATCAAAGCTACCAGGTTCAACACTAGAACCTATGAGCTCATTACGTAAGTATTACACAAACATTATCAATAGATAATGGTTGAAAAGTTCTTATGCCAGGATGACAAGGGGAAAAGAACAAGGGAATCAATAAGGAAGTTAAGTTCCTAATCAAACTTGTCTAAATTTGGGACTAGGAAAGAATCATCCCTGGAGTTGGAAACTCCTAAAACCAACAACTCATTTATAGACACCTTTGGATTGTGGAAGTTATGCAACAAGGTTGAGTAGGAAGGTTATGGGGAAATACTGATGCCAAAATGGTTTAAATGACTTTGAGGGTTAGAAAGAATCAAAGTAATTCCCTCTTCCAATAGAAACCTACAACTGTGAAGAGTCAAAGATTATGAAAAAGAATACTATGAGTCTATGAATATGATTTATGTCTATTCGTACAAATGTTTAAATTATTAGCTTAAACTAGAACTTCAGTCAAAGTAGAAAGTTAATATTTTGTGACTCAAAATCAACTAGAAAGATATCCAAGAGGCAAAATAACCTTCTAACAATTCTTATTCAAACAAGATTAAAATCTTGCAATAATAATCGAAATCAAGAGTGAAAGTTGATATCTTAGAAGAAATGTCAGAAACCTGAATGGGTCAGAAAAATAAACAACTCACAAAGGTGAAGACACATTTGACATGGGGCTCCTCAGGCAAGCTCATTTAACACATCGACAAATGGGGCTTTACAGATATGGGATATTCTTCTACTATGGTTAAAAGGCTATTAGTATACATGGAAAAGAGAATTGGAATGAAATACTAGAGTATCTCTTATTTATAAAGTTGCTAATTATTCTTTAGATCTCGTTACTGTGGATTCAATTGCTAATTCTAAGAGATTAGAGGGTGATGATGAACCAATTTTAGGAATAAAAATTATATTTAAGGTATACGGTGGAGGGTAAGAAAGGCAAGTAATAGTCATTAAAATATCAAAATCCAATGAGGAAAATGTTAAATCTTTGAATCAAATTACAAGAAATAAAAGATTACATGAAGTTCAAAGATGATTTAATGTCTTGGAAACACTAAGGGGGAAATAAGGAGAGTATATGGACACATATAAGTAGCCTATTCAACGAAGTTTAATGATGTATTTCAGTTTGAAAGAAATTTTTAATCGAAGTATCATACTCAATGACCACAACAAGGTTGTTGAAATTAAAGGTTAAGGTATTGGAATTATTAGTGAAAGATATTGGAAAGGTCAAAGGCTTTTGACCAATGAGAGAAATATTTACAATTTTTTTATATGTATTTGTTTTGGAAGATCAATTTTTTATTATCATTAATGCCTTAGAAAAGGATAGGTAGTATGCTTGTTCATGCAAGGCAGGTTTATCATGTATGGAATAAGAAATGGATGATTTATGAATGAAACCATGCTCCTCAAGTTTTGAGCTAAACGAAAAATGTTCATGCTTAGTAACTATCTACGCATTAATTGTTTGGACATCTTTTGGAAGATAATATAAAACTAGCATGATATAATGAGAATTGTTACTTAACTAATATAAATGCTCATTATATCATGCTCATTATATAATGAGCATTTATATTAGTTAAGTAACAATTCACCTACATACCTTGTTACATCAAACAAGTGCCCAAGTCACCTACATACCTTGTAGCATGATATAATGAGAATTTCAAAGGATTTGTGATTATTGTTGTTGTTATTAATAGTGCCCAAGTCACCTATATTGAGGTGCAATAAAAGCAAGAAATAATCATGTATTTACTGTGAGGATAATGCAAAGGAAAGGTGGTGTAAGAAGTTAACAATGTTTGAAATGCATTTGGATTGTAACTACTATGCAACCCCCGACCTCTAGAATAGGTTCCATATGATGCACAAGGAATGGTCATATCTGCCACACCATTGACATAATGGTTGACTTAGTAAAGGAAGAATGAAGAAAATATAAGTCTTTTTCATGCTCAGCTAAAAATAGGCTTGCAAACTTTGTCAAAGCAAATATGGTTGAAGCTCATGAGGGTAGTCGACTTGGATAAACAATTAGGAAACCTATAGATGTGTTTTGTTGTGCTTTGACTCAAAAAAAGAGTCATCTTGTCTCTTGAATAGGGGTGACTCACCCATCTTAAGAGGCTGGAAACATTTGGATTTTTTATATGTTGTAAATTATGTGTTAAAGTAGCCACATTTCATTCTAAATGGCTGAGTCAATGCATTGTTAGTTTGTTGTTGTAGTGGTGGAAGAAAGGAGAGAAAAGGTGGCAGATTTAGTAGCCTGTTTATAGCATTAATTTGCTCAATTTTAAGTATAAATAGAGGTAGTTTCTCTACCTCATGTTACACTCATTCATTCTAATTTTTTCATTCGTTATTCTGTTTTAGTTTTATGTGCAAGTGTATTTTTGAGAGTTTGAAGATAGGTTGAGCTTAGGAGTAGCAATTGTAATTGTGGAGTTGAGATTGGAAAGCAGTAATATCAGATGGAGCTATAATTCCAGGCATGCTAATTTTTATTTCTCTAATCTCTTTATGTTGGCATGTTATTTGTCTATGAATGCCATTGTTTGTGGAAAGATGAATTATCTTTTTTGTTGAAATTGCTTGTTTGATATTTCATTCATTCTTATTTAAGGAGCTTGCATGATCTTTGGGTGATTTATTATAAGATCTTATTGGTTGATACTATATATATTCTGATTAAAGAAAATGTGTGGTTATATAAGATAATCTTAGTGTATTAGCTTAAAATACCTAAATTGTCATAGATTATATACTTCATAGGTGGTGAAGTATGGAATTAATATTACATTGAGGTGCTATCTGGAAATTGTTAGCTTATGATGCTAGGTAAACCTTTGTGGATAATGAGGTTAGTAATACAACAAGAATGATGGCACAATAGACATGTCATCATTGATAGGTTGTTATGTTATGCAAATCCTGTTGACAGTCTATACTTGATTGATTACTCATATCTTCTTGAAAGTAGGAAGATAGTCTTTTCCCTATGGTTGGGGTGTATACTTGATTGTTATATCAATATTCAATAGTAGGGTTGAAAAATGTATTTTCTAATTATGTTATTTTCGTGTTTTATGACTAAGAGTTTATTACTATTCACAAAATTCTAAAAGAGGAATCACATTTCAGCAACCCAAAGCCGTATTGTGAAGAGGACTATGGGTGAAAAAGCACAAACTCCTTGCAAGTTGACAATATCCTCTAGATTATTACAAATGTAATGAACATTGTGAACATGTGAATATTTGAGCCATATTGAATGAAGAGGTTTTAAGATTGTTTGTGATCACTTGATTTTTTATTATACTCTTGAATGGAGATATTTATTGTTGAAATTATACTTTTGATTGGAGTTATTTATTGTTTAGATTATAGTCTTGAATGGAGTCATTTATTGTTGGGATTGTACTTTTGATTGGAGTCTTTTATTGATGAGATTATACTCTTGAATGGAGACATTTATTGTTGAGATTATACATTTGAAATAGAGTCATTTAATGTTATGAATTATGTTTACTCATGTGGTTAATTTAGTTATTCCTGGGGTTAGGATAATCCATGGGAAACAAAGTAACCTAGTCAGTCACTTAGTATGTGTGCATGTATGGTTAGCTTGGTTATTCCTGGGGTTAGAATAATCCATGGGAAAGGGTGTAACCTAGTTAGTCAGTTTGTTATAGCTTGGTTATTCTTGGGGTTAGGATAATCCATGGGAAAGGGATTAACCTAGTTAGATAGTTTGTTATGTCATCACCTTTAGATTAAATGTGTGTTATGATTATGAATGGTCAATTACCAAATCGAGCTAAGGGGTGGGTGAACATATGACTTGCACTTAAAGTACTGGGTGTTGAACTCTTTGGCTAAAGTAGTGTAAGTAGCCATTGTTTACACTATCAGTTCACTGTGATCTATGATTGCATACTAGGTAGGGAAGTCATACATGTAGGTTGTAGCCAATATATGGTCACTCTAGATATGTAGGACACAACACTATGCTCAGGAAGGCCAATATTATGAGGCTACCAAACCAATCTCTTCATCAAAGGGTAGGGAAATCTTACTAGTTAGGTAGATGTGTGGGAGACCACAACTAGTTCATGGTTGGTTGAAAAGTGCTTGAGTGATGCTCTCCCTCATATAGTTGGCAGCCAGGATTTGAGGATGTAAGCACCAATTTTGGGGACCCCTAGAATGTATGCACCAGTAATGGGGACATATAGGAGGTATGAACCAACATTGGGGACATCTAGATCATTGTATTCTGATTGAATATCTATACCATTAAGCTCATGGAAGCTATGTATGTAAACATGTATCTCTATTCTTATTGAGAAATTGTAAATGGAAAGTGTCATCATGAAATTATGTAATATGGATTCATTACTTAGAATTTTGTAATGTTTCTTTGTAAAGCAATGGGAAAGTTTGAAATGGAATTTTTTCAAATGTGCATCTTGTTCTTCAAATAGAAAAGAAAACTTTTATTGCCTAAATTTTAGTAGCATAAACTATTCACATGTGGGTAAAACATAGTAAAAATCAATGGGTAGAGCAAAGGGCATGTTACAAATACAATGAACAATAGTTATAAGATTGTCATAAATAGTGTAAAAGGATAAAAATTCAAGAAATTGGTGATATGGATATCTGTTTAAGTTCATGAACAATGAAGATTGCACAAATATCAAAAGGGAGATTAAGGACGAGTTGCAAGGATCATAGGCTACAAACTATGTAAATAGTAGACCTAGTGTGAGTCTTGACACCATGAAAGGAAATTTTATGAATGTGTGGAGACTCATGAGAAATGCATGATAGTTGTTGACATAAGAGTGGGAGAAAGCAAACTAGAAGTGACAATACACAATGAAAGGCATTATGATAATCAAGTGTGGCATATCCAATCCCTAAAACTTCTCCTACACCCTCATGAGAGATTCCATCACTTTCAAATATTTCTCACACATGCCCTATAAACATGTTTGTGGGAAATCACAATAATTGGAGGAGTAATGAGTAGTTGAGAGGATATAGTGGTTAGTTTGGATGACTTGGAGGGTAGTTGGCAAGCATATAGGAGTCTTTTTAACAGTTTAAAGAGCAAGGTCAAAATTTCAAGGTTTCTTAACTCAAGCTTATCTTTCTCCAGCACCACCTTGAAGTATTTGAAGGAGTCAAAGTAGATGAAGAAATTTTCCAATACCCAAATGAGGATTGGTCCAACAACTTAGTAAAAAAATTGTCTTAATTGGTCATAAATTCTGTTCTATATTGGGATAGAGAAAAGGCATGCCTACGGACAGTTAGTAGTTAGTTCTTGCATTTTTTGGCAAAGAATTGTAACTTGTAAAAGGTTCTTTCAAGTCATATTATCTAATGTAACTCAAAAAATTAGTTTCTTGCTCATTTTTGGAGCCATGTATTGTAACCTATTAAGGTTCTTTCTAGCAAAGAATAAACATTGTAGCTATTTTCAAACTTGTATGTTGTTTATAAGCATTTTTTATCAACAAGACAAGAATTCTTACCTTCTCAAAGTTGTTTCATTATGCAAGTTTCAAAAAGTTTGATATGATCTTGTGGTGATGCCTTTTCCCCTTGATTTTTGTGCTATTTTCATTGCCTTTATATAGAAAATATGTACTTTTGCAGGTCATTGCTCGTGTTTAACCAGCTAATGGTAAAGTTTGAGTCGCGAATTTTTTTTGCTTCCTTTTAAATGTTGTCCTAGATATCAAACCTGGTCATGAAATACTTATGCAAAAGGGGTGCTGACACAATAGTGTCTCGCTTTTGGGACATGCTGATTTTTGCTTGAAATCACTTTTTTTTGAAAAAATAGTGATTTTAACCTTGAGAGGTTCCATCTAAAGGGTTTTAATTGAAGAGGGATAGATCAGAACCCCTTAGATCAAACCCCCTTGGATAGAACCCCTCTAGTATTAAATCATACCCACAATGGAGTTTCCTTTGCACGTATCAAAATGTTGGAAAAAAATCATGTTTACTTTACATTTTGAGGGATTAAATAATGTTATTTGGAAATGATCTTTTGCAAGATTGTATCCCTTGAAATGAGCTTTCCAACAAGTATAGTTTTGATATGTTTTCATTTTATCTTGTATTTAATTTTCAATTTTTACTGAACATAGGTTTTTCTCCAAACATCAACCTCTTCGTTCTATAGAGGTGGAGAACTAGTAAACCATTGTAATTTTTTTTCAAAAAATACCCTTTCCCTAGGTATTTATGTCATTGTTTCACTAAAACAATAAAAAATGGATTTCGATATATACATAACAAGTTAGGTTGTATGCCACACATGTATGTCCAAATTATAGTTACAGTGACTTCAAAAATTAATTAAAAAATATATATGTAACACAAAATTATGAAAAAATATCCATTCCCTAGATATTGATGTTGAGAATCTATAATACACAAATTATAATTTTATCCTTTATAGAAAAAATTTATGTTGTACGACACAAATGTTACTTTCTGAAAATGTTGTTTTTGTGATTAAAACTAGTTATTAAAGGAGATGTTGAAAGATTCATAATTTATTTAAAAAAAATTGAAAAAATTTAGAATCTACACACAAATTTCCACAAATCACTAGTTCACATCATCTTCAAATTCTTAACAGTTTGGCTGCTCTTGTTCTCAAAAGATGAAGATTCAGTTAAAAATATAGATATAAATGTCCATCTTGGGCAAAAAGTGAGACACAGTATTGTGATTTCACTCAAAGTCATATGAAATTTTGGGTTGTGTATGTTAAAGTTTAAGTTGTTGATCATATTGTGTTCAGTTAAACAAGTGCAAGTCAAAATTCATTTGGTGTATCACCTTAGAATCTTAGGTTTTCATTTTCATTTCAATTCCTATCTCTTTCCTTTGCAAGCAACAATAGGTAGTTTAGTTTAGGTGATAAAGCCAGGGGAACCAACCCTCACTGGAGGTTGATCTCCAACATCTAAGCCCACACTCAATGAGATCATCCCATGTTTCACTAGTAGGCCGAGTTCTACAACTTATCCAGGGTGAACACTTAGGTGATAATAGTTACATGCACAATAATTTTATTTAGTATTGTTCACTTTAAGAGGATGTGTGTAATATTAATAAACTAAATATGATTTGGATGGTACCAAGGTTGATATAATTTATGTTAAAAATTCTTATATAAACATTTATATTCTTGGAATTAGAGCATGCAAATATAGTTGTGCTAGAATATCTAAAGTAAAAACCAAGTGAATTAGTCAAGAAATATGATCAAAACTTTAAGAGGCTAATAGCTAAGATTACCCCATGCTTCAATAATATTGGTTCATTATGGGTTTAACCATGCACATACAATGTGAGCTAAAACAACACAAGGAAGCATGAGAGAATGTGTTAGAGAATCACAAGGAACAATAAGTAATAGTATGATTACAAAAAGAGAATGGTTGTGTGCCATGTACATGGAGAAGCTTACAAAGTGCATAGGATTCTAAATGAGGTTTATGGTGTATTTAAGTTACCAAAAGGGACATATAGTGATTGAATGTCTCTTGCGAGAGTGTAGGTTATTAGTTATTCTCAATTTTATGATTTATAAACTATGAAATCTATCATAAGCATCATGATACATCCTCTAAAAACCTACATTGAAAAATATAAAGCCTTATAATCAATATTCATGTGAAATATGCGAGAACACAACTCATGACACTAATATTTTTTTTAGTGATACAAGATTTACATGAAGCTTGGGAAAATTAGGTCTTGAATGCAAGAGTGAAACTATCACCTATTCCATAAGAATATGTGGCCTAGCCACATTATTCATAATTCAAAGGTAGAAAGGATGTGGTGGAGGGTTCCTAGTTTATGTAGGTGGTTTCAATAACAATCAAGGTCAAAGATTTGTCTCTTGTACAATTGCTGTGAAAACAACTATACTAAGCAAAAATGTGTTTCTAATTCACATTTTTTGTAATTCAACTCATTGAATGAAAGACCATCTAAATCCACTATAAATATTATGAGTCATGTAAAAAGATTGTGCAAAATTTATGTATAGGGAAATAAAAAAAATAGTATGCAACTAGATAAGATTGATGATGCTCTAGTTCACAAAGTGATGTTCGCACACATGCTAATGATTGAGCTAACCCAACAAAAGGAACAAGTGAAAAATATTGTTAATTTGACTATAAAGTGGTCCACATATAAAATAATGTGTGTAACCAATTAATCTAGATAAATTGCATAGATTGTCCTAGGATGTTATACATTAATTTATAGAAGTTAAAGATGATGTGGTGGTTGGGTGAATGATTAAGAAGGACAACACCTATATTGGGATCATTGTTTCATACCTTCTATGTCAAGGTGGTCTACTTCCACATGACTAAAGTATTTTCTATTAAAGAAGTTGAAAAATTTAGAAATAAAAGGACGTCATTAATTATGGATCTATAACCACACAAAATTGTGCACATTTGATTAGAACTATGAAACTAAATTTCTACCGAATTTTAAAATACAATGTATGTTGCTTAATATTGTTATTGATAAAAGATATAAAGATAATAAGATTACACAAGATAAATGGTGTGAGCCCTACTTCTCCTCATGAGAACTCTTTCTTTTGATAAACTTGTTTTGCATTGAATACTCATGGATATGATATTATTCTATGTTATGATTAAAGTCTATGTTGACATTGATATGATATTTAAGTAGAGAGTTGTTATTTGGTGATAATATAGTGACTTAATATTTAATTGCTATGAAAATTGACTTTAGAATGAGTTTAATTATATATGGTAAATTTCAATGTAATTTTTATAGGTGCGATGTGTGTACACAATGGTGTGTAAATGTGTTTTGGATGATGGATTAAAATTCTTATTTGACTTTTATTGAATCATGATGATATTCTTTAATTATGATACATTTATGTTGCATATATTGATTTAATTATAAATGTTTTTGTGACTATTTTGCTTATATTAACAATTGGATGTAAGTGTGTAGGTTAACATTCTATTGCCAATAAAAAACTATGGAGGTTCTCAAGAAATCACTATTGTGATTCCCTAGTATAAATAGACCTTATTTGAAGAGGGGATTGAGGTCTTCTAATATAAATGTGTTATGTGTGTTGATTAACTTTTATTTTATTCAATTATTTTTATTCTTATTAATTTGGGTGTTGGTTAAGTTAATTTAAGTGTCAAATCTTATATTTAAGCTTAGGAGAAAAATTTGGAGGTATTTTAATATTGTTTTTCTTATTATTTATGCAAAATTAAACTCTTTAAATGATGACCTATTAGTTGGGTTAATGATAAAGTATTTATTAAGTGTTTTAGAAGTGTACAAATCCTTAAAAAGTGTCTTAGAAGATAAGTGACAAGATTGAAAAAAGATATAATTTGGAGAAGAAAATTCAACACCTCTTTCTCGGGTTCATTGTATTTAAACAATGACTCTTTACCTAAGTTTTCTTTGAAGTTTTGATTAGGGGTGTATTTTGGGATTCATTTTTTTTTTGTTCAGTAAATCACTGCTAAGGGGAAACACCCTGAACACTTTTGACTGGAGCTATGAACCAGTGAGGCCACATTCGAGGGACCTCATCCCCGCCATTCCAAACTTCCACCACCATATCCATCATTGCCACCACCGCTATTTTTGGATTCATTTATATCTTTATACTTTCAAGTAGTTTTGGAGAGAAGGTGGGATAACTTGAGAGCTTAGAGAGGAGAAGTTCAATAAAAATATTTAGATCAAGAATCATCTTAAGTTTTTTGAAGTATGGAGGTAGATCATTATCCCCTTTTAAGTACAAATATATTTTTCTATTTGTTAAAATGAATGTTTTTGATTAGTGTAAAATAGGTTTTGAAGGGGACTTGAAACCCTGTACAAAAGAGTAGGAAACACCAAGATAAAGCAGTAAACATTGCCCCAAAAAACAATAGGCTAATTAAACCTTAATCAACCAACCATCAACAAAAAATAGACAAGAGGCGACCACAAAACAACAAACAAAGAAGCATAAAAAATAACCAAAGCTGCTTCTAGAGAAGCTCTTTTAATATCCTAGACACTTCCACATCCTTGGATATCACCTTATCATGCATATCCATGATTTCTTTGACATCCTGCATAGGAACCACATTGATATTCTTTGTTTTGCTATGGGTATGAACACTCAATCCAATCCCCAACTCAGTAGCCTGCTTACCCATCTCAAAGTCCTCACCCACAACCTGCTTTGAAGGGTCAGAGAAAAGGGACTTGCCGGTCCATTCTTTTGCTTTCTCATTCATAAGCACCAATCCTTTAGTCGCGGTCTCAAGCAAATCCTTGCTAAGGTTAATCAAGGCATTAAGATCTTTTCACATTTGTAAGGAATTCCTTTCCAAAAGAGAAAGCCTTGGATCATGGTCTCTTTTCAAATTAGAAAAATCCTCCATCATTAGGCCGAGATTAGAGTTCAATGACCTAACCATACTAAAAATAGAATCTTTCTCCCTAAAACTTCTTAGAGAAGAGATGTTACAACAATCAATCGTATCATACTTACATGAAGATCCCAAACCTCTTAAATTAGCCACATGAACAGGTTAAAATAGACATCTGCTCCTTCCTTCACCAAACCCAAAGCCTAATTAAAATCTAATGAACCCCAATACAAACCCCTCCCCTGATGAGAGCTCATTGGAGGATCCTCTTCCTAGAAACCAATAGGTGGAACAAACTATTATTTTCCTTTTCCTTCAGAAAATGACACTGTAGGGGACACATCCAAATCAACAAAAAATTTCCTGATTCACCTCCCCTTTAGGTGGGACCCTCCTATCCCTACCATAGTCCAATTTTTTTTCATCAATAGAATTTTTCGTCACCCCACCAACCTTTGTAATCCTGAAACCCTCCTACAAATTCTTGACCATGTCATGGGAAAAGATATCACTCATCGACCCCTTTTTAGGAACCATCTTACCATTTCCTTTCTCCTCCACATCCGCCTCAGCACAATCACCTAGAATTTTGCACTTTGCACACGAGAAAGAGGGCTTAGCATTTTTCACAAATCTTCTCCTAACCCCAACTAAAGGGTTAACATAATCCAAATCCATCTGGTAGCCATCAAACCAAGCCATATAATCATCCCTAGACTCCATTTCACCTTCATCTTCCTCCTCCTTCGATTGACGTTTTCCTTTCAACTTAGCCTTCTTATTGAACTTGCCGGCCTTACTAGGAATAGGGGAAGCAATAACATATCTAGCTTTGATATGCTCCACAATTAAAAGCATCAACCCCTCATGCAAAAAGGGATTGCTAGGATTCTTTTTATAATCCATAATCCCATTTTCCAAAGAAGAAAGAAGGTAAAATGGGAAAGAGACCAACTTACCATGGTGAAAATGATTTAGAAGTAAAAAATGGTGCCCATAAAGAGTCATGTACCTCCCATCCAAGGTAAAGTACTGCATAAGAGCCATAGCCACATCTCCCCAAATTGGTTTAATATTAAAATGAATGTTACATATTAGTAGTTTTTTTTATAAACAATATTTTCATAGAAAATTCTCTTGATGTGTTGTGTTTATTACATTGAAAACCATTGGGGTTAGGGGTTTTGTTATGTTGGATACAAATATTTCCATTCAGGTTAAGCTCCACTAGCATTGGGGTTGAGAGAGATGTGGATCCTCAAGAAAAAAATTCTATAATATAATGTTTATTAGTATTGAGTTCCTATGTGTGAAGATGAGTTTTTTTGTAGAGAGGAGATTTTGATATCGAGTGCTTATTTAAGTAGATGAATTTTATTGTGGAGAGGAGATATATATCTTATGGGTAATTATTTTGGTTATGAGTATATGATTTTGGAGGAGAGATATTTTGATGTGTTATAGCGATTTATAAATATTGTTGGGTATTAAGGAGATTTAATTTTTTTACTATTTTTTTCAAGAGGTTAATGAGTCCCCTTAACTCCCTCTTTTTATGGATCTTGAGAAGATCCATTTTTGTGTGATATCCATTTAGATAGTTTATATATTTGTGTGTATTTTTATGTTTTATTTTGTAATAAATTGATATCTGAAGGCCTTCTAACTCAAGAGTGGACTTGCATAGCAAATCCTATGCTTGGGAGATGAACAAACCTCCATTTATTTAAAGATAAGCTTTATTTTACATTTTTTTTGTTAAAAATAAAGGTGAACAACTAAAAAATAGAAATTTGATTTCAACTGTAAATTAGATTTTATCTCTAGTAAATAACCAAATGGATATTGCAAGAAAATTATCAGCTACTTAAAGAAATATGGAATAGAAGAATGGAACGAATAATACAATTTTTATGTGGAGGCTTGCTTATATAACATTTTTACCCTCTAAATGGGGCAACAAGTTGGTAACCATATCTCAACATCTCTCTCGGATAAATCTAAGTATTTTATGCATAGGATATGTGAATAGGAATAAATCGAATCATCAATGAATTCAAGCAAATGGAAATCAAATCAATAATATAATTTAATGATCAAATAGGCCTAATCTCAATAGAGCATGTGCAATGCCCAAATTCAAGCAATCAAATAAGAATGTAAATCAAATCAATTAACCTACTTTACATCCACCAAAAAATGCCTAGGCTTACTCCACTCTAAAGTATAAGATTATGCTTTTTTTAATATGATATGTGGATTGCTCATAACATTTACATAACCTTGTTAAGAAAAAGTGATGAAAATTGAGTATAGTTTGGTTACAAATTGGAGGAAGGATAGAAAGATCAAAGGATGGGAGATTTATAGGTTTTCATTAGATCAATGGATGAGGATTGATGAGAGATCAGGATGATCATGCATGAGGTTGCATGGAGAGATGAAGTAGAGTGAGAGAGAGTGTACTAGGTTTAAAGTTCAGTCAACTCACTAATTTTAGCAATGATCACTAAATTTAGAGGAGTTTACTAAATTTAGGTTTTAGAAGAATAAAGATAGAAAATGATATAATTAGAAAAATAAATAAAAATTATTTTATTTAATTTTAGAAGAACGTGCAAACTAAATAAATTAAATAGTTTGTTTAATTTTGGAGGAATAATTAGATAATTAAATAATCAAGAAAGTATTTAATTATGTGGATGACGAGAATGCATGATTTTAATTAAATAATTAAAAAAATATTTAATTATGTGGATAAGAAGATAATGCAAGATTTAATTAAATAATTAAAGAGGGATGGAAGATTAATTGAGAATTAATTAAATATTTAAAAATATTTAACTAAATGCGATGAGGGAAAATGATGAAATAATTAAATAATTAAAAATTGTCTAATTAATGAGGGAAATGAGTTACTTTAATCAAATAATCAAAAATTATTTAATTAATAGTGATGAAAGGGGTGATGAGTGACGATGATAGGAAACAATGAATTAAAAAAATGTGTTAGAAATTTTTAGGTGTATACATTTTGCCCCTCTTTGAGATAATGCACCTTGTTGCGTTGTTTCAAAGACATGATGCTAATATGAAAAAATATTTAATTAAAGTGGATGAGGGAAGATGATTAATTAATTAAATAATTATAAAATATTTAATTAAAGGTGATGAAGGAAAATGATGAAATAATTAAAAATTGTTTAATTAATGTGGGAAATGGGTTAGTTTAATCAAATAATTGAAAATTATTTAATTAATAGTGATGAAAGTGGGATGAGTAATGATGATAGGAAATGATGAATTAAAATAATGTGTTAGACATTTTAGGTGTCTACATTTTTCCTCTCTTTGAGACAATGTACCTTGTGTTGTTTCAAATACATGCTAGTAATATGGAAAAAATTGGTGATAATATGCCCCACTATGCCCCAGTAGACAAAGGAATGATAGTTGGATAGTAGGTTTCCCCCTCAAGAGATCAACCAAAACAAATTTAAGTCGAGCTCACGATAGGAAAATGGGATAGGTTCAATGAAGATGAGGATGAAAATTAGGCCAGGTTGGCGAGGAAACTGATGAAGAAAAGTTGGATGTGATGAAAATGGGATGAGGGTGGGTGGGATTGGGGGAATCTATGGTGTGATTCTCTATTTATAAGCTTTAGGGTGTCATTTTCTACTCATTTACACACTCATAGTTTAGTTATTTGGAGAGCCCCTAGAGAGATTTTAGTGTGAAGTTGTAGAGATGGCTGGACTCCCACGTGTTGTTCACCATGAAGATCGAGTTCGGTAGTTACAAAAGCTTGTCGAAGCACCTTAGTCGGTATATTTCTAGCTCTCAAGTCTTTAGTTGTCAATTTGATCACATTAATTAGTAGGTGAAGTTAGACAATCAAAAGTGTCAATTTATGAAGCGACACATTTAATATCGATGCGACAAATTTGATATGCAACGTGACACTATTGATATTGGTAGCTCACCCTTATAAAAGTGTGACAACTTTGATTTTTTGGTTTTCATTTGATGTGGACAACACAACACATTTGAATTTTAATAGCTCACATCTTATTTTGGTATAGTGCCACCTTTGAAAAAAGGTTCGTAAATGATTTAGCAGTTCAACACATTTGATTTTTAAGGTTTAAAATAATTAGAAAAATCAAATTTTTGATTGTAATCTCACATTTGAAATAAAGACTAGTGAATTTAATCCCCCTTTTTTTTGAAAAATTGACATTGTGTGCATTATGTTTCCAAGTTGCTCTAGATCCTATTATATTGAGGGAGCGACTTCTTACCATCTTGTAGTAGATAGACCACCTTAGTAAGCTAGATGTGACATTTTTAGTATTGTGGGATTATATCATATTACATACATGCCTGAGATTAGGGCACATAGGGCTATGATGACCTCCCTCGTAGAGGTGTGGCACAATGAGAGGTTTGCCTTCATATTTCTGATTGGGGAGGCCATGATCACCTTGGAGGATGTATGGAGGATCTTGAGGATCCTAATTTTTGGTGCTTTGGTGGTGTATCATACTAACACAAGTGAGAAGGCCTTACATTGAGTATTTCATGACAATAATATTGACATTGAGAATGACAAGATGAATCTTAGATGAGGGGTAGGGAGATATAATGATCTCTCCTTGGTACTAGGAGTTTTGATATTTGGGGTTATTGTTATGAATCAGATATCTCAAGGACTTTCAGTGGATGGGGACGCTTCCTTGAGAGGATGCTTATAGATGGAGTTGTTTATTCTTGGGGGCAATGTGTATTGGCCCATTTATATAATGATATGTACTAGTTTATCTATTAACATGTGAACAATTTATCCTTAGGAGTCACTTTGCTACACATATGGTCATGAGAGAATATTGTCATTACTTGTCTTGGGGGATATGTTACTCATCAGGTTAAACATGCATATGTATATTGTTATGAGGCTAAATTGACACAATGCCACTTAGGCAATATTGACTATTGGAGATGATGCATCAGTGACATGGATAAGTTCATTTGGAGACCATGGATGTTGTGTGAGGTATGGGATGATGATAGGCCTTTTTAATTTTGTAGAAAAACACATTGGTTGATTGGGCATACTCCTCACACCATAGAGATATTTTTTATTCCGAGTTAAGAGGTAGTTTGGAGAGGTTTAGGATACTTTTGTGGATATGGCCATCTTTGCTCACAGTCAGTGAGAGATTTGTGATTGGGGGGTGATGATAGTCCCTTAAGTTTTTGTTGCAAATTTTGTTAGCCTAATGCAAGTATTATTTGAGGGCCTGAAAGTGTTGATTCTCATGTACACAACAAGATGCGGCCCATGAATCTAGCATCTCCCAAAGTTGCACTCTATCGAGTCGACTGGATGTCTTCTTCACCGATTTATAAAACTCAACTCGCTTTTGCGGATTCCACCTATGCCATTTGCTTGAAATCATGTTACTTACATCTTCATCGATAAAGGACACTTTGATCACTTCCAAAGAGACTTCTTTTTTTATGGTTGTGCCCTTGGGATGGCGGACATTGACCAATACTCACCTATTTTTGTGAGCGACGGAAAGGATAACTCGTGCACAAAAATTAATTGAATATCATTACTTCATGATGGAATTATGGATGCGAATCATGCTTGGTCCTTCATGTCAACTTCTCACAGGTGGAGGCATCACTACCTGAGCTAAATGAAAGAGATCAATGCTGTCCTCCCATAATGGCGATGATGTTCCGTATTCTCTCATTCCATCCGATGAACTTGGTGCATGCAGGTGCCGCAATGCAAGTGGTTGGCCCCACACCGACATCTTCTAAATAGCATCCTCATCACCGCACCCCACACTCCTCTACTTGACATAAATATTCCATGTGGGGTCCGAGGACTATAATGCCATTTAAACGATTTTTCTTCAAACCGCCGCCCACTTTCTCATTCCCGCGTGAGGTCCCCATACTTTCGCTTGGCCAAGTGCACTCGTAGGCTCAAAAATTTGTGGGGTCGTGGGTTTTGATTCTTACCACTCAGGCATGTAGCGGATCCTCGGTGACCACTAAAATAAAGATTGATTTTTAAGAGCCATGTTGTTGTGAAATTTTGGATGCACTACCCGACAAGGGGAACTTGCCTGAATGAACTGAGAGACCTCATGAGTGACACAAATATGCATCGAGACCAGTGGCATGGTTTCTAATGTGGACACATGATTCTGAAGTAATGTATGTTAAAAACTCCTGATCTAGCTACATATTGTGAGTAGGCTTGCTGGCAATGATGTTTTAGTAGTATGGTTAATGGTTGGTTTAAGCAAGCTGAGATGTGGGCCATCCTTGCCACAACGTTGCTCCTCTCGTGGCCCACGTTTCTTAATCTCTCATAGATGATGGTTCTAAAGTGTTGCAGAGTTTATTCCCAGGCATGAAACGTCCATGAGAAGTGAGTGGTTGTGGGATGCACCTTCTATTGTGAGCGCTACATAATTTCCTTCGAAATTGGTAGATAGGCCGAGTGTCCTCATGGTGACAAAGCACCCTCCATATCTCCACAATTTATGTGGATGTGATATGGAGCAATGATTCACATGGTGAGATAAAAAATTCAATTGAATTGTAATTGAGAGAGAAATCAAATCACGTTGAAGGAAGAAGAATTCAGAGAGAACACTTTGCGGGGGAAGGACTGCGAGAGTCTATGTGTGAGAATCAGTGCTCTTAACATAGCTCTCTTACAATTTCTTGGCACCAGAAACCCACCCACGACTTCTTTGTTCTTGTGTCATAATCATGACTATCGAGCTTGGATGAAAGTAACTAGAGTGGTGGCGGTAGGAGATCAAATGCAACACATTAGCAAGAAGGTGGAAACATCATGCACTCAATAATAAAAAAAAAAAGACGAAAAAGAGGGATGTTCCAAACCATTTGATGAGATTTGCGGACATGTTCAGGTGGGCTTCTGCCCCTTCACCACTGTTGTTAATGAAAACAACCCATCCAATGCCCGCGCTCTTAGTATCTCCTCATTGGCAGCTCGTCGAAGGAACACAAAAATCAAATTGTGGATAAGAATCAAGCATGGTCGCTTGAAGAGAAGTAATAGTGACATGGACTTTGGTGAAGTGATTTGTACTTGGAAAATTGAATTAAGGTCCCAGTTGCATTATTTCAAGCAGTAGAGCTCAAAATATTTAGCCCTTGTCACCTTAATGACATTTCATATTTATGGCATTGCATGGGCTTGCGTGTGAAATGGAATTTAAGGCGTGTTATTCCACCTCATTTTGAAGTGAGGTCCGACTTTACTAGAGAATCAAGAAGATACTCGATTCTCTAGAAGATACTTGAAGACTTTTACTATTAAAGGAATTCTTCCCTCCAAGTGAGAGTAACACAATGGGGAAGGGGAAATTTAATAATCAAGACCAATGTATATGCTCATTTTAGGAGGAATTCAAAGTTTGAAAGTTAGTCAAGCAATGATTGCGCGGTCACCCAGAAATGAAAATTATATGGTCATACAAATATTACTTTCCCCTCTGAGCTTTAAAGATTGATAAAGTGGATAATTAAAGTGAATTAAACGATCATTATAGGGAATTTAAAGAATTTCATTATGGGAATTGGATTATTTGCATGGGCCTAATTTAACTTACTATTTCATGTAGGACTATTATTATAAGATGGAGCTTGCTGCAGAAGGGGATTGCTCATGACGCGCTCACCTATGACATTGTACCACTAGAGGGTTTGTCCATGGAACCATGCTAAAGGGAGTCTCAACTCGAGGCTTGATCTAAAGAAGAAGAGGGAAGGTGAAATCATGAAGAGTGCAATCCAAATGAAGAATCTGCATGATGCCTACCAAGTCTGCAAAAGGGATGATAGTCAAAGATCACCTATAGAGCAAAACCAAGGAGAATATTTTAGCTCACAGATGATGCACACAAAATATTTCTAGAGCAATTTTGCATAAACAATGATCAACTCGTCTGACTGACATATGACAACATGCTAAAGGAAGTCAACGCCAGGAAATCAGAAGGTTTTCCACTAAAGTATGAAATAAGGGGAGCTGCTTTACCCTTCATTAAATAATTGTGATTTGTTAGGAGCTATCCACCAAAGATCAGGAGTAGCATGTCTGCTCCTTGACAGTACAAATCTTCAAGAAGATGCACTTGGTTTAAAGAATGCTGGAAATACATTAGACAAGGGGCAACTTTTCACAGTTTTTAGCCACAACCGAGAAAATAGCTAGAAGACAAAACTACTACTGTGCCAATACCACTAAAAGAAAAAATAGGGAAAAGGACAAAGATATATTTTAAATTGAGAAATATTGGGGGTAGGTGAAACCCTAGC
Organism: Sequoia sempervirens; assembly: GCA_007258455.2. NCBI lineage: Eukaryota > Viridiplantae > Streptophyta > Pinopsida > Cupressales > Cupressaceae > Sequoia > Sequoia sempervirens. Next base: position 29,464,336 of record VDFB02000007.1, on the reverse strand, counting down.
TTGTATTGAATCCTGGCCACATAATGTAAATTAATCCTGGCTATTCATTCTCATTTTGGAAAACTATAAATAGGGGCTTTCTCCTCATTTGTAAGTGTTGATGAATTGGTGTAAAAGGAATTTTGCAACAATAGAGAGAGGCATTGCATGAATTTGGGTGTTTCTTTTGAGTTTGTTCATTATGCATGCATGGTTTTGTTAATTGATTTTTAGCTTTCAGTTGAAATCAAGTAACTTAGTGTTTATTCTTTTGGTGTTTTCGTTTAAACATTTTAAAGATAAACCATAGTCTGCTAAGTTCATTAATATGCATAAAAGAGATTGTCAAAAAATAGATTACATTTTATTTCAATGTTACAATTACAAACAAAAGAGAAAGAGAACAATATGTATTGCAAATGTAATCTTTATTGATAATCATGAGAGTATAAATGTCCCTCACAATCCAAGGGACTAGCTATCCTAATGCTAGTAAAGAAGAAATCATACGCATATGGATAACAAAATTAAAATTGCATATAACATGAAAAGGGACCCATCATTTCTTGGTTGAATGACGAATCCCATTGACTTGGCCTTGCATCATCTCTACTGCTCTACTTCTGTTTGACACCCTCCTCACTGATCCTAGGTTTCATGCATTGGATTAAAACAGTGCTATTAGAGCAATGAAAGATCCTTAATCAAAATTATATGCAAAACATCCATAAACGTGTGATCAAATGTCTACAAGAATTAAAATAGCAGCATACCATAAGTATCCTTGAAAACAATAAAGGAGTGATCAAACACACCTATGATATGCTTTGTTTATCTAACTATTTGTTCATTGTGTAGATTTAGGACAAGTCTTGTTGCTGTTCTGATTTAGCTAATTACAACATGTGGGGTAAATGTGGCTCCCACGAGGGTAGAGCTCAGAATGCTGCCCTCTGATGTTTTAAGAGGGATAGGAAATTGAGAAACTTGATCAAATCAATGATAAACATGCTATTATTGCATTAAATCAATATGGAATCACACCAGTTGATCAAATTTCATTATCAGATTCAAAAGATGAAACACATAATGTGAGCTGTCATGAAAATAATACTTCATAATGAATCAGTTATAAGGCTTCCATCATGTCAAAAGGAAGGTACATTTTGTTGGACATGTCTTTCAATCATCTTAAGTGGATCCATGATACATTTTATTAAAAGAAGTGATTTTAGAGATGCATCAAGTTCAATTATGCATCTCTTAAATAATGAAGGAGAAATCAAGGCATGCCTAAAGCCATCATGAGGCATATGGGGCAGCAAGAAGTAACAATCCAAGGTGTTGTAGAGTCCCTCTCACCTTAACCCTATTGGACATCCATACATCACATAGGATGGTGAGCTTTCAGGTCACCAACATAGATGACATGTGTTTGCCCACTAGAATTAAAGTGAGGAGATGGTGTGTATTTGTTGCACATGATCAAAAGGAAAACAATTGTTCTGGAAACCAGGTTACAAACATATGGGGCAACAAACAATTGTTGTGGGAACCATGAAGATTGGGACAATTAAAGAAGGGAGAATACATGCTACATTTCATGGTGGGGCAACAACAATGACCTACATTAAAGGGACATCAAGAATCAATGAGCAATAACAACCTTGTGTGCCAAGAGTTAATGACAAAGTGAAGAAAAGAACATGGTGAAAGACACAACAAATCTACATGAGCCAAAGGAAGTATACACTGCTCACATTGAACCAAACTTGAACCAAATCAATGACCATTGGAGGCATGAAACACATACAATCATGCTACAGGACAACAAGGTCCAAAAGGAAAGGTATTTCAAAATGCAATGAACCACATGGAAGCAAATCACATCATTCAATCAATGCATTTCAAACAACACTGCCCTGAATGGAGTAGCCCTTAAGCAAGATCAAAAAATGGCTATGTAAAGAAAATGTGCTTTATAAATAAGGCCAACACATGAACATTTTAAAGCATTTGGACTGATCAACCATTCACAATGAATGGAGATTTCATAAAAATAATCAAGTAGTGGGGGACAAGGTACAACATGCATTATGTTTTGCATCTGAAATGAGTATCATTCTTTCTTATGTTTGTCCCTTTCAAAAGGTCAATAGGTTGTTGTTTTTCAGCATAAGTCTAAATGTTTCATTTAAAGACCAAGCTAGCATGATTAGGAAAGAATCAACAAATGAGTTCAAACATTTGAGCCAACAAAGGATGTGTTTTGTGAAACAAAGGAATGCTACAAGAAATCAAAATTAGAGGATCACAAACATATTGAGGTTATCAAGTCTGTCCCAGACAATATAGTAAAGACCTCAATCCATTTTGGAGAGTGCATTTGAGTGCAATAATAGAGTTTGTTTTCAGAATAAAGAAATTCAAAGTAAAGGCAATGAGGGTAGCCAACTATGCTACAACCATGCATATATCTTAAATACACAAAGACAGTCCATGTTTTACTCTTTTTTCATTTGAAAGAGAATTAAAGTATAGTCACAATTCACAATAGGACAATGCACTTCATTGAAGGTTCAAACAACAGTGTTGAAAGATAGAAACAACATGCATTGGAAGTGCAATGAATGAAAATACAGTCACTAGCACATGGAGAAGACCAGTAAATTTGTACAAGGCAGCTCCTTATGAGGTACATAGTGCTTTCTTTTCAAATCATAATAATCACTCATTGATATTTGAATAAACAAAACATCTATAATGCAATGTAGTGACAAGCATGATTGAACAAATGGCAGTGCTCCTAGGATAATGACATAGAATACTATCATGCATAGCCCTCATGTAATGAGATTGAAAGAGATTTGTAAGTAACTAACAGATGAAAATATTAAGCTTATTTACAACTTGAATGAATTAAAAAGAAATCTAGAATAAAAATATGTGTACATTGTTGAGTTAGAAGAGAGACTAAAAGCATCTTCATTTGAGTCTACTTTACCTTTGAAGTTAAAAGAGACTAATGGCATAATATTTATAGATGGGCTACCATCTCTGGTGACTCAATTAAATGAAAAGGTAGAAACCTCTGAACATCTACATAGAATAGAACTTGCCAAGATGGAAGGATCTATGACTGAGTATCAAAGTCAAGTATCGGTGCTTAAAGGTCAGAAATTGGAGCTGGAATGTAACTATCATAGTGTAGTGTTGGAGCTTGAAAGCCAAAAATTGGAGTTGGAGTGTTTGTTAAACATCTTCAAGAATAGAGTCCGTAGTCTGGAAAGTGAAATTTAGACAGTTGAACGAGAAATACTCAAAAGAGAGGAAGATTTAACATATGGCTAGGTAAACTTCAAAGAACTAAAGCAAGAGCAATCAGGACAAAAAATGAATCTGATGTATTCAAAGAAATTGAAAGATGTATGGAGCCTTTTAATTACACACATACTATACATTGGCATTGAATCATGTGGCATTTTTTTTCTTAAAGGAAAAAAACTAAAAATGCAAAAGCCCCAGTTCATTCCTTCATGGCCTAGGTTTGAGGAATTGTTTTCTTCATAAAGTTAGAAACCCACTTTGGATTTTCACAAAAAATTGCAAATAAAGGAAAATGGAAAAACTTCAAAAACCCACTTAGGGTTTTTACACAAAAAATTGCAAATACAGAGGTGGAAATTTTTTTTCGAGTTTTCTCTCACAAGTTGAGGGACCCATCTGGGTTTATCATAAGTTTCAAATACAAAGGCATTAAAGGAAAAATGTATTGAGTTTCTTTTCTAGAAAAGAACAACAACAACATTCGAAACTCAGGCAGCTCTCTACATCCATGGCCCAAATTTGGGTTTTTATTCTTCAAAACAGAAAACCCATATGGGTATCAAAAATCTGCAAATACAAAGAGGAATTGAAAGAGAGTGTAAGTGGAGAGCTTTCTATAGAAATACCAAGAAAAACCCAGTCCATATGTTCATGGTCGTGACCAGCAAATATTTTTCTTCTACAGATCAAAGAACCCATCTGGGTTATTATGGATTGCAAATACAGAGCCATTCAAAAGCTATCATGAAGTTTTTAAAAGCAGGAAAAAAGAAATCATTTCATTTCTCTACAGGTCGTGGCCTGAATGAAGTATTTTTTCTTCACAAAACAATGAACTACATTGGGGTTTTCTTCATTTAAGAAAATGCAGAAGAACATAAACAATTGTTGCTTTATTTCTAGATTGGAGGCTCGAAACGAGTTATTTTTTGCTCAAAAAATTAGGGAATGGGTCGATTAAAAGCTTACCTAAGATTTTATTCATTTTCCCTTCATTTATACAAGCTTTTGTCACATGAAAAAGGCCCTTTATTCGAGCTTCATAGCTTCAACAATGGCAGCTGTGAGAAGCATGGAATAGCCACAAAAAAATGACAATTTTTTTGTCAAAAGAATGCTATAGGTTGTGACTATTGAGCTCAAAATGACCTTCAAAGAAATGAAAAAACACAGATTTTGTTCACAAAAGACCAATTCCTGTCATTTTATGTGTTTCTCATCAGAAAATGTCAAGAATCGACCACAAAAAACGTATTTCTAGAGCTTTCATCAAACCCTCATGGCGGCTGGAGGTTTTCTCCAGAAAGCTCAAAGAAAAAGTGAAATGCTTTTTTCTTTGTTTCATTATTTTGTTGTTTAGGGTTTGAACCCTTTGGAAAGTCGATGGGATTTTTTCCCATTCATTTTAAAAAGTGAAAACACATTTTAATGTGTTATATGGTCGATGGTGAAGTTTGTGACTTAGGCAATTTTTCCTTATGCTTTTGAAAACCATGTGCCTTGCTTTGAAACATGCAAAGTCCTCCAAGGTTTGAAACATGTAATGCCTTGATACTTTCAAAACTTTGAGAATATGCCTTCCAAGGAGTGTGGAATTTTTGTATGCCCACATAGGCCGAAATATGGGCCTTTTGTTGTCTTTGAAAATCATGGAGAATGTTGACCAAGTGTGTGGCCTTGAAGTGTAGGAGTGGAGGTGAGTGTAATTTCATCAAATGCCTTGGAGGGGTTTTAAATTTTTTCTTGAATGCTTTACAATCATTTGAATTATATCTTTTATTTTGCATCTTTTATCAATAGTAAGGCATGATGTAAGTGATTTGTAAATCACTTTTATTTTATGTCATTTTTGATGCAAATGTAATGTAATTCAAAGAGGTGGTGGGGCCCTCTTGCATTCTACTTTAAAATGTAAAATAGCTTGATTAAGTGGTGTATTATGAATCACTTAATCAAGTTATTATTTTGAATGCATATTTAAGTCTTCCATTTTCAAAAAGCAACAAGGGTGTGGGTCAAATATGTTGAACACATGTGAGGGAGACAAAATGATATTTGGCAGACATGAGAAGAGTGTGTGAGCTTGTTTTGACTATTTTGGAGGCTGTTTTGCCACACCTTCAGTGTGACCTTGGACTTAGCTTGACTTTTCTACATTTGGAGGACCTTTTGGAGGGGTTTTGGAAGCTTCCATTTTGGATTTTGTGCTGCATCCTACTAGAACCTTCTAGATGGACATGTGTGAGGGGAGTTGATTTTTTTTTGCTTAAGTAGCTTCATCTTTGCATTTTGGAGTTAGTTCTTTCTTTCTAGCAGAGTGGTAGCTTTGGTTTTTGGAGTTATTTTTCAATATGGAGCTACATTGTAACTCAGATGGACTTGTGATATAGTGAGTACTTTGAATCAATAAAATAAAGTATTTTACCTTCTTATTTCATGTTTTGTAGTATGTTGTTAGTGATTGATCAGTTGGTTTTGTGAAATTTACCTTTCCTTGCAAACTTGTCTCATGTTGAGGCATCTATTTAGCAAAAAATTCATTGTTACAGGTTATAAGCTATGTTTGTTAACATTGCTGTTAGTTGTGAGACTTTTGTTTTCCTTCTAAGAGTCCTATTTAGAAATCTCCTTATAAATTACTTATGTGAACTGCATGTGAAAATGATTTGTGTAAACAAGGTTTTATGACATTATTTTGAATGTGATAGGCTGTTATTAGGTCTTTGTTGGTTTTTAGTGTATCACCTTAGGTAGTTTTAGTTAATGTTCATGTTTTATGCATCTCTTACCCTTTTCCTCATAAATCAATAGTTAGGTGGTATCAAAAGGGGAGCCAACCCATAATCTAGAGGTCTGCTTTTGAATAGGGCACCCACAGCCTGAAAGTAGTCTCATGTTACATCCAAACCTGCTAAGTTCTTTCAGAGCTTGGCATTAGGGGTGCAGATTTGGATCATTAACAGGTTCAACATCCATGTTAGATTTAGTTGTTAGTTTCTTGAATGGATTTGATAATGGTTGATGTTACAGTATTTGATGGATTTCTAGCCTATACTTTTGGAACTTTTTGATGATAAATTGATGTGTAATGTTAGCCCCGACTTGTTTATTTCATTGCTGCAACTTAGTTAAATTGTATGTTCATGAGCTGAATGCACAATCTGAAAATTAGTAGACCTTAGGAGATTGCTTTGGTTTGGTGTAGCTGTAGGTTCTCTTGGTCAATCAAAACTGAGTTTATGGGAGTTTGTCTACTATAGCATCCTCCATTGTTACTATTCATTCATAGCTTAGATTTAGAAAAAATCTCTCAACCCTTTCCTCTTTTGTTATTTCTTTTAGTCCTTTGTTAGAGTAGGATTCCAAGCACCATTACAATGTCAAACTTGGTGACCATGGTGAGTTTCAACTTGCTGTTTTAAGTGGGCAGCCATTGTTCATTCACTTCCAACCCTTTGAAACTCTATTTGCAGACCCAAATTGCCATGCTTTGTAAACAATAAAGGCCACCCTGTGATTACTAGCGAATCATATCAACAAATTGAACTATTCCAAGCATTGTCATTACCTAACACTCGAGAGACCTTGGGGTAGTAATTTGGAACTTGTTTGCAGATTTCTACCTTTCAAGAGAGGTAGAGCATTTATGTTCTTCCTGTGTTGAGAAGTGAAAAAACACCCATCAGTAGGGACAAGCAGGAAATGTTAAGGCTTTGTGTAAACCATGACCACCTTGTTGAAAATTCAATTGAATGTATGCTCAACTTATTACTTTGAGTCAGCCAGCCAGGCAAAAGGGATAAATCAAATCTTGGAGGATTTGTGAAATAAATTTATTACAATAAACTTCCATCATTGAAATTTGGTCCATTTGGAACATTACACGGAAGGAAGGGCTAAAATCCTATAAGTTGGGATAACCTAGGAAATAGGAATAGCCTTAGACCGAAAATGTTGTCATAAATGGAAGAGTAGATTAAAAAGATCAAGGAAACTTTGTTGATACAAAGCTTGAAATAAGAAGTAGTACTATTATGTTTAAGGTAGTATGATGCTCAAGATGGATAGTGGTCAAGGGGTAGTACTATTATGTTTAAGGTAAATATTAGTACCAGTGATGGACGGTCTTGACTTCTGAGTTATCCGATGGTGTAAACACCTAAGGGAAGGATGGGACCCATGATATAGTGGGCAATGAACCGACATTCCTTTTTCACTTGGGTTACACTAAGGATAATTATGCATTAATCCTATGAGAATGTGTTTCTCCAGTCACTATGGTATAGGTGTCATGTAGGATACAATCACTACTATACATATGATGTATATATGAGTCAATGTAATTGTGGTGTAAAGTTCACTGGAGAGAAAGTTTACTTGAACATGCAAGTTCTCCCCATACATTAGAAAAGTCGCTCAATGCAAGGTCTAGGAAGGACAATATTGCAAGGGGTCGTGCTATGAGGGAAGATTATTTGGATATTTATGATAGTTTACTTCTTGCATGAATTGGAAAATGGAAAGTAAAATCTTTATTTGACTTTATCTATGTGTTTTGGTACTTTAAATCATCAGGGACGATGATTCACAAGGGGGGAAGTATATTACACCCCATTTCTTAGTTACCAAGTTACTTTTACCTTCATCAGTAAAAATGATGATAAATGTAAATCATGACTTTAATATGTCTAATAGATGAATGAAATACTTAAGTATGCGTTAAGATGTTATTGCTTTTTAAGGTATGATTATGTTTTGTATATACTGATGGAAAATGTGATGAATGAATATGTATTGCAATATGATTACTTTAATTCTTTGATGATGCAAATGAATTCCATGTGAATGGCTAACAACCTTTGTGATGCGCTAAGTTGGATGCAAGAAGGATTGAGCCTTTGGAAGAGAGGGGGAGTATCACTCAAGAGAAGAACTTGGTTTGGTAACCCTCAATGTGTCTATTTGAGCTATCACACACTCACAACCTAGTTAGTCATGATGGGTCGAGTTAGTTTTGGAATTGTAAGTAAACCCTTGACTGTAGTTTTTGGATAATTGGAATGTTAGAGTGAATATCTTTGATTTCCTTTGATGGTAATTAGATCATCATGTATACATATTTATATATTATTTATTAACATATATCCATATTAGCATATTAATATGTATGTGCCATTGCATTTGATAAGTTTGAGATGTTTGTATGTTATGTATTGGATACACATCCATATATATAATGATAATACTTACATATATATTAATATGTATATATGTATATATATAATATATAATAATTATTGTAAAAATAATTTGTGAGAAATATATATATTATATATATATATATATATATATATATATAATAGAGTAAGATATACTACACACACACCTATATATAATTTAAGTCATACATGGTATGAAGACATATTGCGCCATGGTTAAATGGATAATACATATATACTATTGTCAATAAAATGGGGCGGTGGAAGCATATTTTCAATGCTATAAAAGTTGTGATGGAAGCTAATGAGTAAAACAACATATTGAATATATCAAGAGTGCATTGGAAGTTTTTAGAATAGTAAAATGCATAGTACAAAGGCTACAAAGGAAGCTAAAAAATATGTTGGGAAACATTGGAAACAAAGTATATTAAATGTCATTTGTGGAGGCCGATATAGTAGCCAAAGCAAGGCAGAGAATAAGAGTTTGAATACAACTCAATGTCAAATGCTTTGTGATTATTGTTGTTATTAAGAGGCGCAATAAATGCAAGAAATAACCATGTGTTTGCTGTGAGGATAATGAAAAGGAAAGGTGGCATAAGAAGTTAACAATGTTTGAAATGCACATTTGGATTGTAACTGTTATGCAACCTGTGGCCTCTAGAATAGGTGCCATATGATGCTCAAGGAATGGTCATATCTACCACGCCATTGAGAGAATGGTTGACTTAGTAAAGGAAGAATCAAGGAAATAGAAGTATTTTTCATGCTCAGCTAAAAATAGGCTTGCAGAATTTTTTAAAGCAAAGATGGCTAAAGCTCATGAGGGTAGTCGACTTGCATAGACAATTAGGAAACCTATACATGTGTTTTTCTATGCTTTGAATCAGAAAAAGAGTCATTGTATCACTTGAATAGGGGTGACTCACCCATCTTAAGAAGTTGAAAACATTTGTACTATTTATATGTTGCAAATTATGAGTTAAAGTAGCCACGTTTCATTCTAAATGGCCGAGTCAATGCATTGTTAGTTTTTTGTTGTAGTGGTGGCAAAAAGGAGAGAAAAGGTGGCAGATTTAGTAGCCTATTTATAACATTAAGTTGCTCATTTTTAAGTATAAATAGAGGCATATTCTCTTCCTCCTGTTACACTCATTCATTCTAATTTATTTATTCGTTATTCTGTTGTAGTTTTCTATGCAAGTGTATTTTTGAGAGTTTGGAGATAGGTTGAGCTTAGGAGTAGCAATCGTAGTTGTGGAGGTTGAGCTTGGAAAGCAGTAATATCAAATGGAGCTATAATTCCAGGCATGTTGATTTCTATTTCTCTAATCTCTTTATGTTGACATGCTATTTTTCTATGAATGCCATTGTTTGTGGAGAGATAAATTATCTGTTTTGTTGAACTTGCTTGTTTGATCTTTCAATCATTCTTATTTAAGGAGCATGCATGATATTTGGGTGATTTATTATGAGATTTTATTGGTTGATACTATATATATGTCTATTCCAATTAAAGAAAATGTGTGGTTATATAAGATAATCTTAGTGTATTAGCTTAAAATACCTAAATTGTCATAGATTATATATACTTCATAGGTTGTGAAGTATGGAATTAATATTACATTGAGGTGCTATCTTGAAATTGTTAGCTTATGATGCTAGGTAAATCTTTGCGGATAATGAGGTTAGTAATATAATGGAAATGATGGCATGATAGACATGTCATCATTGATAGGTTGCGATGTTATGCAAACCATGTTGATAGTCTATAATTGATTGATTACTCATATCTCCTTGAAAGTAGGAAGATAATCTTTTCCCTATAGTTGGGGTGTATACTTGATTGTTATATCAATATTCAATAGTAGGGTTGAAAAATGTATTTTTTGATTATGTTATTTTCTTGTTTTCTGACTAAGTCTATTCCTATTCATGAAATTCTAAAAGAGAACTCACGTTTCGGCAACCCAAAGCTATATTGTGAAGATGACTATGAGTGTAGAAGCACAAACTCCTCACAAGTTGACAATATCCTCCAAATTATTACAAATGTAGTGAACATTGTGAACATGTGAATATTTGAGTCATATTGAATGAAGAGGATTTAAGATTGTTTGTGATCACTTGATTGTTGATTATACTCTTGAATGGAGACATTTATTGTTGAGATTATACTTTTTATTAGTCATTTATTGTTGAGATTATACTCTGAATGGAGTCATTTATTGTTGGGATTGTACTTTTGATTGGAGTTGTTTATTGATGAGATTATACTCTTGAATGGAGACATTTATTGTTGATATTATACATTTGAAATAGAGTCATTTAATGTTGTGATGTTATGCTTACCCGTGTGGTTAATTTGGTTATTCTTAGGGTTAGGATAATCTATGAGAAACAGAGTTACAACCTAGTTGGTCACTTAGTATGTGTGCATGTATGGTTAGCTTGGTTATTCCTAGGGTTAGAATAATCCATGGGAAAGGGTGTAATCTAGTTAGTCAGTTTGTTATAACTTGGTTATTTCTTGGGTTAGGATAATCCACAGGAAAGGGAGTAACCTAGTTAGAAAGTTTGTTATGTCATCACCTTTAGATTGAATGTGTGTTATGATTGTGAATGGTCAATTACTAAATCGAGCTAAGGGGTGGGTGAACATACGACTTGCACTCAAAGTACTGGGTGTTGAATTATTTGGCCAAAGTAGTGTAAGTAGCCACTGTTTACACTGTCAGTTCACTGTGATCCAGGATTGCATACTAGGTAGGGAAATCATACATATAGGTTGTAGCCAATGTATGGTCATTCTAGATATGTAGGACATAACACTATGCTCAGAAAGGCCAGTATTATGAGGTTACCAAACCAATCTCTTCATCAAAGGGTAGGGCCATCTTACTATTTAGGTAGATGTGCAGGGGCCACAACAAGTTCATAGTTGGCAGAAAAGTGCTTGAGTGATGCTCTCCTTCATATAGTTGGCGACTGAGATTTGAGGATGTAAGCACTAGTTTTGGAGACCCCTAGAATGTATGCACCAATAATGGAGACATCTAGGAGGCATGCACCAATATTGGGGACATCTGGATCATTATATTTTGATTGTATATCTATATCATTAAGCTCATGGAAGCTATGTATGTAAACATGTATCTCTATTCTTGTTGAGAAATTGTAAATAGAAAATAACATCATGAAATTATGTAATATGGATTCGTTAATTGGAATTTTTTAATGTTTCTTTGTAATGCAATGGGAAAGTTTGAAATGGAATTGTTTCAAAAGTGCATCTTGTTATTCAAATATAAAAGAAAATTTTTATTGCCTAAATGTTAGTAGCATAAATTGCTCACATGTGGGTAAAACATAGTAAAAATCAATGGCTAGAGCAATGGGCATGTTAAAATACAATGAACAATAGTCATAAGAATGTCATAGATAGTGTAAAAGGATAACAATTAAAAACATTGGCGACATCCATATATCTGTTTACGTTGATGAACAATGAAGAGTGCACAAAGATCAAAAGGGAGATTAAGGATGAGTTGCAAGGATCATAGGTTGCAAACTATGTAAATAGTAGACCTAGTGTGAGTCTGACACCATGAAAGGAAATATTATGAATCTGTGGAGACTCATGAGAAATGCATGACAATTGTTGACATAACAATGGGAGAAACTAGACCAAAAGTGACAATCCACAATGCAAGGTATTATGGTAATCAAGTATGGCATATGGAATCCCTAGAACTTCTCCTACGCCCTCTTGAGAGATTCCATCACTTTCAAATATTTCTCACACATGCCCTATAAACATGGTTTTGGTAAATTACAATAATTAGAGGAGTAATGAGCAATTAAGAGGATATAAGGGTTAGTTTGGATGAATTGGATGGTAGTTGGCAAGCATATAGGAGTCTTTTTAGCAGTTTAAAGAGAAAAGTAAAAAGTTCAAGGTTTCTTAACTCAAGCTTATCTTTCTCCAATGCCACCTTAAAGTCTTTGAAGGAGTCACAGTAGATGAAGCAATTTTCCAATGGCCAAATGAGGATTGGTCCAAAAACTTAGTAAAAAAATTATCTTAATTGGTCATAAAGTTTATCCTATTTTCTCTTCCATGTTGGGATAGAGAAAAGGAATACCTAGGAACATTTAGTAGTTAGTTCTTGCATTTTTTGGAAAAGCATTGCAACTTGTAAAAGGTTCTTTCAGGTCATATTATCTAATGTAACTCAGAAAATTAGTTTTTTGCTCATTTTTGGAGCCATGTATTGTAACCTATGAAGGTTCTTTCTAGCAAAGAATAAGCATTGTAGCTATTTTCAGTCCTGTATGCTGTTTATTAGCATTTTTTATCAATAAGACAAGTTGTTTTACCTTCTCAAAGTTGTTTCATTATGCAAGTTTCAAAATGGTTGATATGATCTTGTGGTGATGCCTTTTCCCCTTGATTTTTGTCCTATTTTCATTTTCTTCATGTAGAAAATATGTACTTTTGTAGCTCATTGCTTGTGTTTAACCAATTAATTGCAAAGTTTAAGTTGTGAAAACATTTCTCCTTCCTTCTAAATGTTGTCCTAGACAACAAATTTGGTCATGAATACTTATAAAAAAGTCATAAAAATTTGGGTTGTGTATGTTAAAGTTTAAGTTGTTGATCATATTGTGTTCATTTAAACAAGTGCATGTCAAAAGTCATTTGGTGCATCACCTTAGAATCTTAGGTTTTCATTTTCATGTCAATTCCTATCTCTTTCCTTTACAAGTAGCAATAGGTAGTTTAGTTTAGGTGATAAATCCAGGGGAACCAACCCTCTCTGGAGGTTTATCTCCAACATCTAAGCCCACAGTCAAGGAGATCATCCCATGTTTCACTAGTAGGCTAAGTTTTACAACTTAGCCAGGGTGCATACTTAGGTGATAAAAATTATATGCACAATAAGTTTATTTAGTATAGTTCACTTTAAGAGGATATGTGTAATATTAATAAACTAAATATGGTTTGGATGGTACCAAGGTTGATATAATTTATGTTAAAAATACATTCTTATATATACATTTATATAATTGGAATTAGAGCATGCAAATATAGTTGTGCTAGAATATCTAAAGTAAAAATCAAGTGAATCAGTCAAGAAATATGATCAAAACTTTAAGAGGTTGATAGATAAGATTACCCCATGCTTCAATAATATTGGTTAATTATGGGTTTAACCATACACATATAATGTGAACTAATGCTACACAAGGAAGCATAAGAGATTGTGTTGTATCTAGAATGTGTTAGAGAATCACAAGGACCAATAAGTAATAGTATGATTACAAGAAGAGAATAATTGTGTGCCATGTACATGGAGAAGCTTACAAAGTGCATAATATTCTAAATGAGGTTTATGGTTTATATAATGTTACTCAAAGGGGTGTATAGTAATTGAATGTCTCTTGGTGAGAGTGTAGGTTATTAGTATTTCTCAACTTTCTTTGTGATTTCTAGACTATGCAATTTATCATAAGCATCATGATACATCCTCTAAAAACCTACTTTGAAAAATATAAAACGTTATAATCAAATATTCATGTGAAATATGTGAGAACACAACTCATGACACTAATATTTTTTTTAGTGATACAAGATTTACATGAAGCTTAGGAAAATTAGGTCTTGAATGCAAGCATGCAACTATCACCTATGCCATAAGAAATATGTAGCCTAGCCACATTATGCATAACTCAAAGGTAGAAAGGATGTGGTGGAGGGTGCCTAGTTTATGCAGGTGGTTTCAATCACAATCAAGGTCAAAGATTTGTCTCTTGTACAATTGTTGTGAAAATAACTATACTAAGCAAAAATGTGCAAAGTTTCTAATTCACATGTTTTGTAATTCAACTCATTGAATGAGAGACCATCTAAGTCTACTATAGATATTATGAGTCATGTAAAAAGGTTGTGCAAATGTTATGTATAGGGAAATAAAATAAAACTAGCGGCTTGCACCCCAATGAGGTGCAATGCTTACGCCGATAGGCTAAATATAAATAAAGCATGACGTACGAATCTAAGTACGAAATCGGTCTCACTGAATGCTGACGTTAGACTGGAGGAGATCCCAGTGGGGTTCCCCCACGTAATAGCCTATCAGCTAAAAATAATATGCAACCAGATAAGATTGATGATGCTCTAGTTCACAAAGTGATGTTCACACACATGCTAATGCTTGAGCTAACCCAACATAAGGAACAAGTGAAAAATAGTGTTAATTCAAATATAAAGTGGTCCACACATAAAATAATGCGTGTAACCAATTAATCTAGATAAATTGCATAGATTGTCCAGGATGTTATACATTAATTTATAGAAGCTAAAGATTATGTGGTGGTTGGGTGCATGATTAGGAAGGGAAAAACCTATATTGGGATAATTGTTTTATACCTTTTATGTCAAGGTGGTCTACTTCCACATGACTAAAGTAATTTCTAAAGAAGTTGAAAAATTTTAGAAATAAAAGGACAGTTAATAATGTATCTATAAGCACACAAAAAAATGTGCATATTTGATTAGAACTATGAAACTAAAATGCTACACAACATATTGTTATTAAGTGATAACTCTCTCTTTTTGATAAATTTGTTTTGTATTGAATACTCATGGATATGATATTATTCTATATTATGATTAAAGTCTATTTTGACATTGGTATGATATTAAAGTAAAGAGTTGTTATTTGATGATAATTTAGTGAATTAATATTTAGTTGTTTTGAATTGATTTTAGAACGAGCTATCTATATATGATAATTTTCAATGTAGCTTTGATAGGTGCAATGTGTGTAAATGTTTTTTGGATGATGGATTAAAATTCTTATTTTAATTTTATTGAATCATGATGATATTCTTTAATTATGATACATTTATGTTGCATATATTGATTTAATTATAAATGTTTTTTTGACTATTTTGCTTATATTAACAATTGGATATAAGTGTGCAGGTTAACATTCTATTGCCAATAAAAAACTATGGAGGTTCTCAAGAAATCACTATTGTGATTCCCTAGTATAAATAGACCTTATTTGAAGAGGGGATTAAGGTCTTCTAATATAAATGTGTTATGTGTGTTGATTAATTTTCAATTTATTCAATTATTTTTATTCTTATTAATTTGGTGTTTGGTTAAGTTAATTTAAGTGTCAAATCTTATATTTAAGTTTAGGAGAAAAATTTGGAGGTCTTTTAATATTATTTTTGTTATTATTTGTGCAAAATTAAACTCTTTAAAAGATGACCTATTAGTTGGGTTCATGATAGAGTATTTATTAAGTGTACAGATCCTTAAAAAGTGTCTTAGAAGATAAGTGACAAGATTGAAAAAAGATATAATTTGGAGAAGAAAATTCAACACCTCTTTCTTGGGTTCATTGTATTTAAAAAATGACTCTTTACTTAAGTTTTCTTTGAAGTTTTGATTAGGGGTGTATTTTGGGATTCATTTTTTTTTGTTCAGTAAATCATTGCTAAGGGGTAGCACCCTGAATGCTTTTGACTGGAGCTATGAACCAGTGAGGCCACATTCGGGGGACCTCATCCCCACCATTCTGAACTACCACCACCATATCCACCACTGCCACCACCACTATTTTGGGATTCATTTTTATCTTTATACTTTCAAGTGCTTTTGGAGAGAAGGTGGGATAAGTTGAGAGCTTAGAGAGAAGTTCAATCAAAATATTTGGATCAAGAATCATCTTAAGTTTTTTGAAGTATGGAGGTAGATCATTATCCCCTTTTAAGTGTGAATATATACTTTTATTTGTTAAAATGAATATTTTTGGTTAGCGTAAAATAGGTTTTGAAGGGGACCTAAAACCCTGTACAAAAGAGTAGGAAACACAAGATAAAGTAGTAAAAGTTGCCCCAAAAAACAACAGGTTGATTAAACCACAATCAACCATCCATCAACAAAAAATAAACAAGATTCGACCACAAAACAACAAACAGAGAAGCATAAAAAACAACTAAAGAAGCTTCTAGAGAAGCTCTTTTAATATCCTAGATACTTCCACATCCTTGGATATCACATTATCATGCATCTCCATGATTTATTTGACATCCTACATAGGAACCACATTGATATTCTTTGTTTTGTTGCGGGTACGAACACTCGGTCCAATCCCCAACCTAGTAGCCTGCTTACCCATCTCAGAGTCCTCACCCACAACTTGCTTTGAAGGGTTAGAGAAAAGGGAATTTCCAGTCTATTCTTTTGCTTTCTCATTCAGAAGCATCAATTCCTTTAGTCGTGGTCTCAAGTGAATCCTTTCCAAAAGAGAAAGCCTTGGATCATGGTCTCTTTTCAAATTAGCAAAATCCTCTACCATTAGGCTGAGATTAGAGTTCAACGACCTAACCATACTAAAAATAGAATCTTGCTCCCTAAAAATTCTCAGAGTAGAGATGTTACAACAAGCAATCGTATCATACTTACCATGAAGATCTTGGACCTCTTGAATTAGCCAAATGAGTAGGTTAAAATAGACACCTGCTCCTTCCTTCACCAAACCCAAAGCCTAATTAAAATCCAACGAACCCCAATACAAACCCCCCCCCCTGATGAGAGCTCATCGGAGGATCCTCTTCTTGGAAACCTGCAGGTGGAACAAACTATTCTTTGCCTTTTCCTTCAAAAAATGACATTGCAGGGGACACATCCAAATCAACAAAAATTTTCCCGATTCACCTCCCCTTTAGTTGGGACCCTCCTATCCCCACCATAGTCCATAATTTTTTCGTCAATAGAATTTTTCGTCACTTCACCAACCTTAGTAATCCTGACACCCTCTTGCAAATTATCCACCACGTCATGGGAAACAACATCACTCATCGACCCCTTTTTAGGAACCTTCTTACCACTTCCCTTCTCCTCCACATCCTCCTTTGCACAATTACCCATAATTTTGCACTTCGTAAGCGAGAAAGAGGGCTTAGCATTTTTCATAGAGCTTTTCCTAACCCCAGCTGAAGGGTTAACATAATCCAAATCCATCTGGTAGCCATCAAACTAGGCCACAGAATCATCCCTAGACTCCATTTCACCTTCATCTTCCTCCTCCTCCTCTGATTGACGTTTTCCTTTCAACTTAGCTTTCTTCTTGGATTTGTCGGCCTTACTAGGAATAGGGGAAGCAATAACATATCTAGCTTTGATATGCTCCACAATTAAAAGCATCAAACCCTCATGCAAAAAGGGATTGTTGGGATTCTTTCTGTAATCCACAATCCCATTCTCTAAAGAAGAAAGAAGGTAAAATGGGAAAGAGAGCAACTTACCATGGCAAAAATGATTTAGCAACAAAAAATGGTGCCCATAAAGAGTCGTGTGCCTCCCATCCAGGGTAAATTACCGCATAAGATCCGTAGCCACATCTCCCCAAATTGGTTTAATATTAAAAAGAATGTTACATATTAGTAGTTTTTTTTATAAATAAGATTTGCATAGAAAATTCTCTTGATGTGTTTTGTTTATTATATAGAAAACCATTGGGGTTAGGGGTTTTGTTATGTTGGATACAAATATTTCCATTTGGGTTAAGAGCCACTAGTGTTGGGGTTGAGAGAGATGTGGACCCTCAAGAAAAAAATTCTATAATATAATGTTTATTAGTATTGAGTTCCTATGTGTGAAGACGAGTTTTGTTGTAGAGAGGAGATTTTGATATCGAGTGCTTATTTAAGTAGATGAATTTTATTGTGGAGAGGAGATAGATATCTTATGGGTAATTATTTTGGTTATGAGTATATGATTTTGGAGGAGATATATTGTGATGTGTTATAGTGATTTATTAATATTGTTGGGTATTAAGGAGATTTAATTTTTTTTAATATTTTTTTCAAGAGGTTAGTGAGTCCCCTTAACTCCCTCTTTTTATGGATCTTGAAAAGATCCATTTTTGTGTGATATCCATTTAGATATTTTATATATTTGTGTGTATTTGTATGTTTTATTTTGTAATAAATTGATATCTGAAGGCCTTCTAACTCAAGAGTGGACTTGCATTGCAAATCCTATGCTTGGGAGATGAACAAACCTCCATTTATTTAAAGATAAGCTTTATTTTACAAATTTTTTGTTAAAAATAAAGGTGATCAAATATAAAATAGAAATTTGATTTCAACTGTAAATTAGATTTTATCTCTAGTAAATAACCAAATGGATATTGCAAGAAAATAATCAGCTACTCAAAGAAATATGGAGTAGAAGAATGAAATGAATAATATAGTGTTTATGTGGAGAATTTTTTTCAAAAAAACACTTCATTGAGAAGAGAAGTTTGGATTTTTATTATCTTGAAAATAGAGATTACATACAATCCTTCATTTCTCCTCCTGTATATTCACTCCTCTAGCACCTATTAATAGAGTTTTCTACTCTTGCCAATTACACACACATACCACCACCTCAAGGCTTGCTTATATAACATTTTTATCATCTAAATGGTGCAACCAAGTTGGTAACCATATCTCAACATCTCTCTTGGATAAATCTAAGTATTTTATGCATAGGACATGTGAATAGGAATAAATTGAATCATCAATGAATTCAAGCAAATGGAAATCAAATCAATAATCCAATTTAATGATAAAATAGACCTAATATCAATAGAGCATGTGCAATGCCCAAATTCAAGCAATCAAATAAGAATGTAAATCAAATCAATTAACCTAATTTACCTCCACCAAAAATTCCTAGCCTTACTCCACTCTAAAGTATAAGATTATGCTTTTTTTTAATATGATATGTGGATTACTCATAACATTTGTATAACCTTGTTAAGAAAGAGTGATGAAAATTGAATATAGTTTGGTTACAAATATGAGGAAGGATTAAAAGATCAAAGGATGGGAGATTTATAGGTTTTCACTAGACATTTGATCAATAGTGTGAGATGCAAAACGAGATTAATGGATGAGGATTGATGAGAGATCAAGATGATCATGCATGAGGTTGCATGGAGAGATGAAGTAGAGTGAGAGAGAGTGTACTAGGTTTAAAGTTCATCCAACTCACTAATTTTAGCAATGATCACCAAATTTAGAGGAGTTTACTAAATTTAGGTTTTAGAATTAGAAAGATAGAAAATGATATAATTAGAAAAATAAATAAAAACTATTTTAATTTTAGAAGAATGTGCAAACTAAATAAATTAAATAGTTTGTTTAATTTTGGAGGAATAATTAGATAATAAAATAATTAAGAAAGTATTTAATTATGTGGATGAGGAGAATGCCATATTTTAATTAAATAATTAAAAAAGATTTAATGATGTGGATAAGAAGATAATGCAAGATTTAATTAAATAATTAAAGAGGGATGAAAGATTAATTGAGAATTAATTAAATATTTAAAAATATTTAACTAAATGTGATGAAGGAAAATGATGAAATAATTAAATAATTAAAAATTGTCTAATTAATGTGGGAAATGGGTTACTTTAATAAAATAATTGAAAATTATTTAATTAATAGTGATGAAAGGGGTGATGAGTGATGATGATAGGAAATAATGAATTAGAAAAATGTGTTAAGACATTTTTAGGTGTCTACATTTTTCTCCTCTTTGAGATAATGCACCTTGTGTTGTTTCAAAGACATGATGCTAATATGAAAAAATATATAATTAAAGTGGATGAGGGAAGATGATTAATTAATTAAATAATTATAAAATATTTAATTAAAGGTGATGAAGGAAAATGATGAAATAATTAAATAATTAAAATTTGTTTAATTAATGTTGGAAATGGGTTAGTTTAATCAAATAATTGAAAATTATTTAATTAATAGTGATGAAAGTGGGATGAGTGATTATGATAGGCAATGATGAATTACAATAATATGTTAGACATTTTAGGTGTCTAGATTTTTCCTCTCTTTGAGACAATGTACCTTGTTGTGTTGTTTCAAATACCTGCTAGTAATATGGTTAAATTTGGTGATAAGATGCCCCACTATGCCCCAGTAGACAAAGGAATGATAGTTGGATGGTAGGTTTCCCCCTCAAGAGATCGACCAAAACAAATTTAAGTCGAGCTCACGATAGGAAAATGGGATAGGTTCAATGAAGATGAGGATGAAAATTAGGTCAGGTTGGTGAGGAAATTGATCAAGAAAAGTTGGATGTGATGAAAATGGGATGAGGGTGGGTGGGATTGGAGGAATCTATGGTGTGATTCTCTATTTATAAGCTTTAGGGTGTCATTTTCTACTAATTTACACACTCATAGTTTAGATATTTGGAGAGACCATAGAGAGATTTTAGTGTGAAGTTGTTGTAGAGATGGATGGAGTTCCATGTGTTGTTCACCATGAAGATCGAGCTTGGTAGTTACAAAAGCTTGTCGAAGCACCTTAGTCGGTATATTTCTAGCTCTTAAGTCTTTAGTCATCAATTTGATCACATTAATTAGTAGGTGAATTTAGACAATCAAAAGTGTCAATTTTTGAAGCGACACATCTAATCTTGATGTGACACATTTGATATGCAACGTGACACTATTGATATTGGTAGCTCACATTTACAAAAGTGTGACAACTTTGATTTTTTGGTTTTCATTTGATGTGGACAACACAACACATTTGAATTTTAATAGCTCACACTTTATTTTCGTATAGTGCCACCTTTGAAAAAAGGTTCACAAATGATTAAGCAGTTCAACACATTTGATTTTTAAGGTTTAAAATGATTAGAAAAATCAAATTTTTTATTGTAATCTCACATTTTAAATAAAGACTAGTGAATTTAATCCCATTTTTTAATTTTTTTTGAAAAATAGACGTTGTGCGCATTATGTTTCCAAATTTCTCTTGATCATATTATATTGAGGGAGTGATGTCTTACCATCTTGTAGTAGATAGACCACCTTAGTGAGGTAGATGTGACATTTTTAGTATTGCGGGATTATATCATATTACATACTTGCCTGAGATTAGGGCACACAGGGCTATGATGACCTCCCTCATAGAGAGGTGGCACAATGAGAGGTTTTCCTTCATATTTATGATTGGGGAGGCCATGATCACCTTGGAGGATGTATGAAGGATCTTGAGGATCCTGATTTCTGGTGCTCTGGTGGTGTATAATACTAACACAAGTGAGAAGGCCTTGCAGTGAGTATTTCATGACAATAATCTTGACATTAAGAATGACAAGATGAATCTTAGATGAGGTGTAGGGAGATATAATGATCTCTCCTTGGTGCTAGGAGTTTTGATATTTGGGGTTATTGTTCTTAATTAGAGATCTCAAGGATTTTCAGTGGGATGGGGATGCATCCTTGAGAGGATGCTTATAGATGGAGTTGTTTATTCTTGGGGGCCATGTGTATTGGACCATTTATATCATGATATGCACTAGTTTACCTATTGACATGTGAATAATTTATCCTTAGGAGTCACTTTGCTACACATATGGTCATGAGAGCATATCGTTGTTACTTGTCCTATGGGATATGTTACTCATCGGGTTAAACATACATATGTATATTGTTATGAGGATATATTGACACAACACCACTTAGGAAATCTTGACTATTGGAGATGATGCATCAGTGACATGGATAAGTTCATTTGGAGACCATAAATGTTGTGTGAGGTATGGGATGATGATGTTAGGCCTCTTCAATTTTGTAGACAAACTCATTGGTTGATTAGGTGTACTCCTCACATCATAGAGAGATATTTTCCAGACTGAGTTAGGAGGTAGTTTGGAGAGGTATAGGATACTCTTGTGGATATGGCCATGTTTGTTCACACTAAATGATATATTGGTGATTGGGGGGGGTGATGATAGTCCCTCAAGTTCCCGTTGTAAATTTTGTTAGCTTAACACCCATTTAGTGGGCCTAGAAAATTGTAGTAAAGGATGTAGGAACTACCACCAAGTTTGATTTATGGTGGGAAGTTCATTGACCTATCATATTCACACATCTAGATGGTGGGGCGATTAGGAGAGCTAGACATGTTCCAATCCAACTAGGGCTCACAAAGTCAAGCAACTAATAGAGGGAGTTGGTGGAGGTGGTGGAAATGATGTAGGTGGACCTGATCAGAGAGAGGTGGGTGAGAGAGGAGATGATGGATAGAGGGGTTTAGTGGAGTGGGAAGATGATGGTCAGAGAGGTGAGGGAGAGAAGAGATGATGGACAAAGAGGAGATGATGAGGATATGGGTGTGCAACTTGGAGTCATACTTTTAGAGCGAGACTAGACCTATAGGGAGAGGGAAAACCTTTTGGTACAACTAGCCTAGAGGACAATAGAGAGAGATGTCAAAGAAAATCATCACTAGCAAGAAGAGACATAATTGGTGTAGATGACAATTGAGAGGGACAAAAAGAGAGATTTTTGTTGATAGTTGGAGACAATGGGTGGTGGTGGAGGAGTAGGTGTAGTCATCTCTATGAATCATTATGTGGAGGACATACATAGATTGATGTAAGAGGCTACCTACTACCATACACTGTATGAGCTAGTAGTTCTATCAAGGAGATAACATAGGTTATTAGCTAGGAGAAGTGTAGGAGGCTCATGAAATGTGAGATTAGAGGGAGGATTAGTGGGGAATTCACTATTGATTCCACCACAGCTAGCGAAGCTAGTGGCACTAACAACTCAAGGTCCAAAGGCACAACAAGATGGTCAATAGGTTATTCCTCCACATCCACCCTCTCCTAGTCAAGAGGAGGAGAGAGGGAGTTCAATGTAGATTGTCTATGTATATATGATATACAATTTTTTTGATGTAGACACACATTTTTGATATGCCTATGGGTAGATGTATATGTATATACATGGATCTTAGTAGCCCTTATATAAATATTATGTATATATGGATGATGTATCATGACAGATTTTTTGATGTATACATGGAATGAGATATGGATGTGGTTATGACGTGATGCTATGTGTGTATAAAAAAAATGTATTTCTTGCATGATATGGAATAATTGATGACAAATTGGACTTAATGGGGCCTTGATTTAGTGTTGTGAGGTGTTTTACACATCCACACTAGGTCTTGGACCCTTTCAAACTAAATAAAATGCATTTATTGATGTTGTAAAGTGTTGTAAGAGACTTTCATACTTTTCAAGACTTTTATTAAGCATCTAAGTCTAATGGACCTATTTTTTCCCTGATTCAATATTGTAAAATGTATTTAATGAAATTCTCACATTAATCTAGAAGGATTTTAAATTAAACCTAATCTTAATCTAGTGTTGTAATGTGTTTTACACATTCACATTGAATGTTGTGCCTTTCTAGGCTATGTGGACCTCATTTTAATGTTGTAAAGTGTATTTAATCACACTTTCACATTGAACTTTGTGTCCCTATCCCTAATTACCCTTTGCATCATCATTAATAGGCCCCTATTGCCCCATATTGTGCATCCTGAGGCTTAATTTGATCAAATACCTGATGAAATCAACATAAAAACTAAAATTCTTCATTCCCCAACAATCCAACTGGAAAAAGAGCCCCTGTGGGACTAAGTCACCCATCTGGGTGAATGAGTCCCATCCAAGTGGGACTAAGTCACCCAACTTGGTGACTTAGTCCCATTTGGGCTATTTTTGAGGTTTGAGTGGGAAAAATTGGGTTTTAAGTTTATTTTTCCTTCATGTCAGCCTTGGGGATCAAATTAATGGGCATTTTAGGTGGATTGTCTATATAAACAAGCTTCTAAACCCTAATACATTAACCTAATTATTCATCCATCATTCATTCTCCATCTCAAGTCAAGCAAGCTAGGGTTAGGTCATTTAGAGAGCATTCAAGATCATTTTTTAGACATTCAAGGGAAAATCTTCAGCCATTGTTGCAGAAATTCAAGATCTATCATCATTGAAAGTTTATAATCCCTTCATTTCATGTTCATGCTTCATTGTATTTCTTCATTTGGTTTAATTACCTAAAAGGGGTTTGACCAAGGCAAACCCCCATGCCCTAACATTCAACATTTATCTCTCTTTCATTGTGTGTTTGTAGATTTAGGTACTTTGAAGGTTTGGAAATCATTGAAGAATAGTTTTCAAGGTTGTTGAAGCAATCTCCTTGTTGGCTAGGTCAAAATACCCACAAAAAGTCACTTATAGTGACGAAAATCATAGTTTCAGAACTCGACACCTGAAGTATCAAAAAGGGCAGACTAAGAGCTTCCGTTTCCACTTTTAGATTTTTAGAAAAGCCAAAGTGGGCTAAGTCACCATCAATGGTGACTTATTCCTACTGCACATGTTTTTTAGAGTTTTCTATAGATTTGGATACCCATTTGGCTAAAACGGGCTCCGAAGCAGTTTTCCAGATCTGGGACTAAGTCACTCAGAATGGTGTAAGTGTCCCAGTAGGTCAAAATTTCAAAATCGACAACATTTCTAGTCTCCATTCCAACCTCTACACATTTCCAGGTGCACACATTCAGTTTTACAGTTTTCTGATTTTTTCATTTGCATTTCTAGGTCATTTAGTTTATGTTTGCATATCACATTGTGTTTTAAAACACTTTACATTTCTTTAGTTTTCATTCATTAGTCAATAAATTTTATCAGTTTTCAACATTTAGGTTATTATCCCTTGATAGATTTCAATCTTATTTGTATTAGTCTTGAGTGAACCCCCAAGTTTTTGCGGGATACCTTTCTCCTTTTAGGTGCAAAACCCTAGAAGAGCAAGAGGGTGCCAATCCCCAAAAATTTCTGGTTCATTTTGGTGAACCTGCTTTTCGAATACCTTCTTTCTTGATTTGAAGTCCATCATTATCCTAGAATTAGTTTGCATTAACATTGCATTGCATTTTGCATTAGTTAAGTTGCATTATATGTTTTCAAATTTTGCATTAGTGAAAGTGCATATAGGTTGCATTTTTGCATCTTAAATGATTGAAAATTTCTAAAATTATGCATTTGTATCTTAGGTCTACATTATACAACACAAAAAACATAAAAATCAATCAAGACAATATGAACATTCTGAAAAAAATCCCTAGTGGGACTAATTCGCCACCTTGGGCGACTTAGTCCCTTTTCACCCCTGAAACTACCTTTCACAACATTGAAAACCCTATTTTTAAGCTTCTGTTTGCTACCATTACCTATCTGTATCAGTTGGTTGAGTTTCTGTTACATGCATTTCATTAGATCTAGCTTAAATTAGCTTATTTCATGCATTTTTTAATTTTAAATTTGCATTTCCAACATTTCATCTTTCAGGTTGTTGCATAATGTAATCATAAAATTACCTTGTTTCACATATGAAAATTGTATTTAAACATCACTTTAAGTCATTGCATTGTACTTTCTTTACTTTTTCATGATAGCATGTTTTCTTTCAAAAGATGTGGATTTGATATGGTTAAAAATGGATTGCATAAATACAACATTCCCTCTTATGAGTTCAATTTTGATTACAACAATGAGGTCATTAAGAAACATGTCAATAATCAAACCATTGACACAATCCTTAATATTACATTGCCCATTGGTGAGAATGGTAGTTTCGACAATCATCACAATCATACTTGTTCTTTTCCCGATACCTCTCCTATTAGTGACAAAGGTATCTTGGTGAAAAAAGATACAAGCATTGAGGGTCTTGATTGTCCCTCTCCTCATTCCCCTTTGGAAGATATTAGACAACAAGAACATGAGATCATAGAAACCTTCCTAAACATCACTTTACCTAGTCTTCCTAACCATAACAATCAAAATTGTCCTTATCCTAATATCCCTCCTCGATGCAAAAAGGATAGGTTGGTGTTAGAAGAGATACGTATTGAAAGTCATGAGAATCTTGACCATCCCTTCCCTAATGCTCCTACCATTTGGGACAATCTATTTGAAAATCATAGAGGTCCTTCTCTAGATGCCTCTCCCACTTGTGATGCAGCTACTTTACAAACTTCAACCTTGGATGAACATATTACAAGCTCTCCTATTAGGATAGATAATATGGAATAAGAGAATGAGACCTTAGAGACAAAGGAAAATCAAATAGAGTCTTCTCCTAATTTCCCCACCGTCGATAAACAAGAAAATTCAACCATTGATCATTCCCCTACTTGTGATGTTCAGTCATTTTAGAAGAACCAACCCTCAAACATCAAGAACATGTGGTCTATAGTTCTCCTAAAAAATCTCCCCCTAGGGAGGATATCATGATACAACACAAGGATAACATTGACAATAATGATATTATGCCCTTAGAAGAAGATGAAGAGCCCATGTTAGACTCTCATTCACCAAGGGATGTTAATATTATTCAACCTCAACTCATCCTTTATCCCCCTTCACACAGACCTCAAACTAAAAACAAACCCGAACTTGTCCTTTACCCACCTAAGAATTTTTTTTTACAACAGTTGAGTCATAATACTGTTGCTCATACATATCCCACTAGGAACAATCCACGACTACCCCAACCAACCCCAACACCATTACCTTTTCCTAATCCCATTTTTCCTAGAGATCTTCGATTAACTTCACATACTAAGGAGTATGATCTTGGTGAACAACTTACGAATACTCCTGCAAAGATATCCCTATGGTATTTAATTCATAATTTGCCTAACTATCACACTATGCTTCAAACGACCTTACAACAAGTTCCTATCCCTTCTAATGTGCAATTGAATGACATAGCAACCCTAATTCAAGGATTGAATGCTGATATTGTTTTCCACCAAAGTGAACTCCCCTCTTTGGAAGTGCAAAAAATAAATGATGCTTTCATGATCATAGCTCAATACAAACGCATAGGGATAAAGTGAACCCTTGTTGGCAATGGATCAACCCTTAATGTGTGTAGCGTAAAACTTTTAGATAGGCTTTGTGTGGATAAATCACAAATTCAACTTGATTCTTTATCTCTTAAGGGATTTGACAATATAAAAAAAAACCACTCGATGTGATTACTTTACCCATTACAGTTCAGAAGGCCACATTGGAAACACAAATTTATGTTATGCCTCATGAACTTTCATATAATCTTCTTTTAGGCAGACTGTGGATTCATGCAATTAATGTGACGCCTTCTACTCTTCATCATAAAATGAAATACATCTACAACAAAAAATTGTACACACTTGATTCTGATCTCGAGCCTTATAGTGTCTTACAAGTTGAGAAAAACAAAACATTAACACCAACCACACAAGTGGAACCAGTGCAACAAAATGACAATGAAAAACAAATTGAACAAGTAACGAAGCTATTAGATGATGGTTGAGGTTCCTTATATTTCACACCAACATTCATGGGAGAATACAAGATCATACACAAGGAATTTAACAAGGGAAATGAAAAAGCAGTCATGTTAACACAAAATTCAAAAGAACCTTCGAAAGAATCCACCTCAACCACTTTAGACAAGGAAGTAAATTACACAACAAACTTTGATGAACTTAACCACAAGCAACCACTAGATCCAAAAGAAATTAAAAATTTTTATGGAAAAGGTTATAAGCTTATGAAACAACTTGGCTATAGTGGAAAAGGATGTGGTGCTCTTGAACAAGGTATCCGTGTCCCTATCGATCCTAACACACAAGAAAAAACTTATGCTCTTGGTTATTGTCCTTTAATAGAAATAAACAAGCCTTCACTCAACATCAACACTATCACAAAACACTCCTCTAAGCCAACTTTAACAATAGTGCATCCTGAACTGATAGACACCAGTAGTCTTGATTGTTCTCCATTGCAAGCAATGAAACAAACAAAGACAACGCCAAACACTAATGATTTGAGTTAATTAGATTTTACACACTCTTGCACTGGAGAGCACAAAATATCACAATCTAAAGAATCTTGTGTAGATATGACATCTTGTACATCTAAGCGACATCTTTTTCACACACTACAGGAGCACCTTCTACCATTGATCAAGAGGGTATCTTGTCAAGACTCCTCCAAGATCACTTGATATCCATCCCTCCAAGAACTCAAAAGAAATTCTATTACAAGACTTCATTTTGCGCCTATCATAGAGTTCATGGTCATTCTACTAATTCATGTAAGGCTTTGAGTAGTAAAATCCAACATATTAAGGAGTTTGGTACTCTCCTTTATGTAGGGGCACCTAATTCCTCTCATTGATACTGATTTTCACTCTAGCATACATCTTATCAATCATTTCGGCTCACCCTTGTCTTGCACTAAGTGGGGGCAAGGGGTTAGGTAGCCTTATCCTCGTATGTCACTTGTCATTGCCTCTTTTGGCTAGCCATTAACCTTTCATAAGCATATAAGAGAAAGCTTGGGATGTGGACGACATGCCTTAAGATGGCTCGCATGTGACATACTACCCTTTTTCATGATGAAGCTTATTCAAAACATATGACTTGGAATAGGGATTTCTGAGTAAACTCTCATGTCTTCTTCTAATTTAAAGCAATTGTTCACATTAATGGTGTTAGCAACCACTTTAAAGTGGGACCATACATCAAAACTCATATTTCATCGTGTGATTTTCTTTTTTCTTGCGATTTCCTCTCTTGGAAACATTAGGCACAATATTCCCTAAGATGAGACCTTGCATGAACTAAGAAAAATCCCTTTGAACATTCCTTGCACCATTTTTCATTTACAATGTCTATGAGTTTCAAGCATACAAAGTTTTTCTTGCCTCATAGAGCTCAAAAATCATTTTTGTGTGGTGCCTTATTAAAGTTATCAGGAGGTATAACTTTGGTAGTTATCAGGAGGTATAACTTTGGTAGTTATCAGGAGGTATAACTTTGGTATGGTTGAGTAGGAAGCCCATTTTGAGGCATGACTTTCTCCATAGCCACCTGCGTGTGTGTGAGTGCATACCAGTCATGAGTGTATATTTCTCACCTTTTGGACCTTCTCACTCGACGAATAGCCAAGAGTTTTGTCACCTCAGAGTGAGTATGCATTTTTGGAAAAAAAAACCTAGATCTGATCCACAACGTGTTGGACAAACGGTCGAAGCTTGATCCACCATTTCATTTTTTCTTTTCTCTTCCTTCTAGTTCTTTCCATTGTACGATCATGTATCTTGTCTTGCAGCAAATCATTCACCTTGTGCATGTCCTTTTGTGCTTATGTTGGTATGACTTAGGATCTTGGATCTTGGGGGCTTGACCAATACCTTGATCTTTGTCATTCTTTGTCATCCACATTGGTACATTTGGACTCCTCTTGAATGTCTACTTTAGTGTGAGTTTGAAGCAAGTTCATCCTCTCACTAAAGTGGGGGCTAAATGTACCTCAAAAAAATGTATTTCTTACTTGATATGGGAATAATTGATGACAAATTGGACTTAATGGGGCCTTGATTTAGTGTTGTGAGGTATTTTACATATCCACACTAGGTCTTGGACCCTTGCAAACTAAATAAAATGCATTTATTGATGTTGTAAAGTGTTATAAGAAACTTTCACACTTTTCTAGACTTTTATTAAGCATCTAAGTCTAATGGACCTATTTTTCCCCTAATTCAATATTGTAAAATTTATTTAATGGAATTCTCACATTAATCTAGAATGCTTGTAAATTAAACCTAATTTTAATCTAGTGTTGTAATGTGTTTTACACATTCACATTAAATGTTGTGCCTTTCTAGGCTATGTGGACCTCATTTTAATGTTGTAAAGTGTATTTAATCACACTTTCACATTGAAATTTGTGTCCCTATCCCTAATTACCCTTTACATCATCATTAATAGGTCCCTAAAGCCCCATATTGTGCATCCACAGGCTTAATTTTATCAAAGACCCGATGAAATCAACATAAAAACTAAAATTCTTCATTCCCCAACAATCCAACTGGAAAAAGAGCCCTTGTGGGACTAAGTCACCCATCTGGGTGAATGAGTCCCATCCAGGTGGGACTAAGTTGCCCAACTTGGCGACTTAGTCCCATTTGGGCTATTTTTGAGGTTTGAGCGGGAAAAATTGGGTTTTAAGTTTATTTTTCCTTCATGTCGGCCTTAGGGATCAAATTAATGGGAATTTTAGGTGGATTGTCTATATAAACAAGCTTCTAAACCCTAATTCATTAACCTAATTATTCATCCATCATTCATTCTCCATCTCAAGTCAAGCAAGCTAGGGTTAGGTCATTTAGAGAGCATTCAAGATCATTTTTCAGACATTCAAGGGTAGATCTTCATCCATTGTTGTAGAAATTCAAGATCTATCATCATGGAAAGTTTCTAATCCCTTCATTTCATGTTCATGCTTCATCTTATTTCTTCATTTGGTTTAATTACTGAAAAGGGGTTTGTCCGAGGCAAACCCCCATGACCTAACATTCAACATTTCTCTCTCTTTCATTATGTGTTTGCAGATTTAGGTACTTTGAAGGTTTGGAAATCATTGAAGAATATTTCTGCAAGGTCGTTGAAGTCATCTCCTTGTTGGATACATCAAAATACCCACAAAAAGTCACTTATAGTGTCAAAAATTAAAGTTTCAAAACTAGACACCTAGAGTAGCAAAAAGGGTAGATCGAGAGCTTTCGTTTCCACTTTTGTATTTTTAGAAAAAATCCAAAGTGGACTAAGTCACCATCAATGGCAACTTAGTCCCACTGCACATTTTTTTTCAGAGTTTTCTATAGATTTGGATACCCATTTGGCTAAAACGGGCTCCAAAGCAGTTTTCCAGATCTAGGACTAAGTCATCCAAAATGGCGTAAGTGTCCCAATAGGTCAAAATTTTAGAATCAACAACATTTCTAGTCTCCATTCCAACCTCTACACATTTCCAGGTGCACACATTTAGTTTTACAGTTTTTTGTTTTGTTTCATTTGCATTTCTAGGTCATTTAGTTTATGTTTGCATATCACATTGTGTTTTCAAACACTTCACATTTCTTTAGTTTTCATTCATTAGTCAATAAATTTTATCAGTTTTCAGAATTTAGGTCATTATCCCTTGATAAATTTCAATCTTATTTGCATTAGTCTTGAGTGAACCCCCAAGTTTTTGTGGGATACATTTCTCCTTTTAGGTGCAAAACCCTAAAAGTGCAAGAGAGTGCCAATCCCCCAAAATTTGTGGTTCAATGTGATATTGTTATTTCCATGTGATGGATATCTATATGATTTTATGGTATATAATTGATGGATTATGACGATTCTTAGATTAGATGATAACATGATGTGATGCTATATATTTTTTTGTATTTTTGATGATGTATATGATGATTCTATGATTAATGCTATGGTTATGGATGCATGATGTATGATATTATGATGGTACTTACGATTTGTGCATGCATGGTTGTGATGGATTTTTTTGTTTGTGTCATGATACTTGGATATAATAGTTAGTATCATGAGTAGGATAGAAGAAATTATTTTAGATAATGATGAATAGATGGGTAGATGGATAAATGAATGATCAAATATCGATGAAAACTATAGTTATCGAGATGATTTGGGATTTTTATTGGAAAATAGGATGGGGATTTTTATTTTATTTTGTTTTTTGGTTATGCTAAAAATTTTAGAGAGAAATCCTTATTTTGATATAGCAAGTAGACACTATGCATTGAGATATGAAGAACCAAGATGGTGTCATATATATTGCATGGAATTTGACTTTGCAAACAAATAGGAGTATCCTTATTCATAATAGACACACGAAAAACCTTGTTTTATCATGCAAGAGAATGAAGCTCAAAGAAAGTTAAGCCTATGCACAAAAGGTATAAAAAACTTGATATGTAATGGTCATTTGTTATGTGTGAAACTGCCTCTATATACAAGGAAAGTATTTACCATGGTAGTATTACAAGAACATCCCATAAATATAGCACATGAAAGAAATGACAATGCCCTATTTTGTGCTTCCCTAGATACACCAAGATATTGAAGTTTGAGGTGGCTTTGAGAAAGCAATGGAAAGAGATAAAAGATAAATCAAAAGAAAAGACAGATTGGCAAAATATACCAAAGCCATCAATCTCTTGCTAGAGAGATTGTTATTGTTGATATGTGATTGTGCCTATTGTAAGAACAATATATTTGTTAAGGCAGTAATGTTGGATATTGAATTAATTTTTTTAGGAAATTGGTATGTAGGTAGTGGGTTTATTTTAGTAATTATCGATGTTTGCAATTTTCATGAATGTTCTAGGTTTCAATGATTGTCATATTTATTTTTGCTTACTTTGTAAAAAATGAGTGTGATGATAGGTTTATTATGAGAAATGATTTAATAATGGATGGGTGAGTTGTTTTGATTTATTTTTTGTTAGATTTTTGGAATATTTGAATATTTTTTTGAACTTTTTGGGACATTTGAATGTTTTTGGATTTTTAGAATATCTATTGTTATTGGATTTCTATGAATATTTGAGGTTGTTTTTGGATTTTGAACAATATAAATGTTTTTGTATTTTGAAATATTTGGATGATTTCGGATTTTCATGAAGGGAACACAATCTACTGAGAGTCGGGGGGTGAATCATTAGATCTAATCAATTAAAAATTCTTAACTTTGCTATGGTTATCAGAATATATGATTCTTCACAACTAACCCCACACAAGCAACTAAAACATAAATCATAAAGCACACAAGAGAACACCAAATATATGTGGAAACCCAAGATGGGAAAAAACCACGATGAGAATAGCTGTGTTGATCTACTATCCAAATCCAACCTCACAATACATAAATATACAAGTGAATTTTACAATATGAAGTAGGCACCAACCTACCAGAGACACCAATCCCCTATTATATTTGTAGGCACCAACTTATTGGAGACACAAATTCCCAATTGAATCAGAACAACAGGTAGAACACTAGTCCTACTAAAATACATAGATAATGCTTGTGGATCTTCTATGAATATTATACACATGCCAAAGATACAACTTGACACTCTTCCTCATTGCATATGATCTTTTGATACTAATGCACATAGTGAATTTCAATTCTTCACCACCTTCTCTTTAATTTTCACCTACAACCAACTCTTATTCACACAGATGTAATTCTACTTGACATAACTCACCTCTAACTCAAATAATGCATTTGAACATTTGAAAGATATATGCATGACATTACATTAACACTCTTTTATGTCGACCAAGGATCCACAAATAGATAGGATGACATAAGATGGACCTAAGATCAAATTACATGAAATGTGTAATAGGTCAGTCAAAAAATCAAATTTTGTTGATGCCAAAAGATCATCATACTGTGCACTACCACATGAACCTTAATCAGGTCCTATCCTAACACCACACACAAGATTTGAATTTTGCACGCTACTATTTGCTACCGCACATGTCTCAAACACCAACTAGATGACATAAAGACATAGAGAATATTTTTTTACTTTAAACTTATTGCATGCTAAACATATCCTCTAGAAACTATAGAATATGATAGAACAAGTGTATACATACTCTTCTTTCAAATCACAGAGCCTACAACATCTCTGGAAAGGGAACTTGAGAAACACTAAATTGGATAAACCCTAAGCTAAAACATTTTAGTATAGTCATCCAGACCACCATTGACATAGTGAATAAATACATGCATGATATTGTGCACTCCAACTTTTGGAAGGTAGTCAATCCTCAATAAAACTCATAATCTATGTTTCTTGATTTAGTGATGTGATTGATGAGACAACTTCTTCATTAAAGACAACTCCTGACACACAACATACTACTAAAAATATAACATATATCTCTGCAAATCTCTACAACTCAAAATGATAAGTCAAGGGGAATATAATGATAGTTCAAGTACTCCTACAATATTTTTCATCTTTGAAAACCTTTGAAATCAATGATAACCTATGTCCAATAATCTACCCCTTTGTCATTGATGGAAAACAACAAAATGTTGGGCCACCCATAAAACCAACCAAACACGCACATACATTTCTCCCCCTTAGTTTGATTTTTCCCCTTGGAAAATATAGCATTTTTAGTTCACCTTCTCCCCCTTTGACATCAATGACAAAGATCAACACACCTTTCTCCCCATATCTACGTTCTTGGTACTCTACACAATCCTGAAACTTGTTTCCTAGATAGATTCCCTCTGAGTCCATCCTTTACTGCTTCTAAAAATATTATGCAAGACCAACCAAGATTCTTGCATTAAGGAGGCCAAGCTCCCCCTTAACCTGTGCTTCCTCTTGCTTCAAGAGGAGGGATAAATAACTCATATCTTTTGCTAGAGAAACTAAAATGTATCCTTAGGAAGTGGTTTTATGAATATATTTGCTACTTTCTCCTTTGTCTCAACATAATCCAACTTCACGTCTTTTTCTATAACTTTCTCTCTCATAAAAGGACATGTGATTACAATGTGTTTTGTCCTTGAATGCATTACTAGATTCTTTGAGATATTTATTAAAATTGTGTTGTCACAAATAATAGAAATAGTTTCATCAAAATGAATCTTCATCTACTTTAGATTCTTCTTCATCCACACTAGCCAATGCAACATGATGTTGCAACAATGTATTATGCTTCTGTTGTAGACAATGAGACTGAGTCTTATTTCTTGCTCAACTAGGACACCAAACTATTACCAAAAAAGAATGATCCACTACTTGTGCTCTTCTCGTAATCTATGCTTCCTACCCAATCTGTATCTATATATGCAGTCAGAGTGAATTTTACACTCTTAGGATACCACAGTCCAAAATACATTGTAGTATTCAAATATCCAAATATCCTCTTTACTAATTTAACATGGGTTTCTTTAGGTGTTACCTCAAATCTAGCAACCATTCGAATTGCTTGCATTATATTTAGTCTAGATGTTGTCACATACAACAAACTACCAATCATAGATTTGTACAATATTTTTTCTACATGAGAAGATTCATCATCTTTACTCAACTTCCATCCTATAACCATAGGTGTACTCACCAGTTTGCAATATTTCATCCTGAACTTACTTAAATCTCCTTTAGGTACTTGTTCTATGAAATACAAATTCCTTTGTCTAATTGTGCAATCTGTAACCCAAGAAAAAAAGATAATTCACCTAGCATTGACATTTCAAATTCATTCTACATTTCTTTTTGAAATTCCTTACACATGTCATTACTACTACCACCAAAAATGATATCATCTACATAGACCACAACTATTAGTAGTTGACCACCTTCTATTTTTATGTATAAATTACTATCTACACTTCCTCTCTGGAACCCTTGCTACTACAAGTATCCATCCAATCTTTAATACCAAGCTCTAGGAGCTTGTTTGAGTCCATACAAATCCTTCTTCAACCAACAAACATAATCTGGATTGTTAGAACATTGAAACCCTTTCAGTTGTTTAATGTAGACCACTTCTTCTAGTTTTCCATTTAGAAATGTTGACTTCACATCTATTTGGTATACATTAAAATTTGTGAATGCTAAAAGAGCTAAAAACATCCTAATTGCTTCCAGTCTTACTACCAGAGAATTTTTTTCTTCAAAATCTATGCCTTCAACCTGAGCATATCTTGTACACACAAGTCTAGCCTTGTTCCGGATCACTTCACCTTCCTCATTCATCTTGTTTCTAAAAACCCACTTGGTTCCAATCAAATTTTTTCCTTCAGATCTTGGGATAAGTTCCCAAGTTTCATTCTTCATGATCTAATTTGGTTCTTCCTCCATAGATTATATCCAAACTTTCTCTTTTCTTGCTTCTTTATAAGACTTAGGCTCTTTCTTTGATAGTAATATAAAGTGTATTTGCTCATTTTCCTTCTCAAGTCTCTTTCAGGTTTGAAATCCACTGTCTTAATCTCTTATAATATGGTCTTCAGAGTGATTCTTTTGAACATAATTTATTGAAGTTTTTGCAACAAATTTTGAATCTTCATTACTACTGTGGATTGGTTCTTCATCATCTTCTACTTCTTGAGTACTAGTAGACTAAACTGTTTATCAACTCTCGCATTTGCACTTTCCAAAATCTTCTTTAGCCTTTTGTTATAATATCTGTATGCTTTACTTCTCAATGAGTAAGCAATAAAAATACCTTCATCGGATCTAGAATCAAACTTACCCAAATTTTCTTCATCCCTTTTGATGTAGCACTTGCTTCCAAATATCTTGAGATATCTGAATAATGTCAGTCTTCCTCTACACAACTCAGATGGTGTTTTATCAGTCTCGTGTCTAATATGGGCCCTATTTAAAATATACATAGTAGTCTAAACTACTTCTCTCTAGTACATATTTGGTAGATTTTCTTAACTTAACATTGTGCTTTCCATCTCTTATACGGTTTGGCTCTTCCTTTCAACAAATCCATTTTGTTGCAGAGTCCTAGGAGAAGAAAATTGCCTCCAAATCCCATGATCTTCACAAAAAATTTCATACTTGCAGAAGTGAATTCTCCACCTCTATTTGATTTTAAAAACTTGATTCTTCTTCTAGTTTCATTCTCTACTAATGTCTTGAATGCCTTAAAATTTTCAAATTTCTTTGACTTCTCTTTTAGAAATGTAATTCAATTCATCCTAGTGTAATGTCAATGAGCATCATGAAATTCCTGTCTCCTTGTAGAATTTTTGTCCTCATAGGTTCACACAAATCTGTATGAATCAAATCTAATGGTTTTGGTATAGAATAATCCTTAGCAGGAAATCTAGTTTTTGTTTGTTTTCCTTCATGAGACATTTTCCAGCTGGTAGGATGAGGCTTTTTAATATTTGGCATATCCAAGATCATTCTTCCTGAGCTAATCTTTACAATGTCATCAAAATTAATATGTCCCAACCTTTTGTGCTAAAGCCAACTTTCTTCTTTCTAAACAATAAGAAAATTTTGTCCATTCAACTCACTGAGATGATGTCACTGTCTGTCCTACTTCCTTCTACAATCAATTCTTTGGTACTTGATTTCCTGATGTCACAACCTTTAACACTAAAAGATAACTTATAGCCTTTACCACACATTTGAATTACACTCAATAGATTATGCTTTATTCTTTCAACATACAAAACATCATGCATCTTTGTCCTACCACCATCAAGACTTAATGTACCCTTACTAGTAATTTTAGCAACAAAATTATTTCCAAGAGTCACATAACCTCCTTCAAATTTCTTGAAATTCATAAAATTACTTTTATCTCTAGTCATGTGGCTTGAGCAACCACTGTCTATGATCCATAGATTCTTCTTCTTCTGATCATGTAGAACAACTTGAGAAATCATGAACTTTTTTGACTTCTTCTCTTCTAGAACCTTCTTCCAGACTTTATTTGATTCACGATTCCTACTTTCTAATCCTTTCCTTCCACTTCCCGGTAGAGGAGGACTCACAAAATTTCTTCTGTAGTTCCTAGCAATGTGTCCAAAATTATTGCATTTGTAGTAGATGATATTAAAATTGTATAGAGTGCAAATGCATTATTACTGACAAAGTTATTTCTTCTTACGAAAGCTTTTCTATAGTCCACAATCTTATGATCATAATTATTGTAATTAAAACAATAACTAGAGAAAGGATAATTGAACCTAGTGTTTAATCCATGTCTTTTAGATCTTCTTCTCTTCCTTGGACTTGAAGAAACCATCATTCTATGTCTCGCTTTCATCACTTACAATGATTCTTTTAGGATTTTTACTTTTGAAACCAGTCACTTTTTGTTTTTCTTTCACAGGTTAGTCTGTCACCTTGTTCTTTTGATCATAAAAAAAAATTCTAGTTTTGACATGCATAGATCTCCAACTTCCCAATATTTGATCTAGGGCTTCAGTACTCTTTCTAAACTTCATATGCAACTACTGATTCACTTTCTCAAGATCTTTTCTTACTGTCACAATTTTTGCTTCCAGCTTCTTAAAGTCCTTGTCTCTTGAAAAAAAATTTATATTTAGAACTTCTTCAATTCTTTTTGTTTCTTTTGGATCTTCAAATAAATAATCATCTTCTCTACTTTCTCCAAATACTAAGATACATTTTCTTTAGCCTTCAATTCTTCTATAATTCTTTTCTTTAGCCTCTTGATCTCTTTTCTGGAACATAGTAATTCTTCCACAAGATCCACTTCATCTTCATTATTTCTAAAATCCATTTTAGTGCCTTCTTCAATAGTTTCAAAAGCCATGAATACAAACTTTCCTTTTTCATCTCCAGAGATATCCTCATCTTCTCCATTTGTAGAGTAGTCTTCCTCCTCATTAGTGTAGAAACTCTTATGTTTTCTTTGACCTTTATTCCTTCTCTGAAATAATTTATTTCCATACTTTTTTCTCAAAATTGTTAGACTCCTTATGGGGACACTTAGCCATAAAATATCCTACTTCACCATGTAATTAAAACACTTAAAATGTAACTTTCCTTTATACTTACTGAAACCTCTTTGGAGCCTTCTAACAAAATTTTCTTCTTTCAGATCTAATCCAATATCAAAATCTTGATCAACTTGCTTCCTAGATATCCTAAATGTGGCCTATTTTCTTATAGAATCTTTACTTTCAAATCTTATCTCAAAAGTAGTTAGAATTCCATGCAGTTATGTCAACTTCAAAGCATTCAGATATATAGAGGAGGAAATTTTCTACCCTCGAGTCTTGAGACAAGAAAGAGTCTTCAAGGAGAAAATGGTCCTCACCTACCTCAAACTACCTAATAAGATGAAAAGGAACAAAGATAAAGTGACAAGGTAAGAAGGTGAGAGCTCTAGAATCAGAATGAGTAAGGTCTTCTGGAAAAACTAACGAGCTCTCGACCAAAGGACAGTAGCATGGACCAAGGATTCTAATGCGGTGCGTTGGCATCTCATACAAACCAAAAATCAAGAATGTCATAGAAAACAACAAAGTGACTAATAAAAATATGATTTCTAGGGACTCTTGAAATATAAGAAAATAATAGAGAGTAAAAAAATTGAAATAAAGTAAAGTAAACTAAGTAAAGCGTAGATTAAATAAAATATAGATGATCAAATAAAGGAAGGGAAGGAAAGCACTCACAACCAACCAAGAAATGAAGCCTTCAACAAATAAATATCTTCAATACCTGCACACATAAGATTGAGGAAAAATGTTGGGGATGTTTAGGGGCTTGCCTTAGTGAAACCCCTGTTTCAATGTTCCCACCTCCATGGACAACCGGATAGATAGATAGATAGATAGAATAATAGAAAAGAAAGATAATAGACAAGATAATAAATACAATGATAAAATGCATAAACAAGGGATATGAGAAATCCCAAGATGCTCAAAGACACAAGACAAGTAATATTTTTACCTACAAAGCTTGAGGAAGCCAAAGAGAGAGAGAGAGAGTGAGATACATCTATGAGAGCCAAAGGAGTAGTAGAGAGCATTGTGACAAATTTAGAGTGTTGTAGCAAGCAAGAGAGTAAGAGAGAAAGACAAGAGAATTCCGAAGAGAGGAGAGAAGAGACTAAGAGAGATCAAGAAGACCAAATAAATTGGAAATATGGATTTTAAAGAGAGAATATGAGGGAAGAGAAGGTTCTTGAGCCATTACAAAGTGTCCCAAGCCGTTACCACTGACAAAGGCAAGTGACAAGTGGCAAGGCACTCAAAAAAACTATTTGAACATCAAAATGTCATGGGACACTAACACAATGCACATACATCCACACGGTGTGCTAGTGTCTAGACAAATCATGCCACAAAATGGTGGGAATGAGGAAACACAAGGTTTGATGCAAAGATGACACACAAAGTTAGTTATTGAAAAAGGGGCTCTGAGAATCCTGAGATGGGAAAAGGTTGATGCAAGGGATAAAATGAGCCTACACAAATACTAAGGGAGTGAACACTAAAGTGAACTCAAAAGTGTAGGTGGAATTGCAAAGGGGTGCAATTTTATAAAACTATATTTTACCCCCACTTTAGCGGGCTTATGAATCAACATGAATATACACACTAAAGGAAATCTACTAAACATAAATAACATCATGATGCCAAAAGGATACTGTAGAGGAAGTAGATATCTCTTTGAACCAAGGAAGCATGCCCCTAGGGTGAAGCCCTACAAAATAAACATATTAGATAAGAAATATTTGCATAAGACAACAAGGTTAGAACATACAAATGGATAACACATACAAACAAACCAACAGGATTTGAGTCAGCAAAGTGAAAGAGATCTCAATGTAGAAGGTTGTCTCAGTACTATGTGTTGTCCCCAAATTAAGAAATAATACATGGAAGAATTCTTAAATGGAGAGAAGAATGTAAACATTGATTGCTTCAAGAGAAGAATGCATGCAAAAGATAGGGAAGAAACCAATGTAAGAGAGAAAAAGAGAGAGAAAGAGAATATACCCAAGATGAAGAAGACACAAGTCTTCGATCTAGTATATACAATTAT
This sequence comes from Sequoia sempervirens, assembly GCA_007258455.2. Taxonomy (NCBI): domain Eukaryota; kingdom Viridiplantae; phylum Streptophyta; class Pinopsida; order Cupressales; family Cupressaceae; genus Sequoia; species Sequoia sempervirens. The sequence continues at coordinate 29,423,448 of VDFB02000007.1, read as the reverse complement.
AAGGATACTCTAGGACATGAAGAGGACATAGGTCTTCCATCTTGCATAGTTAACTACAAATTCACCACAAATATATTTGCTACAGAAAAACAAGTTGGGTGAAAAAGAAAAAAATAATAGACACAGTGAGAATTTTCATAAGACACATTCTGATTAGATATAAGACAACACTGATAGGTATGGCTAGCATGGACAGAGTCCATATAGAAAGCATGTAGGCATGTGGCTATTTCAAAATGCATTGTAGGATAGACACAGAAAAGACAGGTCTAGTCAGGCTGCCCCTGTGGGATTAAATGGTGACTCCCCAACACCCCTAGGAATAGTTGCTAGACCAAAATATCTTTCACAAGAGAGAGAGAATGAAAAGAAAGCTTGCTTCAACAATGCAAGATTGAATAATGGTTGAATATGCTTGAATGTACATGAGATTCCTTTCTTATAAAGGAAAGGTAGAGAGATAGGATTAGACAAGATCATGACAAGTGTCTTAATCCTATGACATGAGGAAACTAACAAACTAACCACCTAGGAATCAAGCAATAATAGCTAGATAAGATAAGTTCTAGAAAAGCCAACTAAGACTTATAGGAATAATCTTATATCCTAAGTAAACTTAACATGTGAATATGTCCCCTAACTACCTAGTGAGTGAATTAGCTAGGTACAAGACATTTATTCACACCAACACCCACCCTTAATTGCAACTTAGGGAGAGGATTATTATGAAAACTATGCAAAGACTAAGAATATGGGTCTTGGCTACTAGGCCATATTAGGTACCCATTTCTAAATGCAAATGCAATCAATCTCTCACAAGCGGAGAAAAGGAGAAAACCCAATGGGACAAAACTCCTCTCCAAAAGAGAGAAAACAAAACAAAACAAACAAAAATTATGTACAGAGGACTTAATGATACCCCCAAGGACTACATCCATCATGTATATACAATCAATGACCCCCCATAAGAGGGTAAAAGAGAGACAAGATATCCCCCCATGATGAAGAAGCTCTAATGCCGATGAAGAATGCCTGAAAATAAAAGATGATCCAATGTCTACAAGAAACACATCTTCCCCTAGGAAGAAACTAATCCATAAGCTAATGAAGAAGCCACTCCATGTCCAACTGAAAGGAGGAAGAATGAATTCTCAACATGCATGCCTCTAAAAATTGAGTAGGAGTCTCCAAGCTTGAATGAGTCACAACGTAATCATGGTCAAAATCAACCAAGAAATATGAAAAATCAAGTGAAGGAGGAGACTCATGAATGTCAATCTCCAAAGACAAAGTAGATGGTGTAACAATTGTGCAAAAACTATCATCAAATAGGAGAGAAATCCCCTCAAGTGTGTCCTCCAAATCTTTAGTATGAGACTCCACAAACAAGTTAGAGATGCCTGTCAAATACTCATCCCACAAAGCAAGATCTTAAAAACTATGATCATCCTGTTGAATAGAAGCACTAATGGCTGAAGAAGCAGGAGGTGGAGGAGTAGGAATATCAACACTCATCTCTAGAATACTAAGGTGTAGATGACCAAACTTATCCTCACAAACATGGTTCACACTCAATAGATTGTGCAATGCAGTCAAAGGAACATTATCACCTTCTGAAGCAAAATGTGAAGAGGAATACACACGAGATAAATGATCAACCATCCCGATAGCAATAATATCCCTAGTCTCCAAGTCCCTTATGTATACCCTATCAAGAGTGAACTCAAATTTTTTACCTTGACCCCCATGAGTAATTTGATAAATAGAAAGGATATTTTATGTCAAGGAAGGAACACAAGGCATATAATTGAAAGTGCCTTACCCCATGTCAATAAAACCCTTCCCACTTACCTTCATATAGGTATTGTTACCCATCAATATATGAGGTGAATTACAAGGCTCAAAAGAAGAGAATATTTTCATAGAAGATGCCATATGGTGAGATGCCCCTGAATCAAGAAGCCATCTATTAGAATTAGGACTTGTAGAGGCCAAGAGTGCTTGTCCTTTCATTTTGTGTAGCCCAGTTGTAGATCTTGTGTTCTCTGATTGAGATGAGGAGGAGGGGGCTGCTAATTGAGATGCTAAACAAGAAGTAGAAGACACTGATGAGGGAAACCGAATGCTATTCTTTTGAAGAAGGTGTTTGAGATCATCAATATTCTTATTGTAACATCTATGCTCATCATGTCCTAACCTTTTACAATATGCACATTTTAACTTCTTATTCTTTGATGATTCCTCTTTAGAAGAGGGTGTGGACTCAGGAGTGCTATGTGAAGGAGAACCTTTACCTTGCTCATTAGACTTGGGAGCCTTGTTCTGCTTCTTACCTTTTCCACTTGAATCCTTTGTATCCTTTGCAAGAAGAGCATGAGATGTAGTAGACCTTAATGTGCCCATGTGTACCAACTTTCCTTGTTCCTTTGTGAGTTGAGCTAAAAATTCATCAAAAGAAGGCATTTTGTGTGCATTGCCAAGGGAATCCATTGTAGCATAGAATGTAGAAACAAACACTGAATAATCAAGACCAAGCTTAGCAAGGATAGAAAGAATCAACTATTCATCCTCTTTAGTGACCCCACAATTAGATAACTGCAATCTTAGAGAATTGAGCTTAGAGAAGCAGTCTTGGATATTGTCAAAATATGATGGATTAAGACTCATTAGTTCATTCTCCAACATAAATTTCCTCATCTTAAATGACCTACCAAAGAGACTCTCTAACTTAGTCCAAACTTGATTAGGATGTGTGCATGATGCAACATGATATCTAAGATCTAGAGAAATAGACAAAAGAAGAGTACCAAGAGCTTCATCCCTTCTATCAAGCCATTTCCTTCTTTCTGTAGCTCCTTTGGGTTCTGGATCTTGCCCATATGTGATTCTTTGCAACTTCAATTTTAACAATAACATCCCCATTTGTGATTTCCATTCATGATAGTTATACGGGGTTAGAAGTATAAATTTTAGAAAATCCATGATACAATGAGATATTAAAATAGAGGAACAACAAATTCCCTTCAAAATACAAGCAATTAACCCCTTTGTCCCAAACAAATTTACACTTTTTTTGCAAATTTACAAGGTATCCCAAACTACCAAATCAGCTTCAAACTAAAATTATGAAAATCTACAAACAAATCTACAAAAAGTGCATGAATAGAACTAAAGTGCTCTCGAATACCTTCCTGATGCTGCAAATTTGGGGAAAATAAGAGTTCAATGTGAAAAGATATGAGCTCGAAGGTGAAAACGAAAGATCTGGTTTCAACCTAGAAAAATTGGCACAAAACTATAAAAACTCTACAAAACTCCTGTACCATTGAAAAGCTGAGACTTCCAACTTTTCCTCGATATTTCATTTTAATTTTTTTTCCTTCATTAGCCAAAGTTATGCAAAAATGAAAAAAATCCCTATATGAGAGCACTTGGGGAAAACACACAACACTTAAAGGCTAAATCGACACAAAAAATAGGCACTAGGGCTGAAAACACAGTCATCCATATGACTCAGTTGATATGATGGGACATCGAAGTATGATTGTACTAGGATTTAACAACCCAACAACTTAAATAATAAAAACTTCCAATTAATATAAAAGCCACGACTGACAAGGGCTTTCCTACAACTGATGAAGATTGCATACCAAGCGATTAGTATGATCGCATCCTTTGTACCAAATGTGATAGCGGCAGATGAAGAGAGAAAATGACTGATGGGACATTAACCAGTACCCTATTGTAGATATGCCAGTGTGACAGGCTGAATTAAATCCTCCTTTGCTTATGAAATAACTAGCTATTGGATGGAGTGACAGTCAAAGAATAAATGCACCAACCACAGTTGATCTGGTGCCAATGAAGATCCGAATACAATGGATGATGTACGTCGATCAAGAAATTCAGGACAAATTTAATGACTTGGGATGCCTCTAGCTGAAGGTCGAAGACAATGACCACCGATGTGTAATGCAATCGGCCGTTGTACGCCAATGTAGAGGTAACGATGACGTAGCAACTAGATGTGACGCGATGCACCTTGTGGAGGTCAGATTTGACAAGTGCTCGGGGCTCAGGAAATATGAGCCGATAAGACCCCTTGATGTGACTCATGAACAAATGACAGCTCAATTTTTTTGAAAGGGATTTAAATCACATATTTAAAACAATGTGTTATTTAGTCTGCGATTAATGAAAAACATTGAACACCAACCAAGATTTAAGCATGCCAACCAGGAGCTCATACGACGAAAAACAACCACGATTTGACCTGTTGACAGGTGACAGAGAGGAGAATCTATAGAATAATATTCCCTATCCCAAATATTACATTGAAATATTTATAAACCCCCACATATATTCATTAATATTTTTTGCCAAACTATTACAAAATTTTGCCCAATATAATAAATTTTTTTCCCATAGAATAAAATAGGAAAAAATATTTTTTCAATAATTTATTCTGTAAAAAATAATTATGACAACCTGGGGGTCGTACGACCTGCCCAGGCAATTTTTTTTCCTGAAAAACAACTTTACCTAAATATGGTCAAATTTTATATCAAAAGGGCCACCTAATCTCAATCGTGAGGTCCTTAAAACCCCAATTTGCACCCAACAAAATATTCAAGTCAACATGAAACCCTCAGATCTGGGAAGGAATCTACAACACCTAGAGCTTTGATACCATGTGGGAGTAAATGGTGACTCCCCAACACCCCTAGGAATAGTTGCTAGACCAAAATATCTTCCACAAGAGAGAGAATGACAAGAAAGCTTGCTTCAACAATGTAAGATTGAATAATGCTTGAATATGCTTGAATGCACATGAGATGCATTGCTTATAAAGGGAAGGTAGAGAGATAGGATTAGACAAGATCATGACAAGTGTCTTAATCCTACAAAATGAGACAACTAACAAACTAACTACCTAGGAATCAAGCAATTCTAGCTAGATAAGATAAGTTCTAGAAAATCCAACTAAGACTTCTAGAAAGAATCTTATATCCTAAGTAAACTTAACATGTGAATATGTCCCCTAATTACCTAGTGAGTGAATTAGCTAGGTACAAGACATTTATTCACACCAATAGCTCCCAAGCTAGATGCCAAGATATAATACATCTAGACATCAAGACACAAGGATGTCAAACATTAGATATAAGATAGGTCTAGTCAAGCTACCCCCAAGCTAGACACCAAGATATAAGATATCCAAACATCAAGACACAAGATGTAAAATATCAGATATAAGACACAAAGTATAATACACCAATGAATTCTTTTGAAAAATACTTTCACAAAGGGGTTCTTTCATCGGGGAACCCTTTTCATAAGACATCAAGACACCAAGGGACCCTTTTGAAAGACAAAGTTTTTTGCAAGCGATTCTATCATCAAGGAATCCTTTTGAAAGAATACTCCTTGTTGAAATTTAAGTAGATATGATATCCCCCCTTATAATTATGTGTGCTACATAAAGGATCACATGCCATTCTAATGGGAGAAAACAAAGATAAGAGACGTTGTGGCATGGGATACATGGCGAGATGTATTTGTGGTATGTTGTCACACACGCGAGGGATGACATATAGAAACCACAACATCAAGGAAATGATAGGTAGAGATGATGAAATCAAGAAAGAGATGCGAGAGGGTCCTATGGAAGGGCACACACCTCTAGAATGGGTCACCTAAGCCCCCTAGTGTATAGGAGATGATAACCATGATAGAGACTATTGTATTGCTACCACAGAAGGAGTATGGTTGCACACAATAGTGTATGACCATTAATGTCAATGAGTAGGAAAAGCTACAAATGCCATATAGCGTGCAACAAAAAAAATAGAAGGGAGGTGTAATAACCTCATGAGAAGACACTTAGAATGGATAGGATAGAGTAATCCTCAATATCACTTGTCATGCAAAGACGAGACAAGTGCATCAACAAACAAAAGAGTGATGGCACCTAAATCAAGAAGTTGTTGTATCTTATCCTTCAAGGCATTTCATTCACTAGTGGAATGGCTTGACACTTGATGGTATGCAGCGAAGGAATGTTTTCTTATGACACTTATTATGTGAGGAGGAAGAGTAATTAAGTGGGCTTTGAGAAGCCTCAACAAAATATGCTCTTGCTCAGATAAAGAATGAGGAGTAGGGAGAAATCCTTTCTCTTGTGGAGAAAATTTTGACTACTCACAAGAAGAAGACATGAAGACAACAAATGATGGAGGAGGGGATGGAGACAAATGAGAAGGATTGTAACCTAAACCCTTTGTAAAAGAGAAAGTTTTTGGTTCCAAAGGGATCTTAACTCCTTTGTCCATACAACCAGGACCATTTCCTTTGTACCCATGCTTAGAAGCAACGTTAAATCTTGGACCATAACGTGATTGCAACTCCTCCAAAGGGGGAGGATCAACATTAAAGACATTACAATTTTTTTCACATTGTCTAATGATATAGAAGAATAATCATCTTTGACAACAAGTGTGAATGATCTTGTCTGAATGTCCAAGTGGTGTAATGGCGTGAATTTTCACCCCTAGGAAAATTCCACATTTACATTACCCCCTAGCTTTGAGAATTAAATTTGATGATGGAATCTCTAAACCTACCACCTTCCCTGTCCACTTAGCAACTCATTTATGTGTTAGTGGAGAGATTTCTGCTTGGGACGCTAGCGTGGCATGCAGACATTCATGTGACACACTTCCATCGTGATACCTCTAGAATCTACAGAGGTGTTACACTCCTCCATTAGACATGAAGTGTAATGTTTTATGCTCCCTTGATCGACTTGAAACATGATTTTTTCCTCCTTTTTCCTTCAAATTGTCCAACTCTTCATTCCATTCAGCTTCTTGACAACTTCTTGACAACTTATTCACTCTCTTAGCAACTCCTTGGGTTCTACAAACTCACTTTCAAGCATCACCACACCATTGAAGCTGCAAGCTACTAAATTCTTGGCTCCCTCTCTCTATTGTTGTGACAACATTGGCTTTAGGAAGCTTACAAGCTTGCTTGTTCCTCCATTTTCCTTGAGAGCACATGGTTGAGAAGGTGATATCCACCATATTCATTCACTTTTGCATTATTGTATTTTTATTACAACATATTGTTGTTTGTGTAGCACTTGGTATTTCAATTTTTATACTCTCTTTACCATCTTTCTATACAATCATTGCTATCTAGTTGTCTGTGAAGGTGGAAACACCAAAGTGAGGGATTGACTGAGGCAATCCTCTTAACACAACCCCAAAAAATTTCCATTCTTCTGTGTGAAGGTACTTCTCTATTGGAGCTATTTGAAGGATCAAGTTGCATGAAGTTCAGTATCACTTCCTTATCCTTCTTTTTCAATTTGAAGATAGACTAGTTAAAGTATTTTTCTTGTACAATGTTTTTGTACTTTCCTTGCATTCTATTATAGCATAAAATCTATTATTCAATCTGTTAGGTTGTTTCCTAGGGTTTTTGTCTGTTCATCACACTCTCTATTTGTATGAATGCTAGTGCCCCCATTGAGACACCAATACATCGAGCTAGAGTCCGTGTCCTACATTGACATCCTTAGGCAGCTCACAGATTGAACTCTAGGAATCAAATCATTTGACCTCTTGAAAAATTTAGGTTAGCAGAAGGATAGTAGCAACCAGATTGCTATTCCTTTTTGACTTGAACCACTTAACCTCTCCAAACCACTTAGCAAGCTTGAGGTAGATCAAGGAAGCCCATTGCTTAGGACCCTCTTGTAACCTGGGGTCTCAGAGTAGCTGGCCCCCCTCCTCTACATCTTGGTGAACCCAACGTGAACTATTTTGGTTCCGTTTCATAGTGTTGAAGGAATCTTCTCTTGTATTCTAGGTGTGTTGTAGGGCGCATAGCCTTGCAACCCAACCTACGACCCCTAGCGGTGTCGTTAGAAGGATCCATAGACATTGTGAAGTGAAATATGGATAGGTCATCATTTGATTACCAAACCTTTGGGATATCCTGAGGAAGTCCTTTTGAAGTACATAAACATGGCCTCTTTTATGCATCTCCCTATTCCTCTTGTGCAACCTGCGAATGGATCACCTGCTATAACTTTTACATCGCAGGACCTACCTATGAACATGAATAGAGAGCCTTCTCCTCTATACTTTTTCACTCGTATTAATAGGAACATCATGATGGGTGTTCTAGTTGATCTCACGTGTCATGTGAATGTTATAAAAAAGGAGTAAATTTATTGCATAAGGATGGGTATAATGAATCAAAGAGCGTAATGCATACCCATGATGGACTCTCAGTTCCTCCAATTCATTTTATCACTCTCTCAGTCGTGATAGGACCTAGGAATATAAATTCTCCTTTCAATATCATCCCAAAGTCAGACTTGTTCAGAGTGGAACTAGACATCCTTTGGCTAGTTTCCATGAATGCAGTTGTTACAATAATCCATAAGTGTTTAAAGTTTTTTGATGAGGGATCTATGCACGTTGTGCACAAAATTGGATATAAACCTCTGGTGTCACATGGGGGCTACTTGTTAGATCACTTTTGGCCTGCCCTGGTTGGTCCTCTTCTTCCAAGGACAAACTTTATTTTTCACACCTATGTTAAGTACAAGAATGGGTGCATAACACTGAAGGTGACCTACCTTGTCTCCCCTTATGCCATTTCAATTAAAGGATCTATGATTGCACAATATCAGGCTACCTCCTCCTCCTCTCAAAAGGGGAAGGGGAAGTTTGCTCGCGCCTAGGAGCCTTTCTCTTCTTCTACTATCCCGTCCGCTTCTACCTCTTGCCATGTTGTGGCGCCTTCAACCTCTACTCCCATTCCTCACACAAGGAGTCTGATGTTGCTTGCTTGGAAGAAGGACAAGTGTCAAATATTCAAATTTCCTATCTTATCCATGGTGTTGAGGCCCATTTTCTATGGTAAGGGGAAGGGCCCTTGTGGAGTTTCCCCTGCATCTCAGCCTCCTACTACTCCTTCCCCTTGGGTGGTGAATGGGAAGAGGCCCATCATTGAGGTGCTTGAGTCTGCTTCTCCACCTGTTGTGGTTTTCGCTCTTACACTTCCTGCTCCTACTCTGACAATGGTTGTGGAGTGTTGATGGCCAATGTAACACATCAATGTTAAAATAGAATATTTCTACCCTATTTCTCCTGAAAAAGATAAATAGCCTAAAGCAACCTATCTTCCAAGGTCTCTGTAGTTGGTTCTCAACTGTGTTGATATTGTTCAGTGGCCCATGCAACTATAATGTTCAAGGGGCTTGTTGGTAAAAGGACACAAACTGCATAACACAAATTTATCTAACATTTGGGGGTGTAAATGAATATCAAAAGATAGAACAAAGCTCATGATAGCAAAGCATAAATGTAGATTTCCTTCAATTTAGACATACAAACTTCATAATGAGTCTTTCTTTCAAACAACAAAACCATAAAATGATACAATCTATAGAACAATCCATACCATTGCATTCATTCATAGTGAAAATTCAAGACATACAAATCATTGACCATTCATAAACTTCAAAATCAACAAGAACACATCATCAACTCATCATTAAAATTCATAGATCGATAAACATAAAGAAACCTCATTCACAAATGATTCAATGGAAACAATCTCAAATTCAGAATCTTCTGTTGAATTTCATCAAATAAGAAATATTTATGCACAACATTCACTGGCATACAAATGACCATTTGTTCATTAACATCACCATTAAAACTAAAACTTGGAAATAACATGAATTGTATTGACAATTATAAAAGATGTCCAAGTGTCTTTGCATAAAACTATAAAATGTTTCTTAAAACTGTAAAATTCTCCTAACTTTCTCCTTAGGTAGCCAATCTCTCTTCAACTACTCAACCTTTACAACATGGAGAGAAAAACTACATATAGACAAGTCCTAACACAAATTCCTCTTGTCAAAAATTTGAGATCCACTAATTAGGGAATAACTGGAATTGCATAAGATAACTGCCCATCATGATCTTTAGTTCAATTGTTGATGACTCTGTATCAAAATCTGATGCACAAGGGGAAGGCCAAACTATAGGGAGATCTTTAGTTGAACTTGTGTTATGATCCTAGAAAATAGGGGAGATTTTCCCAACTAGCCATACCATTTGATGCTTTATTCAAAAAATAATATTCCATACGCTTACTCCCTTGTCTTTTGTTCAAGAAAGTAATCATCATAACTGTCTAACACTTGTTTAAGCATGTCCACATCTAACCCATCCACCCAACTATTCTCAAACTTTATTCTCTTTAACTCAGTAGAGGTGAACTTCTGCATATCATCTAATTTGGAAAGCTCCTTCCGAGCAATCTTTATTACCTCCTTGATATCCATGAACCTGTCAATCAATAACTCATGACCATCATCTCCCTTCTGCATTGCCTCTTGAAATCTATTAACCCATTTGTTTCTCAACTCATCAAGAGGAAATCCATCCTTGATAGGGACATCCTCAATCACCATCATAGCAATGATTGCTTCCAACTCCACAATTTGGTCTGTCAAATCCTTGCCAGCCTGTTGTACCTCATTTCTATGGGAAAAAATAAATGAAGTCCTGAATCTAATAATATTAATAGTTTTATGAATGAAATCTTCATTACCTTCCTCAATGATAGATTGTTCCAAGAGTGTTTGTTGAGGTAGTTTAGTAATTTCTTTCAACTTCCTTACATGCTCTTTGTATTCTTCTTCTTACTTCCAAAGGTCCTCAACATATGTAGTCACACCATTGGATGATTGTTTATGAACCTTGTGAGCTTCAACAAGTAACTCCACCTCTTGGTTCAACCTATCAATCCATCTATCTAGCATCTTCACCTTGCTTCTCATCTCAACAAGATCATCAACTTCCTTTTTACTCAACAAAATTGGCATTATAGGAGCAACATATTGTGTAGAAACAAGAGAAGATAGGTCCTTTAAGAATCTATGCAATTGATCTAATTGAGCCTTGAGCTCATCCTTCCTTTGATTGTCCTTTACCATTCTTGACTTGGTGAAAGATGCCACAATATCAATCAAGTCCATTTGCTGGTTTCTTGTAGGCCTTCCCAAGTTTAGAGTACCCAATTGATAATCACTCAACTGCATCTTTGATCTGTCCTTGTCCACCATAGGAATGGAACACTCAGCCACTATCTCTCCAACATCTGTTAATTTAGTGGAATGAAGGACTTAAGCCTTTTTCTCAGGCCTCTCCTTCTCAATCTCTTTCATCATGTCATCCTAGTTCAAGGGCTGGGGCTGGACTATTTGCTTCTTCTCCAAGTTAAGCTTCAACCATGTTGGGGCAATAGGAGTAGTAACCACTTGTTGTGAGGAAGAAATGGTAGAGGAGAGAGGTTGCAGAATTGTTACCTTAGGTTGGGAATCAACCTCTTGTTGCTTCTTTTCTACCATTTCCTTTGCAAGCCTATTAGCTTCAACTTTTTCTCTTTCCTCCAATCTCCTCTGCTCCAACATCTCATCTCTCTAATTCTCTAATTGCTTGACTCTATCCCACATCTTGGTAGCTTCTTGCTCCTGTTTGGCTTGTTCTTCTTCCTCCAACTTCTTCAACAAGAGCTCTTTTTCATCCTTTTTCCTTTGTGCCTCCTCTGCAGCCTTGGCCTTGGCCTCAAGGTCCTCTTTTTCCCTCCTATGTCGAGCCTTTTCCTCTTCAAGGTCATGATTTTTTTGCAAGAGATCCAACTTCTCCCTCTCTGCATTGGCTTTCCACTCACTTTATTTTTGTTGCTATAGGAGGTCTTCCTTTTCCTTATGCTGCCTTGCAAGCTCTTCAGTTTTTTCTATGGCTTCATCCTCTTGTTTCTTTCCAAGTGCCTCAACTTGTGCTTTGGCATCAACCTCCTTCTTTGCATCTTCAAACAACTTCCACTGGTCTTCCTTAGTCAAAACACACTCAATTCCAATATCATGAATTTCCTCAATAGTTGTGGTCACAAGAGGCTGATGGGATGATTGTGTAGCCTCTTAATTGGTGTCAATGTCATGAATCTCAACCTCTTTTTGTTTGTCTTTCTCAACCTGCTCATGAAGGCTGCTTGTAGGTACCTCCCTAGTGGATTCCTCTGGGAGGGAAGGTTGAGATGAAGCTCCTTCTCTAGTAGTAGCAGCTTCTACACCATGTGACTCATGAACTTCTTGAGTAGGCATCCATGGATCAACATCTCCTCCAAAGCTAGGGGGAAAGTACTCCAATTTCTCTTTAGGAACTCTCCTCCTCTTTGTTCTCCTGTATCCTTGGGTACTTGTAGCTTTCCTCTTCTTTGAAGATTGAGCCTCTGGTTCCTTGATCCTCATAACCACCCATTGAATACTTCTATCCATCACTATCCTAGCTAAGCCTCTCATAATTTCTTTTCCTCACATCATAATCATCTTGCATATCAATCCAAAAATCTACTAATAAGTTAAAATGCTTCTCAAAAATGGTAGGAGCTATGCCATTCATCTTGTGCTCTGGGTCAAAATGCTTCCTTGATGTATACAACCCCAAGTTTAGAAATATAAATTCTTCACATACTACCTTTGCAACCAAATTGTGAGCACAACAATATTCTCCCAACTTCATGGGGAACTTATGGCATCCGAGCTTGTGTTTGTTGGTAAATTTTGGATTAGCCCCTAGAGCCCGATAAATGAACTCCATAAGCACAATTCTATCACTGCAACATCTTGGTAGTTGATGAGGATGTCCATCAAATCCTGCCAATCTAAAATAGGAAAACTTGGGGAATTGGATGTACCAATGTCCCCATTCAGCAATGAAAGCCATGGCCTCCTTGCTCATTCTGAATCCAGCATCCCCTATCAACTAGTTGATGATGACATAGAGGAATGCATCATTGACCCTTTTGTAGTCTAGTTCTGAAGTTTGTAGGGTCAGATGATCATAGTGTTCCCATGCCTTGTTTTGTCTAGGAGCCTCTCCTAATGTACCCACTGCATTTAATCCATGGAATATGCCCCTCCTTGTAGCTGAATATATGACATAATAAGTCATGAAGAAGGTTTTGGTTTGCCCCACCTTGAGCATTTGGCTATGCAAGCTGTCTGATAAAATCATACCCCAATAAAATTGTTGCCTACCTTCTAGAATGGTTTGAATGAATGGAAACATCCGTTCCTTGAAATATGCCGAGTCCTTTCCAAATACCCTGGAAAGCATCAAGATTAGATCATCTATCTCCTTCCTAAAGTCTCCCTCTTGGGTTTTTCAGGAACCTTGGTGAGGGACTTCTTAGTTCTCAACCATTTCTTGTTCATGGGGGACCTATTGGCTTCCTTGTCCCTATTAAACAACTCCAATGCTTCTACCTCAGTCAATTGCTTGGGTTCTTTGGGGTAGATGCATTAAACATGAACCTCATCATTTGTGGAGATAAATCGATGATCACATTCCCTTGGAGTTCCATAGATTGTCTTGATAAGGGGTTGTATGCCCCTGCTACTGTGATGATGAGCTTTGGGCATTGGACTGATAAGGGGAAAAGTGTAACATGTGCTAGCCTAGATTGGGATATTCTCTCAATCCTTCCAATTACATCCTCAGAGAAAGTGTCCACAACCAGTTCTTTAAAATTGAATGGGCCTAGATTGGTGTCTATTGTATCTACCTATTCCGAATCTAGCTTACTAGTTGTAAGAGTAACATCTCGGTGTTTGTATCTCAAGGTGTAGGGAAATTGCTCCACCTTGATCTTCTTGGGATTTGCTCCCTTTGAGATTTCTATAATTTTCCCTTCCTTTTGTGAAACTTCCTCTGATGCCCCTGACATTGTTTATTCCTACAAGACAAGCTTGGATTAGACCAACATAAGGTATGAAAATGATCCCTACAAGTGTTATCCTTTCACACTTTTCTATTCTTCCTTAGGTAACCCTCGATACTTAGTAAAAATTTAAACCTAGTGGGAGTGGGACCGGAAGAAAATAAGGAACCAAAGAGGTGAATAAATAACATTAACCAGAACCAGGACTAGAACTGAATTAGAAATTGAAACTTTCAAAGTTTCAATACCCCATAACGTTTGATGACCCGACCCTGCTAAGTTGACGGGATTAGAATCAAGATTAGAACACATCGGAGGCGGAATTTGGATTGGAATTGCATTAGAACCTTGGGAAAGTTCAATGGATGAATTCATTTTTGGATCTGATTCTGCCAGGTACTTATCAGGATTAAGCAGATTCTCTCTGCACGTCGACACCAGTTTGGACATGAGTTAAAAAAAATGCGGGCAGGCAGAAATTGAGCTCGACTCCACCCATACCAGCGAGATTGGATTGAGCAAGCTAGGGAAAGTACTTGAAAAGGGTGTGAAATGCAAAACCCTAACTCGTATGGCTCGTCGACTCATATTAAAATTAGGGCATCAAAAACCCTACAATCAAAACCCATAAGATCGACAAAAAAAAAAGGAGGGGCCTGAAAAAGGTTTTAAAACAATTGTAAGGCACCATAACCCCTCAAAAAGGAAATCCCTAATCAAAACTAAGGCACGGTGAAATGAAAACGTCGCCAAAAACAGAAAAAAAATAGGCGACAAATAAAAACAATGGAGAACACAAGAAAACAAACGAAAAACGGAAGAGGGAATGAAACAAAACAAAGAACAACAAACATAAACACCAATAGCATGGAAAGAAACAAGCGAAGACTCATGGGAAAAAGTCTCGCAAATGCGCGAAGGATGACAAAAAAAAATGAACAGGAAATAGAAACGGAATGGGAGAAACCCACCTACCTCAAAACACTACGAGAAAGGTTGACAATTTGACAAGGATCCGCTCACGCACTTTCGGCCACAACCAAATAGCACTCCTCTTTGAGTTCTCTCTGCTCTTGGTTCATTAAAACACTTTGAGTAAGTGTAATGACCCAAATAACCTTGAGTAAGGTTTTAAAAACCATTTCATGCATGTGAGGAGGCTGTAATTAATGCCATTTAATGCAGTTGGTCGGGGGCAGAATCAAAGCAAAAATGAGTACACAACCATCATGTACATCAGAGGTAAAACGAGAGTGGATACAGAGTCAAGATAGAACCAGGAAAATTTTCAAAGTTCCATACTTCATTTCAGATCCGGATCTAGTCTTGTGGTAGGGAAAGGATGATAAAAGGGGTAGGGGTAGAATTGGAGCCAAATCTGGATCCAGAACTTGGAAAAGTTCCACGTTCGGATCCAACTCTGGTTCCGATCCCGATAAAGGGAAAGAAAACCAATAGAAAAAACAAAAGAACAAAGGGATACAGGATTGGGGCAAAATCCCATCCCAAAATAGAACACAAAATGAGACAAAACAAAAGACAAACAAAAGGGAGTGAGATTGGAAGGAAACCTAGACTCATAACCTTTTGAAAGTTTCGAGTTCAGTTTCCATTTCAGTTCCACTTCTGCAAAAGGGAAAGAAACACCAAGGGGAAAAAAACAAAAGAAAACCCAAGGGAGAAAACAACCCCAAGAGCCCAACGAAAACAAGGCAACAAAGAAAATGACAAGGCAAGAGACGGGGTCGGGACCGTAACAAAAACAGGACTAGGAACTTTGCAAAAGTTCTAAGTTCAGTTTTGGCCCACATTCCGAACCCGCAAAAACAAAGAAGAAAAGACTTAGGAGTAAAAAGAACAACTCCTAAGACCCAAACAAGCACATCAAGAATAAACAAACAAAAAGGGGGGACCCATTTTGACCAAAAACAAATGGGATGGTTATGCAAGGCATAACATGGAGGACACACCTATGGAAAAACAAGAGCCTCTTGTTCCTTCTCAAGTAATGAGTTCTAGTTCTTGGAGTCGACGAAACTAGCTTGTGTGTGAGCGTAAGCACCATAGGAAATCTCTGGTTGTTGAGCAAGTTACCTCACAAAAGGCAGAAGAGGAACCAAAAACTCCTATTTTGACATCTCCTGCTATGCCTCCCTCTTCTATTCCTTCCACTTCAATTCCCATCACCTCGGTTTTGATTTCGGCTCCTCCTACGAATGTTGATGACCCTCACCCCAAAAGGGTGTAGGTGTTCATCGCTACCTTGGCGTAGCCTCCTCTTCTAATGTCCCTTCCAAACATCCCTCCTTTTTCTCAGCCTGTGGATATGTCGAACACTACGATGGTGTTTGTTGTAGTCTTATCCTCTTCCTCCTCGCCTTCTACTTCCTCTATGGGGATTTCACATCCTCTAATGAAGCGTAAGTTGGAGGATGACCTCGTTACCAATGGGGGTCATAAGAAGGGATCACCTTCTTTAGGAGAGGGTACTACTTTGGCTTGTGTCATCCTAGTGACGAAGGCAGCCCCGACAACTCTTGAGTTTTTCACTGTCTCTTTTGACAAGATTGATGGTGGATCTTAGGTGCCTCCTTCATCTCTCGCTCAATTAACGTATGGAACTCATGTTAAGTGCATGTTTAACTCAATAGATGATGTCCTAGATTTATTAGCGATCTTTGCAATATTGATGACTTTTACCTCACAAGAGTTGAGTGAAGAATACCTTGAGGGGCCCTCTTCCTTAGCTCTTGTTTAGGAGAGTCGAAGGGTTCTCCCCTTACTATAACACCCTTGCAAGCTTGTCCACCCTCTTATAATGATCTAGATTAGGAGAATGATGACCTTCTAGTTCATGAGGACTAGGAGAGTACCTTTTCTTTATATGTAGATTAGATTTGTGTGTGTGTTGTGTTTGGACCCTATGCTTGTCTTTGTGCATTCCTAGAGGACCCTTGTTACCCTTTAAGTGCTTGGATACATGAGTGAAATTATGTCATAAACTTCTCTATATGTTGTGCCTTGATTTTTGACAATTGGGGATAATGCAAAGTGTTGGGGGAATTTAGGCCTCCCTTCCATGTTGACCCAATTTTTTTATCTTTATTTTTTCTTCATGTGCCTTTCTTCAAATCTGGGAATTCCTAAGATTGATGATCATTCGATCCTACACTGCATGTTACCTATCTATTTATATGAGAAAATCTGACCCTAGATTCCAAGATCCCCCTATCTCCTTATTTTGTCATCTTTGTTATTTTTCTTTGTTTATCTTTCTCTCTTCTTTGCTTGCTTCTTGATGTTGTGGTACCTACATGTTATCCCTTGTGTGTGCAACAACATTTCCACATCTACATCTCGTCATGTATCGTGGGCCACAACATCTTTGCATCTATTCTCCCTTTCCTTAGGATGCCACATGCTCCTTCAATTCACACACACCATCCTAAGGGGGGCTCCTACTTCTCCAATCTTTAATAAGGTGTATTCAGTGGCCAACGAATCCCTTGTTGAAAATTTCTGCATTTTTCAAAAATTGCATCCTTTAATAAGGATCCCCCTTAGCAAGATTATCTTTCGAGATCGAATTCATAGAAAAAAGAAGTGAAACTTTGCCTTCGAGGAGGCCATTCTTTTTTCACATTCTTTGAACAAAGAGAAACTTTCAACAGGATTCCTTGATAATAGGATTGTTTGCAAAATATTTCATTGCTTTTCAAATAGAGTGTCCCTTTGAACAAACCCCTTACTATTTTGAAAGATTCCTGAGGGACCCCTTTGAAAAATTCTTCAATTACTTGTTCCATGATATGACTGTCTCTCTATCTGCATGAATTTTTCTTTCCTAACATGTTGCTTTGCAAGAATGAGTACCTGTGAAGCTACTTTTACAATCAATCTTGGAGGACCGAGCATCTCGTCAAGATTTCCTTGCAGGACTGAGCACCTGTAAGGGTCAATTATACTTTGCAAAGCCTTTCATTTATGCCCCTAGGATCGAGCACCTATGGTGCCTCCTTTGTAGGACTGAGCACTTGTGAAGTGCTTTCATTCTACAAGATTGAGCACCTGTAGAACCTTTGTTCACCTTATGTAGGACCAAGCACCCATGGAGCCAATTATGTAGAACCGAGCACTTGCAGAGCTTTTGTTCAAATTTCCATAGGACTGAGTACCTATGGATCCATCTCTCTACCACGTCTGAGCATGTCATATTTCAGTCTACTTCCTCAACGATTCATGTATATATTTTTTAGCTCCTCCTTTACTTTACCTCACATTTACTGATGCATATGCTCGCTAAAGTGGGGGAAAAATGTAATGGTGTGAATTTTCACCCCTAGGAAAATTCCACATTTACATTACCCCTACCTTACAAAATTAAATTCGATGATACAATCCCTACACCTGCCACCTTTCCCTGTCCACTTGGCAACTCATTTGTGTGTTGGTGGAGGAATTTCTACTTGGGACGCTAGCATGACATGCACACATTCACGCGACACACTTTTGTCCTGATAGGATTCCTACCTCTGGAATCTACAGAGGTGTTACACTCCTCCATTGGATGCAAAGTGTAATGTTTGCTGCTCCCTTGACAGAATTCAAACGATATTTTTGCCTCCTTTTTCCTTCAAATTATCTAACTCTTCATTCCATTCAGATTCTTCAAAACTTATTGACAACTTCTTCACTCTCTTAGCAACTCCTTGGATTCTACACACTTAATTTCAAGCATCACCACCACCATTAAAGATGCAATTTGCTACATTCTTGGCTCCCTCTCTCCGTTGTTGTGACAACATTGGTTTTGGGAAGCTTACAAGGTCGCTCCTTCCTATATTTTCCTTGAGAGCATGTGGTTGAGAAGGTGATATCCACCATCTTCATTCACTTTGGCATTATTGTATTTGTATTGCAACATATTGTTGTTTGTGCATCACTTGGTATTTCCATTTCTATACTCTCTTTACCATCTTTCTATATATATCATTTCTATTTGGTTGTCTATGGAGGTGGAAACACCAAAGTGGGGACTAAGTAAGGTAGTCCTCTAAACACAACCCTAACATTTTTTTGTTCTTCTTTGTGTAGGTACTTCTTGGTTGGAGCTATTCTAAGGACAAATTTGCATGAAGTTAGATATCGCTTCCTTATCCTTCTTTTTCAATTCAAAGATAGACTAGTTAAAGTATTCTTCTTGTTGTACTCCATTTTTGTACTTTCCTTACATTCTGTTATAGCATAAAATCTATTAGTCAATCTATTAGCTTATTTCCTAGAGTTTTTTTCTTCTCCTCACACTCTTTGTCTGTATGAATGCCAACACCCCCACTGAGACGCCAACGCACCGCACTGGAGTCCATGTCCTATGTTGTTGTCCTTAGGTAGTAAGTTGTATGAGTCACAAATTGAACTTTGAGAATCAGCTCGTTTGACCTCCTGAAACATTTGGGTTAGCAAAAGGATAGTAGCAACCAAATTGCTTTTCCTTTTCGACCTTAACCACTTAACCTCTCCAAATCACTTATCAAGCTTGAGGTAGATCCGAGCAGCCTATTGCTTAGGACCCTCCGGTAACTTGGGGTCTCAGAGTAGTTGGTTCCCCTCCTCTACAAGTGGATCGAGCCAAATTTATGTTCCCTAATGAAGGAAAAAGTAAATTCTAAGGAACCCTAATCATCACCAAGACAAGCATTTGATTTAGGAGAATAAATAGGAGTAGGTTGAGGATTTTTTACCTCAGGAGGATCTTCTTTAGAGACATCTATCTCAAGATTATCCTTTGTAACAGGTATTGTTGGAGTAGATGTCAACACATTGGAATATATTTAAGGGATAATATTTTTAAGAGCAGGTGAAAATAAAGGTTGACTAGTAGCTGCCATCTCACATAAGCATATGACATCAGGGTTAGCCTTGATTGTAATCACCTCATTATTAGAAATAAATTTTATAGAATGATGTAAATTAGAGGTAACTGCTCCCACAACATGAATACATGGTCTACCAAGAAGAAGATTATATGGTAATTTTCTTGACATAACATACACCAAGGTGGGTACGATAACAGGTCCCAACCTTAAAGGTAAGATTATTGCACTAAGGCTTGTTGACTAGTATTATCAAACCCATGAATGTACAAAGAAGAAGTGGCAAGAGAATTTGAATCAATTTTAATTTTAGACAACATACCAATGCTACATACGTTAAGTGTCAAACCAATATCAGTGAGAGTACGTATAATGCTGATATTATTAATGTTATATTATCATCAAAGGATTTGCTTGCTTTTGTACCTTCAAGGGTGAGAGTTCTTGTGGATAGAACATAATATTCAATGAATCAACATGAATATGAGCTATCAACGCATTAACATCTTCCACCCTAGCAGAAGAAGGCAAGGGAATCTTTTGCAAGGCTTCCTGAAGCATACCTTGATAAACTGACGCAGACTAAAGCAAGTCCCACAGTGAGATCTTAGTCAGAGTAACAAGGAGTTGGTCGACAAGATCATAATCACCAGGTGCTTGAGGAAGACTTGGTTGAGAAGGTGGTAAAGAAGTAGGTTCTGTAGAATAGGGTAAAATCAAGGTACAAAGCATGAATCAAAAGTATCAAACACCAACTACCTAAAACTCAAGGCCTAAAGACCCTAATCCAATAATGAAGCACAAATGAACATAAAAACATAAATAACAAAGCAATAGTACCATTATTCCTATGCCATGGTTGAATCACCTTCATTGCTCTTCCCCATTTTGCTTTATATGCTTGCTTGCCCTCATATTTATAGTATGCAAGAATAACCCTAATGATAGTGACAACAAAATATCAAAGATAGTGGTTGTAGGGTTGAAATGAAAGGGATAGGTATCTTTTCTAGAAAACCAAATTTGAATGAAGGGCCAAGATTAAATGATGAAGATCAATGGATGAGATTTCTTTAAGAAGCAAGGAAATAGGGTTAGGGCATAAATAGGGTTTAGTTGAGGATTGATAGTGAAGATTAAAAGAGAATAAGACCTTATCAAGGGTTGAAATTAATTGAGATAAAAGAGGAGATTGACACATAAAAAGAGGTTGCTTGATTAAATTAAATAATTATAAAATTATTTAATTTAGGTGGGAAAGTGAATAATTAAATAATTAAAGCAATTATTTAATTATAGAAGAAGAGGGAAAAGGTTGACTTTTAGTTAAATGACTATTCAATTAAAAGTAGAGGAAAAGGAAAAAATAGTAAATAATTAAAATAATTATTTAATAGTGGAGGGAAAAGTGGGAAATAATTAAATAAATAGGATTTAATTTGTTATGGAAGTAAAAGCTAATGAATAATTAAATAATTACAATAATTATTTAACTATAGAAGGAAAATGAAAATAAATAATTAAATAAAAACAAATTTATTTAATTATAGAGAGAAAGGATTAATTAGTGACACAATTAAATAAATAAATATTAATTTATTTAATTAAGCAAAGGAAGAATAGAAAAAGGGAAATGAATTAATTAAATAATAAAAAATATTTAATTAATAGAAGAATATGATTTTAGGAAATAATCAAATAATTGAAATTATTCAATTATGCAAGGAAGAAGGGGAATTAATGTGAAAAATGGTGTTTGCAGGTTTAGGACATTTTTTAGTGTCTACAGGTTGATCAACATTTAGTTTATTCCTTTTAGTATTATAGGTATGGGCTACCACTCTATAGAGGGAGCCTCACTATTAAATGGAACACCACGAATGGAACAAATAGAAGGACTAGTCAGAGTCACATAAATGACCGGTCTCTTAGGCCATTGAGGGGCAATAGAGACTATGATAACATTTACGTATGCATCACGACTAATGGAGCAATTGTTCAAAGAAATATGCTCAACATCTATCCTTGGAGGATCCAATGTGAGAGGAGCTTCATCATTCACTAATGCATCATCACCAAAAGAGAGTGCATTGGAATGAAGAGAAGGTAGAGTAACATTAAGAAAAGTATCAACAATTTCATCTTCTTGCAATAAAATATCCTCCAAAACAAGAGGAATTTTATGGGAAGGATCAAAGATACTGAGTGACATAGGTCAAGCCAAGTCACCATCACATTCTTGAAATGGAACTTCATTAACACTTTCAATAAAATTAAAAATTGAACTAATAAAAGAAGATATTAAATGCATTTTGATAGTAAAAATCAAACAACGCATAAACAAGTCGGCCAAAGGCCAACATATTATTTCTATTGATGGTATGGAATGGAATTTTTTTCTTAGAAAGGAAAATCTTGGATTTGTCCCTTTTTTTGTGCAAGGAGCGTTCATGTCAGGTTCACCAAAATGTAGAGAAGGAAATTTTCTACCCTCAATTCTCAACACAAGCAAGAGTCTCCAAGGAGAAAATGGTCCTCAACTACCTTAGACTACCTAATAATTTGAAAATGAGTAGAGCTTAAGTGACAGGGTAAGAAGGCAAGAGTTCCAGAATCAGAATGAGTAGGTCATAGAGGTCTTCTAGATAGACTAACGAGCTCTCAACCAAAGGATGGAAATGCGGGACAAGGATGTTAGTGCGACACACTGGCATCTCAATGGTGCATTGGTGTCTCGTACAAACCAAAAATCAAGAATGTCACATAAAATAGCAAAGTGACTAACAATTTGATTTCTAGGGGTTCTTGAAATACTGGAAAATAATAGATTAACAAAACTGAAATAAAGTAAAGTAAACTAAGTAAAGCGTAGATTAAATGAAATATAGATGATTAAATAAAGGAAGGGAAGGAAAGCACTCACAACCAACCAAGCAATGAAGCCTCTAGAAAATAAATATATTCAATACTTGCACACATAAGATCGAACAAACATGTTGGGTCTATTTAGGGGCTTGCCTCAATCAAACCCTCATTTCAGAGTTCCTACCTCCACAGACAACCAAATAGATAGATAGATAGAATAATAGACAAAAAAGAAAATAGACAAGATAATAGACACAATTATAAAATTCATAGATAGGGGATGTGAGAAATCCCAAGATCCTCAAAGATACAAGACAAGTAAGATATCACTTGCAAGACTTGAGGAAGCCAAAGAGAGAGAGAAAGAGAGAAAGAGTTGTGAGAGCCAAAAGAGTAGTAGAGAGTGTTGTGACAAATTTAGAGTGTTGTAGCAAGCAATAGAGCAAGAAAGAAAGGCAATAGAATGTCCAAGAGAGGAGAGGAAAGGAGATACCAAGAGAGATCAAGAAGACCAAATTAATTGGAAAGATGGATTTTAAAGAGAGAATAGGAGGGAAAAGAAGGTTCTTGAGCCGTTACAAAGCATCTTGAGTCGTTACCATCAACAAAGGTACGTGACAAGTGGAAAGGCACTTGAAAACAACTGTTTTAATTTCAAAATGTTACGGGATGCTAGCGCAACACGTAGACATCCACACAATGTGCTAGTGTCCAGACAAATCATGCCACAAAATGGTTGGAACGAGGAAACACAAGGTTTGATGCAAAGCTGACATACAAAGTTAGCTGCTGAAAAGGGGCCTTTAGCATCTTGAGAGAGGAAAAGGATTATGTAAGGGCTAAAATGAGCCTACACAAATACTAAGGGAGTGGACACTAAAGTGGAATCAAAAGTGTAGGTGAAATTGCAAAGGGGTGCAATTTTATGATACTACAAGATCCTTAGGTTCTTCAATTGCAGAGAATTTAGAATCAAACTTTCTAGGGAGAGATCTGAGTACCTTTTTCACAACAACCTTTTCTTTCAATTCTTCTCCAAGACCTCAGATAGAGTTGAAAATTTCATCAACTTGGAGTAGAAATGTGGCAATATTTTCATCTTCCAACTTTCAAACTGAGATCTATGAGTTTGTAGCTTTTCCTCTTTGACTTTGTCATCACCTTCATAGATGGTCTCTAGTTTATCCCATATTTCCTTTACTGTCTTGCATTGCATCACTTTCACAAATTCAAAGTTAGTTAATCTACATAAAATAACATTCCTTGCATTAGCATTAATTTTGCAAGCCCTCTTTCTAGCTTTATCCCTAGGAGGGTTTTCAAGAATCTCATATCCCTCTATCATTGACATCTAGATATCCATTCCAAGAGCCATCAAGTAGGACTCCATCCTAACTTTCCAAAATGCAAAATTGGATCCATCAAATAGTGGTGCTTTATTTACAAAGATTCCTTTTTGAGCAACTGAGTGTGCCATCTCAGAACTACCTTAAGCTATTAGGCTTCTTCAAATGAACTTGGATCTTATACCAATTGAAGGGCACACAATCTACTGAGAGGGGGGGTTAAATCAGTAGATCTAATCAATTCAAAATTCTTAACTTTGCTACGATGATCAAAATATATGATTCTTCACAACTAACCCCACATAAGAAACTAAAACATAAAGCATAAAGCACACAAGATAATACTAGATATATGTGGAAACCTAAGATGGGAAAAAACCATGGTGAGAATAGTTGCTTGGATCTACTATCCAAATCCAACCCCACAATATAGAAATATACAAGTAAATTTTACAATATGAAGTAGGCACCAACCTACCAGAGACACTAATCCCCTATTGTATTTGTAGGAACCAACCTACTAGAGACATCAATCCCCCATTGAATCAAAATAATAGGTAGAACACCAGTCCTACCGAATACAAAGATAATGCTTGTGGATCTTCTATGAATCTCATACACATGCCAAGGATACAACTGAAACTTTTCCTCACTGCATATGATCTTCTAATATTGGCACACACATTGAAATGCAACTCTTCACCACCTTCTCTTCAATTTACACCTACGACCAACTCTTCTTCACACTGGTGTAATTATATTTGACATAACTCATCTCAAACTCATATAAATGCATCTAAACAATTGAAAGATATATACATGATATTACATTAACACTCTTCTATGTTGACTAGGGATTTGCAAATAGCTAGGACGACATAAGATGGACCTAAATTCAAATTACATGAAATGTGTAACAGGTCCGTCCAAAAATCAAACTTTGTTGCTGTCAAAAGATCATGTACTGTGCACTACCATAGGAACCTTAATCAGGTCCTATCCTAGCACCACACACAATATTCTAATTCCACACGCTACTATCCATTACTGCACATGTCTCAAACACCAACTGGATGATAGGCAGACACAAAGAATATTTTGTCACTTCAAACTTTCTACATGATGAACATATCCTTTGGAAACTCTAGAATATGATATAACAAGTGTAGGCATACTCTCCTTTAAAATCGCAGAGCCCACAACATCTCTAGAAAGGATACATGAGAAACATTGAACTTGATAAACCTTGAGCTAAAATATTCAGGTATGGTCATCCGGACCACCACCGACATAATGAATAGATACATGCATGATATTACAAGCGTACAACAATCACACCAACTTTCAGAAGGTAGTCACTCCTCAATAGGACTAATAATATATGTTTCTTGATTTAGTGATATGATTGATGAGACAACTTCTTCATTAAAGACAACTCCTGACACACAACGTACTACCAAAAATATAACATATATTTCTACAAATATTGTAACTCAAAATGATAAGTCAAGGGGAATATAATGATAGTTCAAGTACTCCTGTAATATTTTTCATCTTTGATGACCTTTGACATCAATGAAAACCTATGTCCAACATTTGGAAGGTGTCCAAATCAGTAAGTGAGCTAGAAGGCATATATTAAGATTTATTCAAAAGCAAGATGTAATCATCTTCCCCCAATGTCTAGCAATGTAGGGACACTATGAGTGGGTGAATGGACTAGTGGGATGGAATTGGATATGTGAAGGATGGAGACGATATGCATTACAAAAATAGATCTAGGATAAGCTATTTTAATTCCAAGTACTATCTCATAATAGGATAACATTTTTTACCCAGGCTAACTCTTTGGATAGTGTCAAATGTAGGTGATTGTATGTCATGGGATAGTATATAGTGTCTTAGTGGTCCCTTTGGAGGATTCACATTTTGATTTTTTTGTTGATTATTTGGTGGGTGTTGTATGTTTTGTACAAAATTTGCATCCACGACACCATCGTTGGTAACATTCTTGTTCTTAGCCCATAGGCAAGGTTTTTCATAGAGTTTGATCTATGATCCTTGTTTTTCTTATATATTTTGACAAGTCCTTTAGAAATAAGAGCCTTCTCAATGGTGATCCATTTTTCTATTATTTCATTAATTATGTTGGCACATTGTACGGTTAAGTGGAAGACAATTTCAGTGTTAAGATTTTGGACAAAGATGTTCACGAGTTTTTTTTAGGAATAGGCCATTTGTATTTACTAGCCATGTTTCTCCAATGTTGTAGGAATGAAGTGAATGTCTCTCCCATTTTTTTTTGTGTGCCATATAAATAAATCATGGTAACTTTGTGTTCTATGTTATAGGAGAAACGATTGATAAAATTTTTAACAAGTTCATGAAATGTTTTAATACCATGTGGTAAATGGGAGAACCATTCTATTGCTTTCCCTCTTAAACCCCTAGGAAAGAGGTACATTAAGCATGTGTTTTTATATGCAATCTATAGACATGCTATGTAAAATTATCGTATATATTCTCGTGGATCACCTCTTCCCTTGTATTTGTCAAATTTAGGTATTTCAAAGTTATGAGGGAATCATATCATAGCTATATTTCTATCAAATGGGTATAGAAAAATGTCTTCAAGAGTGTAGCTTTTATTTGTTTGTCCTAATTGCATGTCGGTAGTATTTTGGTGTAAGAATTGAATTTGTAATGCCAATTCATCATTTGGGTTGTTTGGTGGTTGGCTAGATGGGGTGTATGTTTGATATTAAGGAATGGATGAAGAATTATACGATGGATTTTAGTTTTGCATGATGTTTTGAGGAATGTTTTATGAGTTGCATGGGATGTTTCAATGTTGGGGAGTGATTTGTTGTTGAGGTATGTTTTATATCTGAGTAGTTTTGTATGGGTTGTATGAGGGATTTTTCTGGGACAAATTGTTGTTGTGGAATAAATTATGGTTGTGGAATGAATTGTTGTTGAGGGGTATTTTGAGGGATGTTATATGAATGGTTTTGAGTTTGAGGGACATGTGTTTGTGTAGGGATAGTGAATGGAATGGATTGAGATTGTTGGAGATTCTTATATTTGTGGATATGTTAGATGTGAATTTATAAAGAATGTGGGATCTTGTAAACTTTGGGTATGTTGGATGTGGAAGCTTGTTTTGTAATGGTAAGGGATGGGATTTGTGAAATGGGAGGTTGATATGAATGGTTGGGATTATATGTGTTCATTATCATGTTTGGTGTTTATGTAGCATATGAAAGATTAGGAGGCACATAATATGTGGTGGCTTGGGGCGTAGAAGGATTGTTTGTGTAATTAGATGTGTTTTATGGAGATGCATGAGGAATGTTTGGGTTTGGTCGATTTGGGATATGTGTGATTTTTTAATTGGTTATGTTTGGGTTTTGATATAATGAATTTACATATTGTCTATAAAATGGTATCAAATTCGTGTCATATGATAATATAGTTGGCTGAATAGGTACGTTTGGAATTAAAGGTTGTGGTATAACTTCATTAATAACTTGAACTATAGGTATGTTCTCATGTGATGGAATATTGGATGACATGACATGTGTGAGGGCTTGTTCCATAAGTGTAGCAATATTAAGATCCAATGATAGCTTAGCACCACTTTGTGCGTGTCTAAGAAAGTATGTGTTGGGATCTGAAGCAATGAGGGCATCAAGTGCTCTAGCTAAGGAGGGATCTTGTTGCATTTCTAAAAGTTTACCTTTAGTCATTTTCTCAGATTCCATAAATCTATTTGTGATGTATTCTATAATGATTGATGGATATTGAGGTTGTTTTTGTGGTTGTGGAGTTTGGTATTCACTAGGATCGAATAAATGACTAGGCATTCCAAACTCTGATTTGGTAACCCCCATGGGTGCGGTGACATTTAAAATACTAAGATTAGACTCCATGAGTTTCTTGTTTTGTGACCTTGTAATATATGCATACAATTTTGATGACCTTGTGAAATGTGGATATGATATGAATAATTTTTTTTCAAGATGGACTATGAGAGATACATTGGGTAGATTTGGAAAAAAAGTGATGTTGATGTTGTTTGATTCATGGTAGGTATGAAAACCTCTAAAGTCAAAGTTAACCTAGATCTTTTTTTTTATAAGTGTCAATGATAGTTTTTGCTTGTACTAGAATGATGAGTCCAAGCAAAAGGATGATGGCAAGTTCATAAAATTAGAAGTAGACAAGACCACTAAGTTAATTTTTTCACAAATATTGATGATAATCCAACTATCTACTTGAAAAAGTTAACTTCCAAGCAAAAAGCTAAACTAGAAGATAAGATGGGAGATCTAGACAAGAATATGACTAATATTGGTTGTTGTTGTTGATGATGATGATGCTATTTGTCCAAAGCTAAGTAAGGAAACCCTAAAGTCCAAGATGAAATGGATGCAAAAATTTAGTTTGACATTTGAATGATGGATATTGGTTATAGGTCTGTTGTACTAAAGGCCTCAAATCTTAGGTCTATATGCTTAAAAAATAAAAAATAAAAAAATTGGAGTATTTTGGAAAATGTTTACATAGTCAATGTGTCGATCTAAGTTTCAAAGGAATCATTGTGGTTATCAAATGCATCAAAGTATGGTCAAAAGTATCACTCTATGTTTCAAATGTGTCACCACATTTTTTAAAGGCATCATCATGTTTTCAAAATCATCATTATGGCTTACAAATGTGTCATTGTGTGAAAAGGAAAGTTTCAAACTAATAGAAAAAGTTTAAATGGTCTCAAATCAAATGTGTCAAAGTATTGTCAAAAGTGTTGATTTACATATCAGATGCACCATTGTGCATATTAAATGCTTTGAAGGATAATCATATGTGATAAATTATAATTAGATGTGTCATTTTAATAATAGACATGTCATAGTAATAGTCAAATGCACAATTCTATGACTGTAACTAAATTTTTTCAAGGGTTTGATTGATTTTGTCAAGTTGTAAGATGAATTTTGACTTGACAAGAGATAAAAAAGAAGAAGAGAATAGTAGAAAAATGACTCTAAGGTATGGTGTGATTGGTATTCATGGGTCTTCACAATAAAAACACACCAAGAAGCACAACGTAGCTAGTATTAAAAGTGTATCACACTACTGCGGACCCAAGCAATAAAATACCATAGGATTGTGGTGATGCATGCTCCACTCTCAAGAGGGAATATCTAGGTTTCTAATGGCACAAGGGATCACCTTCCTCCTTCCCTTGTAGGTTTTTACACCTCCAAAGAAATTCTATCTCTCCTCAAGATAGTACATGTTGAGTAACTTCAGGCATGATAATGTACTTTGTACCACACTAGATTAATGGTTGTTGGTCTTGTGTCTCTAAATAATAATGGTTAGTAGTGTTTATGATAATAGTGATCCCATTTAAAAATTCTCGAGGTGAGGGATCTCCCATCTTCTTCTCATCGAACAAGTCTCGATGGACCAAGGGTCTTGCGGCTTGACTTGAATGATGCTACCACACCTAGAGGTATAAATTTTGTTCTTCCCTCTTTATATACCCCACTGATAAAAATGGTTGAGGTCACCCTTGGGGTGATGAAATCCCTAAGTAGGCCTCCAACTGTAAATAAAAAGAAGATACTAGTGTTTCTGATTCTTCAGCTTGTACAAAGTGTAAGAGAAGAGCATACTTTGCTAGTACTCCTTAGGTGTGTATAACATGTGCAAAAAAAAATGCTTTTGATCTCCAGGATTGCATAAATTGTAAGAGAGAGAATACACACTATCAGCTTACCAAACACAACATACAATTCATTAATTAGAGCCCAATTGAATGTTGAGAAATGTGACTCAAATTTACTAGCTTGATTAGCTTCCTGAAGCAGTTGTGTTTTCCTCCATCGGTCTGAGTTAACTCATTTTTTTTCAAGTTTTTCTAACTAAAGTTGCGGGGTTCTAAAGTTTCATAACCTCCCGACTTAGCGACTGTGAAGTGAAGGTGATCCCTTTGTTGTCGACGTGTCATAGGTTTTAGGAACTTTGCAACCTCTGACTCAAGGTTTAGAAGTTCGGGTTTTGAGTGACAGAGTGATCCCTTTGTTGTCAGTGTATCACAGGTTTTAGGAACTTCGCAACCTCCAACTTGAGGTTCAAAATTTTGGGTTTTGAGCGACAAAGTGATCCCTTTGTTGTTGGTGTGTCGTAGGTTTTACGAAATTTGCAACCTACGACTTGAGGTTTGGAAGTTTGGGTTTTGAGCGGCAAAGTGATCCCTTTGTTGTCAGTGTGTTGCAGGTTTTGCAAACTTCACAACCTTTGACTTGAGGTTCGGAAGTTTGGATTTTGAGTGATAAGGTGATCCATTTATCGATGAGTCATGGGTTCTGGGAACTTCACAACCTCCAACAAGAGGTTTTGAAGTTTTATTTTTCAATGATATAGCGACTTTGATACCGACAGATGTGGGACCCGATAGGATGGTGGATCATGAGGAAGGCCGCTAGGTGGTGATGACATGGAGGATAGATGGCATGTGGGCCCATGTGCTCGATGAACATCAGTGAGATGGTAATGAATGTATCTTTGATTGGGCGGCATGGTGTTAGGTGGGTAACCCTAAGTTTGATAATGGAGATTTGTTCGATTGCTTATCCGACGACCATAATTGGATGTTGGATGATGTCATGTGGCTCGAGGTGTAACCCTAAAGGGGTGCAATAGTTGAAGAGTTGACAGAGAGTGGAAATTACTGTGTGATTGGATGTGAGGCTGGGTAGCCGAGAGAGAGATGAATCTTGCAGAAGGTGAAGGATGAGTGGCTGTGTAACAGAGAGATCGAGAGGCCGGTGGTCGAGCCATGAGGATGTGTAGCCGAAAGAGATGTCTCTCACTGAGAGAGGTGGTCACGATGGGTTATGCTGCTTAATACTCTCTGAATGGAACAAGATGTAAATCTCTTGTAAAGGTCATGAGCCTGATATTATATTGTAACTATATTTTGTTGTTGAATAATACAATGACAATCCAAGATTTTGGAGTGTGGGGTTTTTTACCCGTCAGGGTTTTCCCCACGTATATATGTGTCTTCATGTCTTTTGTTTCATATTTCATGGTTTTTGGTTCTATTTGTTTAATTTGTTAATGGTGTTGTTGAAACTTGTTGTTTTTGCATGAGTTTCTCTCAAAAGGATTAATGTGGGAAATGAACTATCTGTTTCCGCTTTATGGCATAGTAGTACGTGTCTTTGAGGCAATCTAAAGAAATAAAAATTACTGAAGGAACTACTGATCTCAGATTTCCTTTTGAGATGTGACCAATATTTTTTCCCTACAAGTGGTATCAGAGCCTTCTTTTGGGATGTGTTTCTTCCTAGTGTGTTGCTAGTTCTGGGTATTCTTTCTGTGAAGATTTATTAGTTTTCTAGGCTTGAGGAAATCTGGAGGAATTGACTGATGCATTGATCCTTTGGTGGAGAGAAGTTCTTGATTTTCTGTTTAAGTTTCTGAGACAACACACAACATGGAAGATGGTGAAGATGGTGAAGATGGAGAAACTGGAACTGGTCATACTGAAATGTTGTGATATGAGGTTTCTAGTTGGCAGCGGTATAATCTTGATGCATGGGGCAGAATATTTTGCTTTGTGGCTATGTTGCAGCAAAAAATTTCTTATTAGGGGTTTGTGTGGGGGGCTCCTTGATGATATGGAGAATTTTGGGTTGTTGTTTAGTCATGGAGTAATTTGCTTATGTTGGGTTTTTTTCTTGGTATTGGAAGGCACGATTTTATGGTACCCCGAGTGCAAGTAGGCTATGGAGTTTATCATTGGATGGTCTAGAAGCTTCTAGAATAGCCTATCTCTCTTGTATGCATGTACATGTTGGTGGTTGAGGAGTTGGCTTGAAATGGGGCTGGAGTTTCTAAACTGTTGTTTCCTTTTAAGGATGTTTTTGTACTTGCATGGCTCTGTGGTTTTGTAGGTTTTACATGGACAAGCAAAAATTGTGGTTATGTGGAGTTATTGTTAAGCTATTTTCTAGACCCTGGCTTTTGGGGTGTGACTATATGAGATAGTTGTTGTTCGACATGGTTTGAGGAGGTGTGATGTCTTCTCTACATGGGAGTGTTGGTACATGATCAATCACTTAGCATTTCCTGTTGTGTTGCTTGTTGGGTTCCTAGACTATGGTGCTTGAGTTGTGGAAATTATTAACAAATTGGATCTGAGCTTAATCTAGTGTTTGAGTCAAGTTTTTCTACGTTATTCTCTTTGAGATCTCAGGTCTGCAGTTTCTAGTATGATGATGGGTTTGCATGTTTTTGTTGAATGGATCTACAGGCTGTGCAATGTTGTGGGTTGTCTTTACCTACATGTTGTTGTGAGACAACTCGGAAGTGGACTATCTATATCTGTGAGATTTGATTCTGTGTTGGCGCAGATTTGTTAGTTGGCCTTGTTTGTAGTCATTCGTGCATTAGTGTGGTTGTTTTGAGATGCAAGGATGGATGGTGTTGAGTACCTGAATAGTTGGTTATGGGGACTTGTAGCATGTTGTATCACAATGTCATGGATAGCTTGGATACACGGCCTTGTGTAAGCTTTTGACATTGTTGTTTTTTTTGTTCTGCTTGGTTTTGGAGATCTGCTAGGTATTGTT
Source organism: Sequoia sempervirens (assembly GCA_007258455.2). NCBI lineage: Eukaryota > Viridiplantae > Streptophyta > Pinopsida > Cupressales > Cupressaceae > Sequoia > Sequoia sempervirens. The sequence continues at coordinate 29,390,895 of VDFB02000007.1, read as the reverse complement.
GTTAGATGGAAATGTTGATGAGTGGACCTAGAGGATTTTTAGTATAGCAGATGTTTGGTCATGATGCTTGGAGAGCTCGGTTGTCACGTTTCGGTAGGAGCTTTAGCAATGATTGTGGATTCATCACTTTGTGATGGATGGTCTTCTCTAGTGTTCCAGATGTTACTAGGAGGAGCTCTTAGATCTTGTTGTTGTAGAAGGGTTCTTTCAAATTTGCATGGACACTATTTGAAGATGTGCAACATCTTGTAGCCATGGAGGATTCTTGGAGTCTTTGGTTGAGGTGTTGGTGGTGCTTGACATGTGATGTTGGTTTAAAGTCTATTGTGTTTCATGTCATTGTATACTCTTGATTGTGCATTAGAGTTTTGGAATGATGCATTACTATTGAAACCATAGTATGTTCACCTGGAGCATGGGATCTCCTAAGGGGATGTGTAGATCATGATTTCATGATAAGTTCTTGTTTCAGATGTCTAGATCTTTGACAATGGTCTGGTGATTCTCTGTGTTTTGGGTGCATTGGTGATATGCTTGAGAACTTCATGATAGTGTAGTGATGCATTTAGAGTTTAGCATGAGATGATCGATTGTAGGTGCTTATAGATACATGGAGAATAAGGTGAGGTTGTATTTTATCTTATGAGAGAAGTGTTGTTGATGGTTACTCTTGATGAAGATTTCAGTAGAAAGTCCAAGGAGCCTACACCTTGGTTGGATGTGAGTTCAACAAAGACCAATGAGGAGATTACTCTTGGAAAAGTCATGAGGACTTGGTTATCTTAGAGAAGCATTCTCATTCCTGACTCTTGGTGTACACGATAGTTTATCGCTTGAGAAGTATTGCCCATTATTTCTCTCAGGTGTTTTATGCTTTCTTTCATGGATATGGATATTGAACTGCTATTAGATGTTTCTGAAGGATTCATTGTGAGAGATGAATAGCATGGTTATCTCCTTATGCATTGTGATTATGTTCATTGATGTTGAGTTTAGGAGATGCATTGGGAATATTTCCTAAAATGGGAAATGGAGTAGTTTGATCTTCTTGGAGAAGCTTACATTCATATAATTACATGAAATATATGTTGTGTTTGATCTTGGTAATGGTTGGATGTTGTGAAGGAGATCATACTTGACATTTAGAGGTGTATGTAGGAGGATTTTCTATAGGTACATGATGTGCAAAGGTGCTCTCTTTGGTTTTGGTTCTCTTCCTGGATGTTCAATTTCACATTACATTGGTATGAGGTTGTTCTTTATCTCTTTCCTTTCTTGGGTGTGTAAAGAACTTGGGAGAGCTGTGAAGAATTATGGTGAAAGTTGTTCTTACAGGTTATTTAATTATAGGTTTCATATATCATTGTGGATGGTTCATTGAAACTACATGTTTACACTCTCTATGTTATGTTGTTGGTAGACTTGGTATGCCTTGATATTTTTAGATTTATTACCCATGCAGTGGGAGTTCCTAGGTGTCTTTTGTCTTCTTCAACTGGTTGGCACATGGAGCTTGTTTCTGTGGTTGATGGGTTGGCTGTGTTGTTGGCATGAATTTACTAATGTTGATACCTTGGAGATATGTGTGATTAGTTGGATGGGGGCAGTCAGTTTTTTGGTTGTTGTTCTAGCTAATGTTCTATCTTGTTTCTGGAGGATGACTTCATGGTTGTGTTCATGTTAAGGGATTTGAAGTTGACATTGCTTTTGTATAGCATGTGAGCACAGTGGAGTGGTGGCACTGTTGAAGCCCTTTCCATCTTTTGGATTTGATGCTTGTGTTCTTAAGACTGGTACATATACGCCTTGGCTCGTTCCTTTTCCTATGGTGGATGGTTGGATGCGTTGCCTGAGTTGGTGGACATCTTGGATGTCGTTGCAGGTGTCTTGGTTGGAGCACATAAACATTGTTTAAGATTCTTGAGTTTTCTTTGGAAGGAGCCAATAATTTCTTCGTCAAGTTGAGAAATGCGACTCAAATTTATTGGCTTGATCAACTTCTTGGAGCAGTTGTGCTTTCCTCCTTCATCAGCCTGAGTTAAGTATTTTTTTTCAATTTTTTCTAACTAAAGTCATGGGGTTCTAAAGTTTCATAACCTCCTGACTTAGCGACTGTGAAGTGAAGGTGATCCCTTTGTTGTCGGCATGTCACGGGTTTTAGGAACTTTGCAACCTCTGACTTGAGGTTTGGAAGTTTGGGTTTTGAGCAACAAAGTGATCCCTTTATTTTTGGTGTATCGTGGGTTTTAGGAACTTTTCAACCTTTGACTTGAGGTTTGGAAGTTTGGGTTTTGAGCAACATAGAAATCCCTTTGTTTCTGGTGTGTTGTGGGTTTTACAAACTTCGCAACCTCCGACTTGAGGTTCAAAAGTTTGGGTTTTGAGTGACAGAGTGATCCCTTTGTTGTCAACATGTCATGGGTTTTGCATACTTCACAACCTCTGACTTGAGGTTTGGAAGTTCGGGTTTTGAGTGACAGGGTGATCCCTTTATCGGCGAGTCGTAGGTTCTAGGAACTTCACAACCTTTGACAAGAGGTTTTGAAGTTTGATTTTTTAGTGATATAGTGACTTTGATGTTGATAGACATGGGACTCGATAGGATGGTGGATCATGATGAAGGCTGGCAGGTGGCGATGACATGGAGGATAGATGGAATGTGGGCCCATGTGCTCGGTGAACATTGGTGAGATGGTGATGAATGTCTCTTCAACTAGGCGGCATGGTGTTAGGTGGATAACCCTAAGTTTGATGATGGATATTTGTTTGATTGCTTATTCGATGACCAGAATTGGATGTTGGATGATGGCATGTGGCTCGAGGTGTAACCCTAAAGGGGTGTGGTAGTTGAAGAGTCGACAAAGAGTGGTGGTTACTGTGTGACTGGCTATAAGGCTAGGTAGCCAAGAGAGATGAATCTTGTAGAAGGTGAAGGCTGAGTGACTATGTGATAGAGAGGCTGAGAGGTTGGTGGTTGAGCTGTGAGACTATGTAGCTAAAAGAGATGTCTCTCACTAAGAGAGGTGGTCACGATGGGTTATGCTATCGAATACTCTCTGAATGGAACAAGATGTAAATCTCCTGTAAAGGCCGTGAGCCTGATATTGTATTGTAACTGTATTTTGTTGTTGAATAATACAATGGTGATCTGGGATTTTGGAGTGTGGGGTTTTTTACTCGTAAGTGTTTTCTCCATGTATATATGTGTGTTCATGTCTTCTATTTCATCTTTCATGGTTTTTGGTTCCGTTTTCTAAATGTGTTAATGGTGATGTTGAATTTGGTTGTTTTCACATGAGTTTCTCTCAAAAGGATTAATGTGGGAAATGAACTATGTTTGTTTCCGCTTTATGGCATAGTAGTACATTTCTTTGAGGAAATATAAAGAAATAAAAATTACTGAAGGCACTACTGATCTCAGATTTCTTTTTGAGATGTGACCGATATTCTTTCCCTACAATGAATTGTGAACTAATCTAAAATTCAAAGAAATTGGAATTTTTTCCCTATAAATTAGATTCATTAGTATCCTTTTTTACCAGACTTCTCTCAACATTTTCCAATGTTGCAAAGATATGCTAGTTATAAAAATTTGAGCAAATGTTAGGGTTAGAAAATCCAATAAACAAAATCAAATGTGTCACTATAAATATCAAATGCATCATTGTAAATTTCAAATACGTTAATATACCTTTAGATGCAATGCTTTACCTATCAAATACATCGTTATGGGTTTCAAAGGCATCGTTGTAGTATCAGATGCATCAATCCATACTCAAAAGTTTCGTTGTAGATTCAAATGTGTCATGTATGCAAATTTGAACATGCAAATAATAGCCACAAAGAATCAAATACATCAATATATCTTTCGAAGTGTTGTTGTAGGTTGGAAAGTCATCACTATAACTACAGAAGCATAGATTTTCATGTCAAATGCTTTAATATGGGTTGAATTACGTCACTATAACATGTAACCTGAAAATCCCCAAGAGACTCAATTGGACATTAATTCAGGGACATGCATCCCACTAGGCATGCCAAAATGTGAATAGGAATAAATTGAATGATCAGTTAATTCAAGCAAATGGAAATCAAATTAATAATCCAATTCAATGATCAAATATACCTAATCTCAATAAAGTGTGTGCAATATCCAAATGAAAGCAATCAAATAAGAACATAAATCAAATCAATTAACCTAATTTACCTCCACCAAAAATGCCCAGCCTTCCTCCATTGTAAAGTATAAGATTATTATTTTTAATATGATATGTGGACTTCTCATAACCTTATCATAACGTTGTTAAGAAAAAAACATGATGAAAATTGAGTATAGTTTAGCTTAAAATTTGAGGAGGGATTGAATGATTAAGGGTGGGAAATTTATAGGTTTTTAGAACATCTGATCAATGGTGTGAGATGTGAAATGAGATTGATGGATGAGGATTGATGAGAGATCATGATGATTATACATGAGGTTGCATGGAGAGATGAAGTAGAGTGAGTGAGAGTGAACTGGGGTTGAAATTCAGTCAACTCATGATGTAGGAGCATTCACTAAGTAGCCAAACTCCAGTCTTCTCAAAGGCAAGATATATTGTGAGGTCAGCTTTAAAAAGATAGCTGGAATATAAATATAGATTTTAATAAACTATATAGTGCCTATAGAAAAGAAGACCAAAAGAATCACTGAGAAGATGAAAAGAAGGGTCTATTAGAAAATGATAGGTGAAAAAAAAAGAGAAGCTTAAAATAACTATAAATCAGATCTAACAATGTTAACCATATAGATTTTAAATCAGAACAACACAAAAAAGCAAGAATGAAAGTTGAACACATAACACAGTGTTTAACATGGAGAAACCCTTTTGGGAAAGAACTCCACCAAAGAATAGATGAATAGCTTGTATTAACAACAAATATGTTTACAATACATCCACTCTAACTCATATTTAGCTTTCAATCCGATAGCATAACCCCTACAAAGAAATCTTGATGAAGAATCACACACCAAACTTCAACTCCAAGCACCTGTTATAAAGAGGAATGCAATACATGAAGAATGACATCCAAATTGGACATATCCTCATGCCACCACCTTGGAATCATCAAATGTAGCTCATAATGACCTCTTACAAATCCTCTTACAGCTGTCATAAAGCATCTTTCATGCATGGGCGCCTAGGGACCAAGATAGCAAATATTTTGTCATAGATGTTGTCATAGTTGTCATAGAATCTTATGACAGGTATTATAACTATCATAGATGATCTTACAACTTATGACGAGTGTCATAACATGTCATAATACAATATTCCTAAGGTGGGTTCCTAGAATCTCTTAATTGACCATTTTACCATTACCGTGAGAACTATCCAGTAAAAGTAACTTAGTAACTCCCTGCTGGTAAAACGGTAATTACGGAGGCCAATAAAAAATTAATTACCACTATTAGTGAAAGCTTCCATCCCTTATGAGTGAATTATAGACAATATTAGGAGTAAATAAATTACAAGATATTTACAAGGTTGATGGAACCTTTATCCTAACATTCTCCCATTTGACATCATACATTGTAAATACACCCATAGGAAAACATAAACCAACTAAGCACAAGTGTAGACACCTAAAATTGACCTAGGCCTGCGAACTCAAATTTTCTCCATAATTCTTCTAAAATATAATTAAAATATTTGATTATGTCCTTCTATCCAAATTCAACTATTAATTAAATAATTCATGCCTTTTATTCTTCTTGACTATTTAAATAAATGAATCACATTTATTTTATTTAAATACGCCACTAATGTCTAATCTCCTCTTTAATTAAATAAATATTTAAATTTATTTAATTAATCCATTATTCCCTCTTGATTATTTAAATAAATAAACTTTACTTATTATTTATTTAAATAGGTCTCTAATATTAAATATCCTCTCATAATTAAATAAATCCTCCATAATTTATTTAATTATTGATCCACTTCCTCCATAATTAAATAATTAAAATTAATTATTTAATTGTCTCATTTATTTCCTCCAAATTTAAATAAAATGATTGATTTAAATTTCCCTCTTTCCAAATAAGTAATTTTAAATTACTATTTGTTCTCACATAATCCCACCTTTTTGAATTAAATTAATTTTAATTCAAAATAGCAATTTTCCTCCATAAATCAAGTAATTTCTAAAATTATTTGATTTTCTAACTCCCTCTTCTGTCACATGCATTCTTATCCCTTGATTTTATTTTCTTAAATCAAATCTTGTCCGCTCATTTTGAATTCACCCTAATGTTTCCCTAACCCTAACTATGGGTCGTCTTATTGAATCTTGTCCATTGATTCTAGGGCACTTGTCCATCCTCAATCTTGGTCGTCCATCCAAAATGGCATTTTCTATAAAATTCCAATTTTGCTCTCATTCTTACACACTTCATTTTCTTAGACACTTCATTTCTTAGAGATCTCATTTTCTTGCATACTTCATCTTAGCATACTTCATTTGTCTTAGCATACTTTAGTTTAGATTTTCTCCCTAATTGCACAAGTGCATAGTTTAGCATTTCATTCAAATCCTTCAACACTTGGTTGGTCTTAGCATTGTCAAAATATTGTTCACATAGAATCTGAGGGAACAATCATATTGCAACAAGTTGAGAAGGTATAATGGAGGTCAGCCATGGAGAATGAAGATTTTTTGGGTGAGATCATTCCTTTTGTTTTCATGTTATTTCCTTTGCTCTTCATTATGACTTTGGGTTTTTATGTTTATTGCATTAATCTGCTAACACTAGGAAAATGCCCTTAGTTACAACAAGTAATAAGGCCCATGGCCTTCCTGCACCAAGTAAATTTCTCTGTGCTCATAGGTTTCATTAGAAAATCTACAACATTCTCCTGTGTGTCAATCTTCTTCAGCTCAATCTGACCATTAGAAATCAATTCATGAATAAAATGATACTGAATATCCACATGTTTAGTTCGTGCATGATACATTGGATTCTTAGCTAAATGAGTTGCACTTTGGCTATCACAGTTAAATTGAATAATTTTGCAATCAAAACCAATACCTGTACACAACCTTTGTAACCAAATTTCCTCCTTAGAGACATGAGTAGCAGCCATATACTCTACTTCAATAGTATATAAAGCAACTATAGGCTGCCTTTTACTCATCCAACTCACTGCTCCTCCAAACAGAGTAAACACATACCCACTGGCGGACCTTTGACTATCTAAGTCACCTACCCAATCTACATCAACAAATCCCTATATGTCTAATGAATTGACCACATTATCAGTACCATGATAAAGAAAATAGTAATCAAAAGCACCTCACAAATATCTAAATACCCTCTTAACAAAAGTCCAATGCTTTTTTTCTCTGGTTAGACATAAACCTGCTTAGAACTCCCACTACTTGGGCTATATCTGGTTTAGTGCAAACCATTTCATACATCAAACTACTAATGATAGTATCATAAGGAGCCTTAGACATATCCTCAAAATCATCATCAGTATTAGGACAAATATCTAAGCTCAACTTAGTACCAACTGGAAATGGAATACAAACTGGCTTACAGTTATGCATATTAAACCTCTGTAAAATGGTATCAACATACTTAATTTGACTTAAACAAAGATTTTTGTGACTCTGATCCTTGTTGATTTCCATCCCAAGAATGTATTTTTTAGCCCCCAATTTGTTCATATCAAATGTGCCAGAAAGCTATTTCTTGAGCTCACCAATCATCACCTTGTTGTTACCAATAAATAACATAATATCAACATACAAGATAATAATTAGGATCTAATCATCAATAACCTTAATGTACATGCAAAAATCCTCTTCGCTCCCAAGAAAACCCAACTTTAATTCAAAAGCATCAAACTTATAATACCACATCCTAGGTGACTATTTCAAACCATACAAAGATCTCTTTAACCTGCAAACTAAATTTTCATTTCCCTTCACAACAAAACTGCCAGGTTGTTGCATATAAATCTCCTCCTCAATATCCCCATGCAAGAAAGAATTTTAACTTCCATTTTCTCTATCTCAAAATCACAAGTAGCAACAATAGACACTAAGAATATAATAGAAGCTAATTTAGCGACATGAGAGAAAATTTCACCAAAATTAACTCCCTCTTTTTGGGAGTAGCCCTTGGCCACTAATCTGGCTTTATACTACTCTAATTGACCATCTTCTCCAAATTTCTTTTTAAATACCCATTTACATCTGATGGGCTTTCTTCCTTTGGGAAAACTAACAGGATCCCAAGTGTTACAATTATCCAAAGTCATCATCTCCTCTTGCATGGCTTACAACCAAGACTCATTTTCCTTTGAAGAGAGAGCCTCCCTAAAATATCTAGGTTCATCATTAGTACACAACAAAGCAAAAATACAACAAAAATTAGGTGGGCTATACTTGTTGGCTAGATTCCATTATCTTATGGATCTTCTAAGAATAGGAGTATGAGGCTCTTGCTATTATTGACCTTGCTCAACCTCTTCCTAATTTTCTTCCTCATGTTCTTTGGTTTGATCAGTAAATTCATCTGATACCTCATCTTCTTCCTCCTCATCCTCAAGTCCAACTATTTGTTCTTCCAAGGTGCATCTTCTTGCTTAATTCCAAAATGCACTCTCTTTTCCTTATCTTTTTCCTTTGGCTGTTTAGGATCATAAATAACACTAAGCTCCCTAAAAATCACATCTCTAGAAAATATATTTTTCGTGGTTAGAGGATTCCATAACTTATAACCTTTTACATTATCACCATATTCAATGAAAATGCACTTTTTAGCTTTTGGATCCAACTTAGTTCATTTTTCTTTAGGCACATGAACATAAGCCTCACAACCAAATACCCTTAAATGTGAAATTGAAGGTCTCTTACCTATCCACATTTCATAAGGTGTTGTTTTAAGAGCCTTACACAAAGATCTATTCAACACGTAACAAACAGTACTTACAACTTTTGCCTAAAAGCATCTATCAAGCCATGAATTACTTAGCATACTTCTGGCTCTTTCCATGATTGTTAGATTCATCCTTTCTGCCACTCCATTCTACTGAGGAGTGTAGGGAGTAGTTTTTTGTCTAAAAATTCCTACATGCTTACAAAACTCATAAAATTCCTTAGAACAGTATTCCCCTCCATTATTAGACCTTAAAACCTTAATATTACAATTTGTTTATTTTTTAACTAAGGCTTTAAATTCTGTAAACTTAGTGAAAACTTTAAATTTATGCCTCATAAAATATAACCAGGTATATCTTGTAACATCATCAATGAAGGAGACAAAGTATCTATATTTTCCAATTGATTCCACATCCACAACACCAAATACATTTGAACGAATAAGTTCAAATTTATTCTTAGATTTAGTACTGCCTGAAGGAAAATATTTTTTATTTTATTTACCAGAATAAGAAAAACTGTCTAACAACTTTTTATTCAAAATGGTTTTTAAACTAGTCTCACTAATGTGGCCCAATCTATGGTGCCGCAACATACAAGTATTTTTATATTTTTTAGTTACATTGGTAGAGTTAACAACAGTAGTGGCTTCAAGCCTAAATAGAGTCCCCTTCCTTCTCCCTCTTACTATCACCACCAATCTACAACCATGCTTATCAAATGTTACATATAAATTCCCAAATTATTCAATTTCAAAACTGAAATCAAATTTCTAGCTACTCCAAGAATATTAAAACACCAGGGAGGGTTTTAATCCTCCCATCATTGAAACACAACTGAATCTTACCCCTTCCAATAATAGGATATGGAGAATTATCACCAAGGTATATTTCACCTCCATCATATTTTTCATATGTGGAAAACCACTCCTTATGAGGAGTCATATGAAACGAGCATCCTAAATCAATTCACCAGTGTTCATTAGTCATAGTATGAAGACAAGAAACCAAAGCTTAATCACCTAAATTTGAGGCTTTCTCTGTGGAGGAATCAACTTCTTTCTTTGGATTTCTACATTCCTTCTTCACATGTCCTCTTTTTCCACAGTTCCAACATTTCACTCTATTCTTCTTTCCAGGAGTCTTATATCTAACCTTAGACTTGTCCTTAGGCCCATTCTTATCTCCTTTAGACCCTCTTTCTTTAGAACTTCCCCTGACATTAAGAGCATCACCTGAACTATCCATGGCCTTTTTCCTCATTTCCTATGACAACAAAGTTGCTACAAGAGCATCCATCTTTGGATCTTCCATGTTAGCAGTGATATCAAGGAAAAAATTATCCCAAGAATTAGGTAAAGAACAAAGAATAATAATGCATTTATCTTCTTCTTCAAAATCAACATCAAGAGAGGCTAGTTGTCTCAAAAACAAATTAAAAGAATTTAAATGCCTGGCTATAGATTCACCTTCCCTCATCTTAAGAGAAAACAAATTTCACTTCAAGTGGAGTTTATTTACCAAACTTTTTGCTTGATACATCTCATCTAATGGTTCCATAAAGCATATCCAGTATTTTCCTTTGACACATTCAAGAGAATAGAATTGGAAAGACACAATCTAATAGTACCACATGCCTTTTTATCAATCTTCTCCCAATCTCCATCATTCATTTTCTTAGGATTATTTTCATTTGTTACAACCACCCATTGATCTCGTTCTTCAAGGAGATCCTCCAATTTCAGCTTACACAACTCAAATCCCACTTTGGTAATTTTTTCTATGTCCAAACAAGAAGAAGTTGCAGCCATGGTCTAACACAAAAAAATGCAAAAAATAGATCAACCAAAACTCCCACTATAGCTCAAAAAACCTTTTTTCTACCACCCAAGACATAGAACTAGATAGGATCTGATACCAATTAATGTTATAAAATGATAGATGAAATACAATAATAGAATCTTAAAATAATTGTAAATCATATCTAACAATTTTAACCATATGGATTTTAAATCAGCAACAACACATAAATACAAGAATGAAAGCTAAACACATAACACGATGTTTAATGAGTAGAAACCATTTCAGGAAAAAAATCCACCAAAGAAGAGATGAATAGCTTGTATTAATAAAAAAATATGTTTACATTACATCCACTCTAACTCCTCTTCAACCTTCAATCTGACATCATAACCCCTGCAAAGAAAACTTGATGAAGAATCACACACCAAACTTCAACTCCAAGCACCTTCTATAAAGAAGAAAACAATTCATGAAGAATGGTGTCTAAATTGGACATATCCTCACACCACCACCTTGGAATCATCAAATTCAACTCATAATGACCTCTTACAAATCCTCTTACAACTTTCATAAAGCATCTTTCATGCATGGGGGCCTAGGGACCAAGATAGCAAATATTTCATCATAGATGTTGTCATAGTCGTCATAGAATCTTATGACAGGTGTCATAACTGTCATAGATGATATTACAACTTATGATGAGTGTCATAACATGTCATATGCAATATTACCAAGGTGGGTTCCTAGAATCTATTAATTGACCATTTTACCATTATTGTGACAACTATCTAGTAAAAGTAACTTAGTAACTCCCTGCCGATAAAACAATAATTATCAAGGCCAGTAAAAAATAAATTACCATTGTCGGTGAAACCTTCCATCCCCTATGAGTGAATTACAAGCAATATTAGGAGTAAATAAATTACAATATATTTACAAGGTTGATGGAACCTCTACCCTAATAGGGTCGATGCCAACATTAAAGGTGGCTTGGCAAGAATTAACATTTAGTTTTAATTTGAATTAAAAATGCATAGAACATAAGAGGAAAAGTCACACCATGTTTGGAAGACAATAAAAAAATTAGATTGAATTTACAAATATAGGGGGGAACTGGTAAAAAGGAAGAAATGAGAAAATAACCAACACATAGGACAAAACATTTCTAGGTAAATAGTTAGAGGAGGTACACCACAATGAACAGACATAGAATAAACCATTGCTGGCATGTGATAGGGGCGACTGGTAATATGAGAAGAAAATGAGAAAGGAGATACATGCAGTGGTAAAACCTCTATCATAAAGTGTTGAAAGAGGATTTGTAGTGGTATGACAATAACTAAATTAAGATAAAATAAAGACATAGCCATTGAAGCATAAGTGGGAGTTGCACAAGGATAGAGGAGTTGAGATTAATACTCTGCAATATTAAAGAGAATAGAGTAGGTCATGGCATAAGGAGGAGAACAACAATGCATATTTGAATTTGTAAGGGATCAAACAAGTTTGATTGTGAATAAGGCAAAATAAGTGCCAATTAAATAAAATAATGGATTGAAGGTAGTGTGAGGGCGAAGACATTACATAGGAGGAAATAAATTGTGAAATGCATAATGTAGCCTGAAAAATTAGTAATTGAAATTAATTTATTAAGTTATTTTAAATTTGAATTCAATTAGAAGTGTGTGCCTAAGAAAAATTGAGAAATGAACTTGATTGATTATAATTGACGAATGCAACTAGCTGTGAAGTTGTAAAATTGTGTAGAATTTGGTAATCTGTGAATCTATGAATTTGTGTGAAGTTTGGCTTGGACAATGAGAGTCATGTTTTGAGAGTTTACTCTGCATCAATTGGTATCAGAGCCATAAGATCTTGATAGTGGAGAGAATCCACCAGGACCGTGGGTCAAGAATTGGTGAAGAGTGAAGAAGCCCTGAGAGGCCATTGATTCTATGGAAATCATGTTTGTTGTCCTCCAATAGAGATGAAGTTGGGTAGAAGGTGTACAAATCTCTTCCACTGCGAAGAAGTGGGTAGAAGAGATATTGAAGGTGCATCTTCCAGAATCCTTTTGGGAAGAGGATAGTAGTGAGAGTTTTGTTGCAAGAGGACCTGCAAAGGTACTGAGTGTTGGCTCTAATTTGTTTGTGGTTACAAATTGAGAGTGTGCCATAATTGTTTGGTAAACTATCCTGGAGACATGGAGAGATTTTTTTTGATGAAGAAGTAATATTTGAAGCCACATAAAGTGAAACAAGAACCCATCCAAAGGAGTGATTTGTTCTGAACTATGTGCAAGTCTGATGGAAAGTGTTGCAAAGTGACGATGGATAGTGATGGTAGAGATAATTTGGTTGCATTGGAAATGGTTGAGAAGTTGAACTTGAAGAGGATGAAGCACCCTAGGCCATACTATGTCTCTTTTTGGCAAGGAGGTCATTGAATTTGGGTAAGTGAACAAAGCATTGTAAATTTTCACATTGGAAGATATAAGGATGAAATTGTATGTGATATAGTACCCATGTATGTTTTCCACATTTGTTTGGGTCAACCTTGGATTTGGGATAGGGAAGCTATACATAATTGAAGTGATAACACTTATAGCATAATCAAGGATGGGAAATAATATGTGTTGAATCCAAGAGGAAGTGGTAAAATAAATTGTGTCAATATGCCCCAATGAGTGTATGAAAGAAGAAAGCAACATCAAATTTTCAATAGGTGAGAAAGAAGTGGTTGAGAATTATTTAAAGGATGAAGAGAAGAAAGGAAATATTGTAGTAGATATGAAGAATGAAGATAAAGAAGAGGAGATCCTTGTGCAAAAGGATCAAGAGGAAAGATAAGCGATTGCAACTGAGTTTGCAAAGGATGAGAAGATTTGTTGCAACCCTTTGATAGAAGGAGCATGAAAGGAGAGGTGTGTGGGAACAACCCATACAATCCCAAAAGAAAGTAGATACATGGAAAGCTTCAATTTCCATACAATTTTGAGTAAGAAAGTTGTTGATTTAATTGGTGTTGAGGAGCATGACTTGCTTGAGGTAGATATTAAGAAGCTATTCTGGAAGGAACACTTGAAGGGAAATGAAGAAGCAACAACAAACATGGTGGATGAGGTTTTTGGAACAACAAAGTATTCAAAGGTAAGTTATAATGTTTCTAAAATTTGGGATGAGGAAGTTGATAAGGAATTGCATATTGCTGAAGTGAATAATAAGTTGCAAGTAGATGGAAAGAAGAATGTAGTTGCAAGTTAGCATGCAAATATATATTTGCACATAGAAGTTTTAGAGGGTATTGCAAGAGAAACTTGGTGGAGGTGGTCGGTTAATGGTAAGTTGGATCCTAGAAAGGAAAATTGGAAAGGAAAAATTCTATGGAGGAGGCCTGTACATGGTAGACTCAATTCCACAAGAGGAGAGAAGAATGGAGTGTAGAGTTGTTGGAAGAGGATTGTGAATGTTCCAGCAAGATGTTGGAGGAAGAGGAAAAACAAAAAATTTGCAAGTATCGATTTTAACATGGGAGCATGCTACAAGTTTTCAGTAACTTGGAAGAGTAGTTCTACTACTCAACTCCGTTTTGTGAGCCTATGCTCACAAGATTTTTTATCGGGTGTGTTTGATGCAGGAGCATCCACTAAGTCACCAGACTCCAGTATTCTCGAAGGCAAGATATATTGTGAGGTTAGCTTTAAAAAGACAACTGGAATTTAAATATAGATTTTAATAAACTATATAGTGCCTATAGAAAAGAAGACCAAAAGAATCACTAAGAAGAAGAAAAGAAGGGTCGACACCAAGATTGAAGGGGGGTTGGAATGAATTAACATTCAATTTAAATTGGAATTAAAAATGAATAAAATAGAAGAGGAAAAGTTGTGCCATGTTTGGAAGAAAATAAAAAAATTAGTTTGAATTTACAAATGGAGGGGGAAACTAGTAAAAAGGCATAAATGAGCATTAGTAACCAGCACATAGGAAGGTACATTGCCAAGTAAACAGTCAGAGGAGGGATACCACAATGAATAGACATAGAATAAACCATTGCTAGCATGTGATAGGGGTGATTGGTAATATGAGAAGAAAATGAGAAAGGAGAGGCATGCAGTGGTAAAACCTCTATCATAAAGTGTTGGAAAGAGGATTTGTAGTGGTATGACAAGAACTAAATCTAGATAAAAGAAAGACACATCTATTTAAGCATAAGTGGGAGTTGCACAAGGAGAGAGGAGTTGAGATTAATACTTCGCAATATTAAAGAGAACATAGCAGGTCATGACATAAGGAGAAGAACAACAATGTAGAATTAAATTAGTAAGGGGTCAAACAATTATGATTGTAAGGGAAAATAAGTTCCAATTATATAAAACAATGAATTACAGGCAGCGTGGGGGTGAAGACATTACAAAGGAGGAAATAAATTATGAAATGCAAAATCTAGCATGAAAATTAGTAATTGAAATCAATTTATTGTTATTTTAAATTTGAATTCAATTAGAGGTGTATGCTTATGAAAAATTGAGAGATGAACTTGATTGATTATAATTGATGAATGCAATTGGCCGTGAAGTTGTGAAATTGTATAGAATTTGGTAATCTGTGAATTTTTGTGAAATTTAGCTTGGACAAAAAGAGTCGTGTTTTGAGAGTTTAGTCTACGTAAATTGGTATTAGAGCCACAAGATCCTTAAAGTGGAGAGAATCCACTAGGAACATGGGTGAAGAATTGGTAAAGAGTGAAGAATCCTTGAGAGTCCATTGATTCTATGGGAATCATGTTGGTTGTCCTCCAATAGAGATGAATCTAGATAGAAGGTGTGCAAATCTCTTCCACTGAGAGGAAGTGGGTAGAAGAGATCTTGAAGGCACATCTTCTAGAATCCTGTTGAGAAGAGGATAGTAGTGAGAGATTTGTTGTAGGGGGACTTGCAAAGACAGCGAGTGTTGGCTCTAATTTGTTTGTGGTTGTAGATTAAGAGTGCCATAATTGTTTGGAAAAATGTCATGGAGACATGGAGAGAGTTTGTTGATGAAGGAGGAATATTTTAAGCCACATAAAGTGAAACAAGAACCCATCCGAAGGAGTGATTTGTTCAAAACTATGTGCAAGTCTGGTGGAAAGTGTTGCAAAGTGACGATGGACAATGATAGTAGAGATAATTTGGTTGCATTGGAAATGGTTGAGAAGTTGAACTTGAAGAGGATGAAGCAACCTAAGCCATACTATGTCTCTTGGTTTCAAGCAGGTCATCCAATTTGAGTAAGTGAACAAAGCATTGTGAATTTTCACATTGGAAGATATAAGGTTGAAATTGTATGTGATATAGTACCCATGGATGCTTGTCATGTTTTGTTGGGTCAACCTTGGATTTGGGATAGGGAAGCTATATATAATGGTAGTGATAAAACTTATAGCATAATCAAGGATAGGAAAGAATATGTGTTGAATCCATTTTGGGATAAACAAGAGGAAGTGGTAAAATAAATTGAGTCAGTATGCCCCAATGAGTGTATGAAAGAAGAAAGCAACATCAAAGTTGCAATAGTTGAGAAAGAAGTGTCTGAGAATCCTTTGAAGGATGAAGAGAAGAAAGAAAATATTGAAATAGATATGAAGAATGAAGAGAAAGAAGAGGAGATCCTTGTGCAAAAGGATCAAGAGGAAAGAGAAGAGATTCTAACCAAGGTTTCAAAAGATGAGAAAAGTTGTTGCGACCCTTTGATAGAAGGGGCATGGAAGGAGATGTGTGTGGGAACAACCCATAAAATCCCAAAAGAAAGTATATACATGGAGAGCTTCAATTTCCATACAATTTTGAGTAAGAAAGTTGTTGATTTAATTGTTGTTGAGGAGAAATACTTGCTTGAGGTAGAGATTGAGAAGATTGAGAAGTTGTTTGCGAATGAACACTTGAAGGGAAATGTAGAAGCACCAACAAACATGGTGGATGAGGTTGTTGGAACAACAAAGTATACAGAGATAAGTTGTAATTTTTCTAAAATTTGGGATGAGGAAGTTGATAGGGAATTGCTTATTGTTGAATTGAATAAGAAGTTGCAAGTTGATGGAAAGAAGAATGCAGTTGTAGGTTGGCATGCAAATATATATTTGAACGTAGAAGTTGTAGAGGTTACTGCAGGAGAAACTTGGTGGAAGTGGTTGGTTAATGGTGAGTTGGATCCCATAAAGGAAAAGTGGAAAGGAAAAATTCTTTGGAGGAGGTCAGTACATGGTGGACTCAAGTCCACAAGAGGAGAAAAGAATGGAGTGTAGAGTTGTTAGTGGAGGATGGCGAATGTTTCGACAAGATGTTGGAAGAAGAGGAAAATGAAATAATTTGCAAGTATCATTTTTAGTGTGGGAGCATGCTGCAATTTTTTCACAACTTAGAAGAGTAGCTCTACTACTCAGCTATGTTTTGTGAGCCTATACTCACAAAATTTTTTACCAGGTGCATCTGATGTAGGAGCATCCGCTAAGTATCCAAACTCCAGTCTTCTCGAAGGAAAGATATACTGTGAGGTCAGCTTTAAAAAGACAACTAGAAGTTAAATATAGATTTTAATAAACTATATAGTTCCTATAGAAAAGAAGACCAAAAGAATCATCGAGAAGATGAAAAGAAGGGTGATGCCAAGATTGAAGGGGGGATGGCATGAATTAACATTCAGTTTTAATTTGAATTAAAAATGCATAGAACAGAAGAGGATTTAAGTCAGACCATGTTTGGAAGACAGTAAAAAATTAGATTGAATTTATAAATGGAGGGGGCAACTAGTAAAAATCCAGCAATGAGTATTAATAATCGACACATAGGAAGGGACGTTGCTAGGTAAATAGTTAGAGGAGGGACACCACAATGAACAAACATATAATAAACCATTGTTGGCATGTGATAGGGGTGGCTAGTAATATGAGAAGAAAATGAGAAAGGAGAGGCGTGCATTGGTAAAACCTCTATCATAAAGTGTTGGAAAGAGGATTTGTAGTGGTACGGCAAGAACTAAATTTAGATAAAGGAAAGACACAACCATTCAAGCATAAGTGGGAGTTGCACAGGGAGAGAGGAGTTGAGATTACTACTCTACAATATTAAAGAGAACAGAGCAGGTTGTGGCATAAGGAGGAGAACAACAATGCAAAATTAAATTGGTATGGGGTCAAACAAGTGTGATTGTGAGTAAGGTAAAATAAGTACCAACTAAATAAAACAATGGATTGTAGGCAGCATGGGGGTGAAGACATTACAAAGGAGGAAATAAATTGAAATGCATAATTTAGCTTGAAAATTAGTAATTGAAATCAATTTATTAAGTTATTTTAAATTTTAATTGAATTAGAAGTGTATACCCACAAAAAATTAAGAAATGAACTTGATTGATTATAATTGACGAATATAACTAGCCGTGAAGTTATGAAATTGTATAGAATTTGGTAATCTAGAAATCTGTGATTTTTGTGTGAAATTTGGCTTGGACAACGAGAGTCATGTTTTGAGAGTTTGGTCTATGTCAATTAGTATTAGAGCCACAAGATACTTAGAGTGGAGAGAATCCAACAGGATAGTGGGTGACGAATTAGTAAAGAGTGAAGAATCCCTGAGAGGCCATTGATTCTATGGGAATCATGTTGGTTGTCCTCCAATAGAGATGAAGTTGGATAGAAGGTGTACAAATCTCTTCCATAGAGAGGAAGTGAGTAGAAGAGATATTTAAGGTGTATCTTCCATAATCCTATTAAGAAGATCAGAGTAGTGAGATTTTTGTTGTAGGGGCCTACAAAGGTAGCAAGTGTTGGCTCTAATTTGTTTGTGGTTGCAGATTGAGATTGTGCCATAATTGTTTGTAAAAATGTGTTGGAGACATGGAGAGACTTTTTTGATGAAGGAGGAATATTTGAAGCCATAGAAAGTGAAACAAGAACTCGTTCGAAGGATTGATTTGTTTTGAATTGTGTGCAAGTCCAATGGAAAGTGCTACAAAGTGACAGTGGATAGTGATAGTAGAGATAATTTGGTTGCATTGGAAATGGTTGAGAAGCTAAACTTGAAGAGGATGAAGCATCCTAATCCATACTATGTCTCTTGATTGCAAGGAGGTCATCAAATTTGGGCAAGTGAACAAAGAATTGTGAATTTTCACATTGGAAGATATAAGGATGAAATTGTATGTGATATAGTACCCATGGATGTTTGTCATGTTTTGTTGGGTCAACCTTGGCTTTGGGATAGGGAAGCTATACATAATGGAAAAGATAACACTTATAGCATAATCAAGGATGGGAAAGACTATGTGTTGAATCCATTTTGGGATAAACAAGAGGAAGTGGTAAAATAAATTGTGTTAGTATGCCCCAATGAGTGCATGAAAGAAGAAAGAAACATCAAAGTTGCAATAGGTGAGAAAAAAGTGGTTGAGAATCCTTTGAAGGATGAAGAGAAGAAAGAAAAGATTGCAGTAGATATGAAGAATGAAGAGAAAGAAGAGGAGATCCTTGTGCAAAAGGATTGAGAGGAAAGAGAAGAGATTGCAACTAAGGTTGCAAAGGATGAGAAGAGTTGTTGCAACCCTTTGATATAAGGGGCATGAAAGGAGAGGTGTGTGGAAATAACCCATACAATCCCAAAAGAAAGTATATACATGGAGAGCTTCAATTTCCATATAATTTTGAGTAAGAAAGTTGTTGAGGAGCATGAATTGCTTGAGGTAGAGATTAAGAAGACTAAGAAGTTGTTTGGGAATGAACACTTGAAGGGAAATGTAGAAGCAACAACAAACATGGTGGATGAGGTTGTTGGAACAACAAAGTATGTAGAGGTAAGTTGTAATTTTTCTAAAATTTGGGATGAGGAAGTTGATAGGGAATTTCTTATTATCGAAGTGAATAAGAAGTTGAAAGTAGATGGAAAGAAGAATGTAGTTGCAGGTTGGCATGCAAATATACATTTGTACATAGATGTTGTAGAGGGTATTGCAGGAGAAACTTGGTGGAGGTGGTCGGTTAATGGTGAGTTGGATCCTAGAAAAGAAAAGTGGAAAGGAAAAATTCTCTAGAAAGAGGTCGGTACATGGTGGACTCAAGTCAACAAGAGGAGAAAGGAATGGTGTGTAGAGTTGTTGGAAAAGGATGGTGAATGTTTTGGAAAGATGTTGGAAGAAGAGGAAAATGAAATAATTTGCAAGTATCAGTTTCAACGTGGGAGCATGCTGCAAGTTTTTTGAAACTTGGAAGAGTAGTTCTACTACTCAGCTCTATCTTGTGACCCTATGCTTACAAAAAAATTTATCGGGCGTGTTTGATGTAGGAGCATCCACTAAGTACTTAGAATTCAATCTTCTCGAAGGCAAGATATACTATGAGGTCAGCCTTAAAAGACAACTATAATTTAAATATAGATTTTAATAAACTATATAGTTCCTATAGAAAAGAATACCAAAAGAATCACCGAGAAGATGAAAAGAAGGGTTGATGCCAAGATTGAAGGGGGGATGGCATGAATTAACATTTAATTTTAATTTGAATTAAAAATTTACATAACAGAAGAGGATTTAAGTCGTGCATGTTTGGAAGACAATAAAAAAATTAGATTGAATTTACAAATGGAGGGGGCAACTGGTAAAAATGCAATAGCATTAATAACCAACACATAGGAAGGGACATTTCTAGGTAAATAGTCAGAGGAGGTTCACCACAATGAACAGACATAGAATAAGCCATTGTTGACATGTGATAGGGGTGACTGGTAATATGAGAATAAAATGAGAAAGGAGAGGCGTACAATGGTAAAACCTATGTCATAAAGTGTTGGAAAGAGGATTTGTAGTGGTATGACAAGAACTAAATTCAAATAAAAGAAAGAAACAACCATTGATGCATAAGTGGGAGTTACACAGGGAGAGAGGAATTGAGATTAATACTCTACAATATTAAAGAGAACATAGTAGGTCATGGCATAAGGAGGAGAACAATAATGCAGAATTAAATTGGTAAGGGGTTAAACAAGTGTGATTGTAAGGTAAAGTAAGTACCAATTAAATAAAACAATGGATTGCAAGCAACGTGGGGGCGAAGACATTACAGAGGAGGAAATAAATTGTGAAATGCATAATGTAGCTTGAAAATTTGTAATTGAAATAATTCATTAAGTTATTTTAAATTTGAATTCAATTAGAAGATTATGCCTATAGAAAATTGAGAAATGAACTTGATTGAGTATAATTGATGAATGCAACTAGCCATGAAGTTATCAAATTGTATAGAATTTGGTGATATGTGAATATGTGAATTTGTGTGAAATTTGGATTGGACAGTGAGAGTCGTGTTTTGAGAGTTTAGTCTATGTCAATTGGTATCAGAGCCACAAGATCTTGAGAGTTGAGAGAATCCACCAGAATTGTGGGTGAAGAAATGGTAAAGAGTGAAGAAGCCCTGAGTGGCCATTGATTTCATGAGAATCGTGTTGGTTGTCCTCCAATGGAGATGAAGCTAGGTAAAAGGTGTGCAAATATCTTCCACTGAAAGGAAGTGGGTATAAGAGATCTTGAAGGTGCATCTTCCAAAATCCTATTGGGAAGAGGATAGTAGTGAGAGTTTTGTTGCAGGGGGGTCTGCAAAGGCAGCAGCCGTTGGATCTAATTTGTTTGTGGTTGTAGATTGAGAGTGTGTCATAATTGTTTGGAAATATGTCTTGGAGACATGGAGAGAGTTTTTTGATGAAGAAGGAATATTTGAAGCCATAGAAAGTGAAACAAGAACTCGTCCGAATGAGTGATTTGTTCCAAATTGTGTGAAATTCTGGTGGAAAGTGCTGCAAAGTGATGGTGGACAACGATAGTAGAGATATTTTTTTTGCATTAGAAATGGTTAAGAAGTTGAACTTGAAGAGGATGAAGCACCCTAAGCCATACTATGTCTCTTGGTTGCAAGGAGGTCATCAAATTTCAGCAAGTGAACAAAGCATTGTAAATTTTAACATTAGAAGATATAAGGATGAAATTGTATGTGATATAGTACCCATGGATGTTTGTCACATTTTGTTGGGTCAATCTTGGCTTTAGGATAGGGAAGATATACATAATGGCAGCAACACTTATAACATAACCAAGGATTGGAAAGAATATGTGTTGAATCCATTGTGGGATAAACAAGAGAAAGTGGTAAAATAAATTGCGTCAATATTCCCCAATGAGTGTATGAAAGAAGAAAGCAACATCAAAGTTGCAATAGCTGAGAAAGAAGTGGTTGAGAATCCTTTGAAAGATAAAGAGAAGAAAGAAAAGATTGCATAAGATATGAAGAATGAAGAGAAAGAGGAGGAGATCCTTGTGCAAAAGGATCAAGAGGAAAGAGAAGAGATTGCAATCGAGGTTGCAAAGGATGAGAAGAGTTGTTGCAACCATTTGATAGAAGGGGCATGAAAGGAGAGATGTGTGGGAACAACCCATACAATCCCAAAAGAAAGTATATAGAAGGAGAGATTCAATTTCCATACAGTTTTGAGTAAGAAAGTTGTTGATTTAATTGTTGTTGAGGAGAAAGACTTGCTTGAGGTAGAGATTGAGAAGATGTTCGGGAATGAACATTTGAAGGGAAATGTAGAAGCAACAACAAACATGGTGGATGAGGTTGTTGGAATAATAAAAGTATGCATAGGTAAGTTGTAATTTTTGTAAAATTTGGATGAGGAAGTTGATAGGGAATTGCTTATTGTTGAAGTGAATAAGAAGTTGAAAGTAGATGGAAAGAAGAATGTAGTTGCAGGTTTGCATGCAAATATATATTTGCGCATAGAAGCTGTAGAGGGTATTGTAGGTGAAACTTGGTGGAGGTGGTCAGTTAATGGTGAGTTGGATCCCAGAAAGGAAAAGTAGAAAGGGAAAACTTCTTTGTAGGAGGTTGGTATATGGTGGAATCAAGTCCACAAGAGGAGAAAAGAATGGAGTGAAAATTTTTTGGTGAAGGATGGAAAATGTTATGGAAAGATGTTGGAAGAAGAGGAAAATGAAATAATTTGCAAGTATTAGTTTCAGCGTGGGAGCATGCTGCAAGTTTTTTGTAACTTGGAAGAGTAGTTCTACTACTCCACTCTATTTTGTGAGCCTATGCTTACAATTTTTTTACCAGGCGCGCCTAATGCAAGAGTATCCGCTAAGTAGACAGACTCCAATCTTCTCGAAGGAAAGATATACTGTGAGGTTAGCTTTAAAAAGACAAATGTAATTTAAATATAGATTTTAATAAACTATATAGTTCCTATAGAAAAGAAGACCAAAAGAATCATCGAGAAGATGAAAAGAAGGGTTGATGCCAAGATTGAAAGGGGGATGACATTAATTAACATTCATTTTTAATTTGAATTAAAAATGTTATAAGAGGATTTAAGTCACGCCATGTTTGGAAGACAATAAAAAAATTAGATTGAATTTACAAATGGATGGGGTAACTGGTAAAAAGGAAACAATGAGCATTAATAACCCGGACATAGGAAGGGATGTTGCTAGGTAAATAGTTAGAGGAGGGACACCACAATGAACATACATAGAATAAACCATTGCTAGCATGTGATAGGGGGCGACTAGTAATATGAGAAGAAAATGAGAAAGGAGAGGCGTGCAGTGGTAAAACCTCTATCATAAAGTTTTGAAAAGAGGATTTTTAGTGGTATGACAAGAACTAAATTCAAATAAAAGAAAGGCACAACCATTGAAGCATAAGTGGGAGTTGAATAGGGAGAGAGGAGTTGAGATTAATACTCTACAATATTAAAGAGAACAAAGCAAGTCATGGCATAAGGAGGAGAAAAAAAATACATAATTAAATTGGTAAGGGGTCAAACAAGTGTGATTGTGGTTAAATAAGTGCCAATTAAATAAAATAATGGATTGCAGGCAGTGTGGGGGTGAAGACATTACAGAGGAGTAAATAAATTGTGAAATGCATAATGTAGCTTGGAAATTTGTAATTGAAATCAATTTATTAAGTTATTTTAAATTTAAATTCAATTAGAAGTGTATGCCTACAGAAAATTGAGAAATGAACTTGATTGATTATAATTGATGAATCCAACTAGTTGTGAAGTTATGAAATTGTATAGAATTTGGTAATCTGTGAATCAGTGAATTTGTGTGAAGTTTTGGCTTGGACAACGAGAGTCATGTTTTGAGAGTTTATTCTACGTCAATTGGTATCATAGCCAAAATATCTTGAGAGTTGAGAGAATCCACTAGGATCGTGGGTGAAGAAATGGTAAAGAGTGAAGAATCTGTGAGAGGGCATGGATTCTATGGGAATCATGTGGGTTGTCCTCCAACAGAGATGAAGCTAGGTAGAAGGTGTGCAAATCTCTTCCACTAAGAGGAAGTGGGTATAAGAGATCTTGAAGGTGCATCTTCCATAATCCTATTGGGAAGAGGATAGTAGTGAGAGTTTTTTTTTAGGAAGACCTGCAAAGGCAATGAGCATTGGCTCTAATTTGTTTGTGGTTGCAGATTGAGAGTGTATCATAATTGTTTGGAAAAATGTCTTGGAGACATGGAGAGAGTTTTTTGATGAAGAAGGAATATTTGAAGCCACAAAAAGTGAAACAAGAACCCATCCGAAGGAGTGATTTTTTCTAAACTGTGTGAAAGTTTGGTGGATAGTGTTGCAAAGCGACGGTGGACAACGATAGTAGAGATAATTTGGTTGCATTGGAAATGGTTGAGAATCTAAACTTGAAGAGGATGAAGCAACGTAATCCATATTATGTCTATTGGTTGCAAGGAAGTCATCGAATTTGGGCAAGTGAACAAAGCATTGTGAATTTTCACATTAGAAAATATAAGGATGAAATTATATGTGATATAGTACCCATGGATGTTTGTCACGTTTTGTTGGGTCAACCTTGGATTTTAGATAGGGAAGCTATACATAATGGCAAAGCTAACACTTATAGCATAATCAGGGATGGGAAAGAATATATGTTGAATCCATTGTGAGATAAACAAGAGTAAGTGCTAAAAGAAATTGCATTAGTATGCCCCAATGAGTTTATGAAAGAAGAAAGCAACATCAAAGTTTAAATAGGTGAGAAAGAAGTGGCTAAGAATCCTTTGAAGGATGAAGAGAAGAAATAAAATATTGTAGTAGATATGAAGAATGAAGAGAAAGAAGAGGAGATCCTTATGCAAAAGGATCAAGAGGAAAGAGAAGAGATTGCAATCGAGGTTGCAAAGGATGAGAAGATATGTTGCAACCCTTTGATATAAGGGGCATGGAAGGAGAGGTGTGTGGGAATAAACCATACAATCCTAAAATAAAGTAGATACATGGAGATCTTCAATCTATATACAAGATTGAGTAAGAAAGTTGTTGATTTAATTGTTGTTGAGGAGCATGAGTTGCTTGAGGTAGAGATTGAGAAGATTGAGAAGATGTTCAGGAATGAACACTTCAAGAGAAATGAAGAAGGAACAAAAAACGTGGTGGATGAGGTTGTTGGAACAACAAATTATATAGAGGTAAGTTGTAATTTTTCTAAAAATTAGGGTGAGGAAGTTGTTAGGGGATTGCTTATTGTTGAAGAGAATAAGAAGTTGCAAGTAGATGGAAAGAATAATGTAGTTGCAAGTTGGCATGCAAATATATATTTGCACGTAGAAGTTGTAGAGGGTACTATAGGAGAAACTTGGTGGAGGTGGTCGGTTAATGGTGAGTTGGATCTGACAAAGGAAAAGTGGAAAGAAAAAATTCTTTGGAGGAGGAGGTTGGTACATGGTGGACATGTACTCAATTCCACAAGAGGAGAGAAGAATGGAGTGAAAATTTATTGGAAGAGGATGGCGAATGTTCCAGGAAGATACTGGAAGAAGTAGAAAAAGAAATAATTTACAAATATCAGTTTTAGCGTGGGAGCATGCTACAAGTTTTTCGCAACTTGGAAGAATAGTTCTACTACTCTGCTCCGTTTTGTGAGCTTATGCTCACAAATTTTTTTACCAAGTGTGTTTGATGTAGGAGCATCCGCCAGACTCTGGAGTCTTCTCAAAGACAAGATATACTATGAGGGAAACTCTAAAAAGATAGCTAGAATTTAAATATAGATTTTAATAAACTATATAGTGCCTATAGAAAAGAAGACCAAAAGAATCATTGAGAAGATGAAAAGAAGAGTTGACACCAAGATTGAATGGGGGCTGGCATGAATTAACATTTAGTTTTAATTTGAATTAAAAATGCATAGAAAAGAAAAGGAAAAGTTGTGTCATGTTTGGAAGAAAATAAAAAAAATCAGATTGAATTTTTTACAAATGGAGGGGGCAACTGGTGAAAATGCAGCAATGAGCATTAACAATCGACACATAGGAAGGGACGTTGCTAGGTAAATAGCCAGAGGAGGGATGCTACAATGAACATACATAGAATAAACCATTGCTGGCATCTAATAGGGGTGGCTGGTAATATGAGAAGAAAATGAGAAAGGAGTGGCATGTAGTGGTAAATTTTTTATCATAAAGTGTTGGAAAGAGGATTTTTAGTGGTATGACAAGAACTAAATTCAGATAAAAGAAAGACACAACCATTGAAGCATAAGTGGGAGTTGCATAGGGAGAGAGGAGTTGAGATTAATAATCTACAATATTAAAGAGAACAGAGTAGGTCGTGGCATAAGGGGGAGAACAAAAATACATAATTAAATTGGTAAGGGGTCAAACAAGTGTGATTGTGAGTAATGGAAAATAAGTGCCAATTGAATAAAATAATGGATTGCAAGCAACGTGGGGGTGAAGACATTACAAAGGAGGAAATAAATTGTGAAATGCATAATCTAGCTTAAAAATTAGTAAAATTGAAATCAATTTATTAAGTTATTTTAAATTTGAATTCAATTAGAAGTGTATGCGTACGGAAAATTGAGAAATGAACTTGATTGATTATAATTGACGAATGCAACTGGCTGTGAAGTTATGAAATTGTATAGAATTTGGAATTTGTGAATCTGTGAATTTGTGTGAAGTTTGTCTTGGACAACGATAGTTGTGTTTTGAGAGTTTAGTCTATGTCAATTGGTATCAAAGCCACAAGATCCTGAGAGTGGAGAGAATCCACCAAGATCGTGGGTGAGAAAATGATAAAGAGTGAAGAAGCCCTGAGAGGCCATTGATTCTATGGGAACCATGTTGGTTGTCCTCCAACAGAGATGAAGTTGGGTAGAAGGTGTGCAAATCTCTTCCACTGAGAGGAAGTGGGTAGAAGATATCTTGAAGGTGCATCTTCTAGAATCATGTTAGGAAGAGGATAGTAGTGAGAGTTTTGTTGTAGTGTGACCTCCAAAGGCAGCGAGTGTTGGATCTAATTTTTTTGTGGTTGCAAATTGAGAGTGTGCCATAATTGTTTGGAAAAATATATTGGATACATGGAGAGATTTTTTTGATGAAGGAATATTTGAAGCCATGAAAATTGAAACAAGAACCCATTTGAAGGAGTGATTTGTTTTGAATTGTGTGCAAGTATGGTGGAAAGTGTTGCAAAGTGATAGTGGAAAATGATAGTAGAGATAATTTGGTTGTGTTGGAAATGGTTAAGAAGTTGAACTTGAAGAGGATGAAGCACCCTAAGCCATGCTATGTATCTTGGTTGCAAGGAGGTCATTGAATTTGGGTAAGTGAACAAAGCATTGTGAATTTTCACATTGGAAGATATAAGAATGAAATTGTATGTGATATAGTACCCATGGATGTTTGTCACATTTTGTTGGCTCAACCTTGGCTTTGGGATAGGGAAGCTATACATAATGGTGAAGATAACACTTATAGCATAATTAGGGATGGGAAAGAATATGTGTTGAATCCATTGTAGGATAAAAAAGAGGAAGTGGTAAAAGAAATTGCTTTAGTATGCCCCAATGAGTGTATGAAAAAAGAAAGCAACATAAAAGTTGTAATAGGTGAGAAAGAAGTGGCTGAGAATCCTTTGAAAGATGAATAGAAGAAAGAAAATATTGCAATAGATATGAAGAATGAAGAGAAAGAAGAGGAGTTCCTTGTGCAAAAGGATCAAGAGGAAAAAGGAGAGATTGCAACCAAGATTGCAAAGGATGAGAAGAGTTGTTGCAACTATTTGATAGAAGGGGCATGGAAGGAGAGGTGTGTGGGAACAACCCATACAATCCCAAAAGAAACTAGATACATGGAGAGCTTCAATTTACATACAAGTTTGAGTAAGAAAGTTGTTGATTTAATTGTTGTTGAGGAGCATGACTTGCTTGAGGTAGAGATTGAGAAGATTAAGAAGCTATTCGGGAATGAACACTTGAAGGGAAATGAAGAAGCAACAACAAACATGGTGGATGAGGTTGTTGGAACAACAAAGTATGTAGAAGTAAGTTGTAATTTTTCTAAAAATTGGGGTGAGGAAGTTGATAGGTAATTGCTTATTGTTGAAGTGAATAAGAAGTTGTGAGTAGATGAAAAGAAGAATGTAGTTGCAAGTTGGCATGCACATATATATTGCATGTAGAAGCTGTAGAGGGTACTGTAGAAGAAACTTGGTGGAGGTGGTTAGTTAATGGTGAGTTGGATCCCACAAAGGAAAAGTGGAAAGGAAAAATTCTTTGGAGGAGGAGGTCGGTACATGGTGGACTCAAGTCCACAAGAGGAGAGAAGAATGGAGTGCAAAGTTGTTGGTATAGGATGGTGAATGTTCCAGCAATATGTTGGAAGAAGAAGAAAAATAAATGATTTGCACGTATCAGTTTCAGTGTGGGAGCATGCTACAAGTTTTTCGCACCTTGGAAGAGTAGTTCTACTACTCAGCTCTGTTTTGTGAGCCTGTGCTCACAAATTTTTTTACCAGGTGCATAATTTTATGCAGGAGCATCTGCTATGTAGGAAAACTTTGGATTCTTCTCAAAGACAAGATATACTATGAGGCCAGCTTTAAAAACACAACTAGAATTCAAATTTAGATTTTAATAAACTATATAGTGCATATAGAAAAGAAGACCAAAAGAATCACCAAGAAGATGAAAAGAAGTTTCTATGCCAAGATTGAAGGGGGAATGGCATGAATTAACATTTAGTTTTAATTTGAGTTAAAAATGCACAAAATAGAAGAGGAAAAGTCACACCATGTTTGGAAGATACTTAAAAACCTAGAGATTGATTTTTTTATAAATGGAAGGGGAAACTAGTGAAAAGGCAGCAATGAGCATTAATAACCAAAAGATAGGAAGGGACGTTTCTAGGTAAATAGTTAGAGGAGGGATGCTACAATGAATAGGCATAGAATAAACCATTGTTGGCATGTGATAGAGGCGACAACTGGTAATATGAGAAGAAAATGAGAAAGGAGAGGTGTGCAATTGTAAAACCTCTATCATAAAGTGTTGGAAAGAGGATTTTTAGTGGTATGACATGAACTAAATTCAAATAAGAGAAAGACAACCATTGAAGCTTAAGTGGGATTTGCATAGGGATAGAGGAGTTGAGATTAATACTCTACAATATTAAAGAGAACATAGCAAGTCGTGGCATAAGGAGGAGAACAACAATGCATAATTAAATTGGTAAGGGGTCAAACAAGTGTGATTATAAGGGAAAATAAGTGCCAATTAAATAAAACAATGGATTGCAGCAACATGGGGGGTGAAGACATTATAGAGGAGGAAATAAATTGTGAAATGTATAATGTAGCTTGAAAATTAGTAATTGAAATCAATTTATTAAGTTATTTTAAATTTGAATTCAATTAGAAGTGTATGCCAATAGAAAATTGAGAAATGAACTTGATTGATTATAATTGACAAATGCAACTGGCTACGAAGTTGTGAAATTGTATAGAATTTGGTAATCTGTGAATTTGTGTGAAGTCTTGCTTGGACAGCGAGAGTCGTGTTTTGAGAGTTTATTCTGCATCAACTCACTAATTTTAGAAATGATCATTAAATTTAGAGTTCACTAAATTTAGGTTTTTGAAGAATAAAGATAGAAAATGATATAATTAGGAAAATAAATGAAATAATGATTTTATTTATTTTAGAGGAATGTACAAACTAAATAATTTATTTAATTTTGGAGGAATAATTAGTTAATTAAATAATTAAGAAATTATTTAATTATGTGGATGAGGAGAATGCACGATTTTGATTAATTAATTAAAAATTATTTAATTATGTAGATAAGAAGACAATTCAAGATTTAGTTACATAATTAAAGAGGGATGGCAGAATAATTAAGAATTGATTAAATAATTAAAAATTATTTAATTAAAGTGGACGTGAAAAGATGGTTAATTAGTTAAATAATTAAAAATTAAAAATATTTAATTAATGTGGGAAATGGATTAGTTTAATCAAATAATTGAATATTATTTAATTAATAGTGATGAAAGGGGTGATGAGTGATTATGATGAGAAACAATGAATTGGATGAATGTGTTAGAATTTTTTAAGTGTCTATAAGATAATGTAGGTTGCAACCATTTTACTCACCTACCTAATTTTGACACCTGATTGTTGTTAGTTTCTAACCAACTTGGTGGTTATTGTTTATAACCATATGTTGTTTTACTTTAATAATAGCCACAAAAGATTAATAAAATAACCTCATAACAACTCCATAGAAAGTTGAATGCCCATAAAAACCTTACCCTCCAAGATTCCTTCCCAATAAATAGTAAATCATTATTAATAAAAATTAGTTATCGACCCTCGGTAAAAAATCAATTATCATATCGGAAAAACTTAATTATCGTAACAATAAAACCTTGATGCTAAAAGATAATTATTATTGATGGTGAACCCCTCATCTCTTATGAATGATTTACAAAAAATATTGGGAGTAATTAAATATATAGAATTTACAAGGTTGATAACACCTTAGTCCTAACATTTATGGAGTAACATATGACAAAGATAACAAGGATGAGGAAGAGGAGGAGGTGGATGTAGATATTGAGGGCCAGGGCCTATTCCTTGTGCTAAATGCAATGATGTCAAACTCCAAAATGTGGACAACACCCCTATCAAACAACCTAACCAGGACACATGTCGAAAGTGCATACAAAATGTGGAGGATGTTGTTGTTTTGAAGACTCATACAAATGATCTAGAAGGAAAGTTGTGAGGTCTTTCTCACTTTACCTTGAAATTTATTCACCATTCAACAACCACTCTAGGTTTGGTGTTAAAAGATGAATTTAAAGATTATGAAAGTAATATGGGAGCAAGCACCAATTTTAATAACTAAGATTTGTTTAAATTCCTCAAGGAGGATTGGGAGGAAATGTCTAATTAATCTGGTGCTCTCTCAGTTTATGTTTTTATGTTCTAAAAAAATGTTGAACTTTGTTGTCTCTTTATTATTTTAGTGTTATTTGTAGCTTGTGGCCTTTGAGATCTTTTTACCTTTTTTGTTGGTTTTCACTACCTTAAGGGCCTTTTGTGTATAGAGTTCAACATCCTAAATGTTGCTTATATTATCAAAAATATATGACAACGCATTTTTACAAAGACTTATTTTTTGTTTTTGAAACCATTATATTATTGTAAATCCTCTTGTATTTATGACACTTTAAATTTAATTAGAAGAGGATTTATATCTTCTTATATATGCGAGAATTGCAAAATGAGAGATTTATTTATATATCTTTTGAAAGGAAAATATATTTATTTAATAAATCATTATATCTATATATATATATAAGATTTTCTCTTATTCAACCATAATAAATGCATTGAAAAAGAAATGTGTATTCTTATAGTAAAAAATAGTTTATATATATATATATATAAGATTTTCTCTTATTGAACCATAATAAATGCATTGAAAAATAAATGTGTATTGGGTAAGTGCACCAATCTATGACACAATTTTGATGCCAAATTGGAAAAAAATGAAAAACAATGTTAAAATAAAGCATACACCAATTATGGTGCTCGCTAAATTTGGCATGCGCTAAATGCAAAAAGTGAATTTAAATGAAATCTTGCATTCTAAACCTCATTTTCTTTTCAACCCATGGCTTGACTTGGAAGTTTTCAGCTCTGCAACTCGTGCTCGCCAAATCTCTTTCATTTTTTGCACTCTTAGCTTGTAATTCTTCATGAGGATGCCGCCAACACGTCAAAGAGATCGAAGATTGTGAAGAGGTATGTATTTTTATTGTTTTTATTTTGAATTTGATTTAGAATGTAGATTTAAATAGGTTTTTTTAATAAAAAATTGTTCTAATTCTCAGGGGATGAATCTCCACCTCCAAACATTGAGAATTCACAATCATCCCCTCACAAAGAGCCTCCTATACAAGAACAACCTGAAACCCCTCCATCAGTTCATAGGAATTCTCAAGGAACACAAGAAAATATCCTAAATCAAATTGAAAACAATAAAAGAGACATTGATCAATTAATTGGAAGATTAACTGAGCATGCCAAAACCCACCCTTATAGGAGAGGGATTGTTGAATCATTGAAATCAATTGTATCTCATGTAGGAGAAATGAGCGAGAAAATATTTTTTTGGTCAAATAAAAGGCATGAGATGAGACAATTTTATGCTAGTGGTTTGCAATATGCAGATGTGAAAAAACAAAAAATCAGCAAAGCGTACTTGTGTGCCCTATTTATAGACCCGAGAACCAACACACCTTTGT
Organism: Sequoia sempervirens; assembly: GCA_007258455.2. Lineage (NCBI taxonomy): Eukaryota > Viridiplantae > Streptophyta > Pinopsida > Cupressales > Cupressaceae > Sequoia > Sequoia sempervirens. The sequence goes on along the minus strand of VDFB02000007.1, from coordinate 29,358,523 downwards.
CTCATGCATGTAGGAGGTTCCCCATCCATTGGTGCCACCATGAATTAATTAAAAATAAATTTCGAGAGTGGTGGTGGATGGTATTTGACCAACCTCCATGCAATAACCATGAGGTACCACAATAATTTTGTAGGAAACTCTATTGTGAGTTTTTTCTCAATAATATATAAAATTATTTTGACATCTTAGACTTTCAAGGTAGAGGTGGGGGCTCCACACATGATAGACGTAATGCACGAGGTAATCCATAGTTGGCATCGAGACCCTTGGCCAAACCCATGGTGGATCATGTCGCCATTCCTTCCATTGTTAAGGAAAATGTAGATGTGAACACACTGGAGTCGATTAGCTTTCTCACCTAGACCATTATACAGTGTGCGAGGCCTCTAGTAGAGCTTGATGTGAAGGAGACGTGTAGGCCTCGAGCTCCACCCCACCATTGTGGCACTTGTGGTGTTGTTTGCACGTACGATTATCAAAGTTCTCAGGATGCAGCTACACAACTTACATCAGTTGCGGAGGCAATGGATTTCATAGATGAATTGCTGAATAATACATTCGACATTGATACTTAGATAAAATTCAGCAAGTTCATTTAATTTGTTTATTAAATTATATTTTGAAATTTAAGAATAACTAAATTAGTAGAATATCGATATGATGAAATTTCAAGGTTGGAGTGTTCATGAGATGTGCTCCATTCCTGTAGACCCTTATCTGTTCTCAACGTTGAGTCCACAGGTATGGAACTAGTATTCAAGATATTATTATTGCATTGAATAGTTGAATGTTATATTTGAATGTTTGTCTCATAACATGCTTTGGATGTCAAATAGTTTCCTGGTGGACCTTCAACCTCCACACCTCGCAATTCATGTCCTCAAACAACTTTCACTCAAGTAACCTTTATTCATTAATGGTGTTGTAAAACAATGTTAGCTAGTTTTCATAATTTTGCGTATACAAATCTAAAAAATTGATGAGAAACACAAACATTGGTTGGTCTTGTGAGATCCTAATTATATTTACCATTCAACGTCCATCTCATTCTTCCATTCCTTTCATCACGCATTTTTTAACCATTTTATATCACATATCCCAATCTTTAACACCTTATATATTATACCACCTTTCTCCATATTTCATCTTATACACATATCGTTACAAGAAACCTTTCCTTTTTCTCATTATTGATGAAATATCTAATACATTATTACTACACACCTTAAGTTCCCACTTCATGTCCTATATTCAAACCTTAGACACCACCAATTCACTTTATGGTCTAATATTCCCTCCTAATTACTTCCCACTAACCTCTAGTATAGTTCACCTTAAAAATGTTTTATTATCCCATCCTAGCTCATCCAATTAATCTCTACTAGTCCATTCTATGTTCCATCATCTCCTCTTGATCGTGTCGCATTATCTTCTCCTAATTCAGTTTTTGTTCCTTTATTCCTTCCTAATCCCATCCCATTAACATTTAATAGTTCACCCTATTTTCTATGATCCCCTCCTAGCCCATCCCAATAATATCTTCTAGTCCATCCTATGTGTCATTATGCCCTTCTACTCCCATCTTATTGTACCCATTATTATTTCACCCTAGATGTTCCATGATCCCCTATGTTCCACCCTATGTTCCTTTATCCATTCTATGTTATACCATCTTTATCCACGTTTCATCCTAGATGACTCTTCTCTATTATTACTACACATAGGTCAAGTTCACACTTCATGTACTATATTCAAACCCTATACACCTCCTAATTCACCCTATGTTCCATTATTCCCTACTAATCACATCCCATTAACCTCTAATTGTACACCCTATATTTTGTTATCCCATCCTAGCCCATCCCATCAATCTATATTAGTCCATCCTATGTTCCATTAACCAATTTTATTCCCATCCCATTACCCTCACTTATTTAACCTTATGTTCCATTATCCCCTCTTGGTCTTGTCCCACTATCTTTCCCTTAATTCACCCTATGTTCCTTTATTCCCTCCTAATCCCATCCCAGTAACCTCTAATAGTTTATGCTATATTTTTTCATTCCATCCTAGCCCATCCCATTAATCTATTCTAGTCCATCCCTTGTTCCATCATCGCATTCGACTCCCATCCCATTGTACCCTCTATTATTTCTCCATATGTTCCATTATCCCCTCTTGGTCTTGTCTCTTTATCCCTTCTATGCTATAGAACCTCCATCCAAATTTTATCCTATACACTGTTAGAAGAAATATTTCCTTCCACTCATTATTGACCAAAGTTGTCTTCTCCATTACTATTTCACACCTCAACAACCAACTTCATGTGCTATAGTAAAACCCTAGACACGTCCTAATTCATTGTATGTTCCATTATCCCTTTGAAAGTTGCTAGTAACAGAGTAATCCTCACTTATTCATGTGAACTTCATTGTGGCATTATCACTATGTTGACAACATGCCCTCATTAACATTAGTTCATCAGAATATGCAATTTGAATCTCAATGAGCACTGAACTTTGGCATTTGCAAGAGTTTGGACTATCCCAGTGGACTTAGTACTTTCACCATTTTGTGATCTATAAGCACTATACTGTAGTCTCAACTGAGGCCAGCCATTTACTCTTTCATTTATGATAGTTATAAAAGGACTACTTGAACTTGTTTATATGACTATTAGATATGTTGTTTCATTTTCATTTGTTGACATTAGACAACCCTGGTGATGTTGGTGGCATGATGGACCATGAAGTTGCTACAACAATAGCCAGTTTTGATCCTTTGAGAGAGGTATGCAATAGATTAGTCTATTTGACATTATATTTTCTTTTTTATGGTCTATTATAGAAAATTTTCATGTTACTTTATGTAGTTTAATTTCTATCTTGATGGTTGCTACAGGTGGTTTTAACTCCAGATCATGGATGCAGTAATGTTGTAAATGTGCATGATGACTATATGTATGTGGTAAGTGATTATATTTTGTTATATGTTATTCCACAATTCAATTTCTATGTATTAACATCTTTAATTTTTATTGTATCAGTTGAAGTTCCAAAGTGAAGAGAGGAGGACTAGTGAGCATGTTCGAAAGACAAGAGAACCAATAGGCACTCCATCCAGCCAAATTTCAAAGGCAGCATGGGATTTGTTTCCTTCTCCTAGAGGGAAATGAATATGTATTAGGGTTGTTTGTTGTATGCCTATGTAGCATTTTGGAACATATGTTTTGTACTATCAATATATATGTGAAATTTTATGTCCATATGGCTCTTTTGTAGTAAGCATGTATGGCTTTTTTGGATATATTGTATATACTTTTATCAATATATATCATTGTATAGCCTTACAACTTTTTGATTAAAGAATATCTTATTTTGCTACTCCCATTCTTGAATGATGTTATCATGCGTATTGTGTAAATTGTATGCTTGAATGTTGTAGGCATGGATTTTGTGTACATCTAATGCTTAAATAATTACTGTTGATTGCTCAATAAGCTCCATCTAATGTGTATTGTGTAAATAAGCTCCATTCCTAGTGGTTTGTATCCTTTGCAATGCTTCAATTACTTGTGCTTCACTTATTCACATGTATGCTTCACTTATTCACATGTATACTTCACGTATATTTCGTGTATTCATGTGTATGCTTCATGCTTCCAATGTATAATTCATGTGTTCATGTGTATACTTCATGTATTTGCATGTATGCTCCATGCTTCTTGAGTTTTGTTGTTGTCTAGTGGCAAGGATTTTAACACCAAAAGGTTTCAAATGAACTGTAAGAGCTCCTTCCGATTAAAAAATATCATAGCAAAATGTATTGCTTTTAATTCATGGTTGAGGTTGGCATCCAACAACTAATGGTTCTAATTTAAAGCTTAGCAATCATTTCATTTTCATCTATAGAACAAGTGGATGTTTCAAACCTTATGGGCATATATATATACCTCTATGAACTTGTATGAACGTGCATCAAAACACATGATAGTTGTTGATCCAACCAACAAAAATTATTTGCATCTACTAATATTTCAATGCACTTGACATCTCATTAAATGAAATCAGTGCACAAGTCAGTTTTAATGATATTATAAAGATATTAGATGTTTATGAACAACAATATAAGTTTGATTTTTGGATGCATCACCCATGTGCAGTTATCACATTTCTCCCATATTCATCATTTAAATAAGTTAAAAAACCTCCTTCCATTTTTTGTGTGAAATAATATGAAAAATCATTGGGAAACATGGTCCTATAATTGCTACCACATCATATTTTATAACCCTACAACACGAAAAACCATACGTCATAGATATTGAATATTTGGATCCAATGTTTCACTAGTAGGTTGAGTTTTGCATCTTAGTAAGGGTGTACTATTTAGTGACAAAAATTGTAGTTCAGACTCTTAAGTGATTCGGCTAGTTGAACGTAGCTCAGAGTGATTCGACATGTTTCGGTGTGACAGAGGACCATGCCTAGCGTAAACGTACCCACTCAGATACATTGGAATAGTTCGTTTGGTCACACAAGTTGCAGAATGAAAGTTGCACCACTTTGCAACTTTGCACTACTTGCATTTGACAACTTTTCCCCCAAGCGAAATGTCGCCACCACGGGAAAACGCTTCTGAGATAGGGAAAACTGAGACAGGTTATTGTAGAGGGGCCCAACACAATCCCATAGGCTCAGACGAGAAGTTCCTAAGCATCATGGTGTTTGAGTAACAACCCGTCGAAAATTGCAATCATTTTGCACTTTGGACTCTTAAGAGATTTAGTCGGTTGAACGTAGCTCAGAGCAATTCAGAGTGTTTGGGTGTGAAAGAGGACCACGCCTAGTATAAACATATCCACCCAGATGTGTTGGAATAGTTTGTTTGGTCACACGAGTTGCAGAATGAAACTTGCACCACTTTGCAACTTTGCACTACTTGCATTTGATGACTTTCTCCCCAAGTGAAAAAATTCCACTACGGAAAAATTCCTCCAAGATAGAAAAAATTAAGAGAGGTTATTGTAGAGGGGCCCAATGCGATCCCATAGGCTCAGGAAAGAAGTTTCTAAGTGTCACGGTGTTCAAGTAATAGTTCGACAAAGATTGCAGTCATTTTGCACTTTGGACTCTTAAGGGATTAAGTCGGTTGAATGTAGCTCAGAGCGATTCGGCATGTTTCAGTGTGAAATAGGACCATTCATAGCATAAACGTACCCACCCAGATGCGTTGGAACAATTCATTTTGTCACACGAGTTTCAGAACGAAAGTTGCACCACTTAGCAACTTTGAACTACTTGCATTTGACAACTTTTTCCCCAAGTGAAATGTCGCCACCACGGGAAAATGACTTTGAGATAGAAAAAACTAAGAGAGGTTATTGTAGAGGGGCCCAAGGTGATCCCATAGGATTAGATGAGAATTTTCTAAGAATCATGGTGTTCGAGTAAGAACCCATCAAATATTGCAGCCATTTTGCACTTTGGACTCTTAAGGGATTCAACTAGTTGAACGTAGCTCAGAGTGATTCGGTGTATATGGGTGCAAAAAAGGACCATTCCTAGCATAAATGTACCCACTCAGACATGTTAGAATAATTTATTTGGTCACACGAGTTGCAGAAAAAAAGTTGTACCACTATGCAACTTTGCACTACTTGCATTTGAATTTTTTTTCCCCAAGCAAAACGTTGCCACCATGGGAAAACACCTTTGAGATAGAAAAAAATAAGAGAGATTAATGTAGAGGGTCCTAACATGATCCCATAGGCTCGGACGATAAGTTTCTCAACATCACGGTGTCCGCATAATAGCCCGTTGAAAATTGTAGTCATTTTACACTTTGGAATCTTAAGGTATTCAGTCGGTTGAACGTAGCTCGAAGTGATTCAACGTGTTTGGGTGCACAAGAGAACCATTCCTAGCATAAAAATACCCACCTGGATGCGTTGGAATAGTTTTTTTGGTCACACAAGTTGTAGAACGAAAGTTGCACCACTTTGCAACTTTGAACTAGCATTTGAAAACTTTTTCCCCAAATGAAATGTCACCACCATGGGAAAATGCCTCTGAGATAGCGTTAACCGAGAGAGGTTATTGTAGAGGGGCCCAATGCAATCCCATAGGCTCAAATGAGAAGTTTCTAAGCATCACAGTGTTCGAGTAACAACCCATCGAAGATTGTAGCCATTTTGCACTTTGGACTCTTAAGGGATTCAGCCAGTTGAATGTAGCTCAGAGCGATTCAGTGTGTTTGGGTGCGAAAGAGGACCATTCCTAGCATAAACGTACCCGCTTGGAAATATTGGAATAGTTTGTTTGGTCACAAAATTTGCATAACGAAAGTTGCACCACTTTGCAACTTTGAACTACTTGCATTTGACATCTTTTTCCCCAAGTGAAATGTCGCCACCATGGGAAAACACATCTAAGGTAGAAAAAACTGAGAGGTAATTTTAGAGGGGCCCAACATGATCCCATAATCTCAGACGAGAATTTTCTAAGCATCATGGTGTCTGAGTAATAAGCCGTCGAAGATTGCAATCATTTTGCACTGTGTACTCTTAAGGGATTCTGCCAATTGAACGTACCTCAGAGCGATTTAGCATGTTTGGGTGTGAAAGAGGACCATGCCTAGCATAAACGTACCCACCTGAATGTGTTGGAATAGTTCATTTGGTCACATGAGTTGCATAACGAAAGTTGCACCACTTTACAACTTTGAACTACTTGCATTTGACAACTTTTTCCCCAAGCGAAATGTCACCACCACGGAAAAATACCTCTGAGATAGCAAAAATTGAGAGAGGTTATTATAGAGGGGCCCAATGTGATCCCATAGGATTAGACGAGAAGATTCTAAGCATCATGTTGTTCAAGTAACAGTCCATCGAAGATTGCAGCCATTTTGCACTTTGGACTCTAAAGGGATTCAACCGATTGAACGTAGATCAGATCAATTTAGCGTGTTTGGGTGCAAAAGAGGACCATGCCTAATATAAATGTACCCACTCGAACATGTTGGAAAATTTTGTTTGGTCACACAATTTGTAGAACAAAAGTTGCACCACTTTGCAACTTTGAACTACTTGCATTTGATACCTTTTTCTCCAAGCAAAAAGTCCCCACAACAGGAAAACGCCTCCAAGATAGCAAAAACTGAGAGAGGTTATTGTGGAGGGGCCTGACACAATCTCATAGGATCAGACATGAAGTTTCTAAGCATCACAATGTTTGAATAACAGTTTTTTGAAGGTTGTCATTTTACACTTTGGGCTCTTAAGGGATTCAGCCGATTGAACATAGCTCAAAGTGATTCAATATGTTTGGGTGCAAAATAGGACCATTCCTAGCTTAAATATACCCACTTGGATGCGTTGGAACAATTCTTTTGGTCACACGAGTTGCAGAACAAAAGTTGCATCACTTTATAACTTTGCACTACTTGTATTTGACAACTTTTCTCCAAGTGAAATGTCGCCACCACAGGAAAACGCCTTCGAGATAGCAAAAAATGAGAGAGGTTATTATAAAGGGGACCAATGCAATACCATAGGCTCAGACGAGAAGTTTCTAAGCATCACAATAACCGAATAACAACCCGTCAAAGTTTGGAGTCATTTTGCACTTTGGACTCTTAAGCGATTTAGCTGGTTGAACGTAGCTCGAAGTGATTCAGCGTGTTTGGGTGCAAAAGAGGACCATGCCTAGTGTAAACGTACCCACCCGGATGCATTGGAATAGTTTGTTTGGTTACATGAGTTGCAAAATGAAAGGTGCACCACTTTGCAACTTTGAACTACTTGCATTTGACAACTTTTTCTCCAAACGATATGTCACCATGACGGGAAAGCACCTCCAAGATAGAAAAAACTAAGAGAGGTCATTGTAGAGAGGTGCAACGTGATCCCATAGGCTCAGATGATAAGTTTCTAAGCGTCACGGTGTTTGAGTAACAACCCGTCAAAGATTGCAGCCATTTTGCACTTTAGGCTCTTAAGAGATTCAACCGGTTGAACATAGCTCAGAGCGATTCGACGTATTTGGGTGCAAAAGAATACCATGCATAGTGTAGACCTAACCACCCAAATGTATTAGAACAGTTTGTTTGGTCACATGAGTTGCAAAACGAAAGTTGCCCTACTTTGCAACTTTGAACTACTTGCATTTGACAACTTTTTCCCCAAATGAAATGTCGCCACCACAGGAAAATGCCTCCGAGATAGCAAAAACTAAGAGAGGTTACTATAGAGGGGATGAAAGTGATCTCATAGGCTTAGAAAATAAGTTTCTAAGCATCGTTGTGTTTGAGTAATAGCTTGTCGAAGGTTGCAGCCATTTTGCACTTTGGACTCTTAAGGGATTCAGCCGGTTGAACGCAGGTCGGAGCGATTCGACGTGTTTGGATGTGAAAGATGACTATGTCTAGTGTAAATGTACCCACCCTGATACTTTGGAATAGTTTGTTTAGTCACACGAGTTGCAAAACAAAATTTGTACCACTTTGCAACTTTGAACTACTTGTATTTGACAACTTTTTCCTCAAGCGAAATGTTGAAACCATGAGAAAATGCCTCCAAGATTGTGAAAAATGAAAAATTAATTGTAGAGGGGCCCAATGTGATCTCATAGGCTCAGGAGAGAAGTTTCTAAGAGTCACGGTGTCCAAGTAACAACCCGTTGAAGATTGCAGCCATTTTGTACTTTGGATTCTTAAGGGATTCAGCTGCTTGAATGTAGCTCAGAGCAATTCAGCATATTTGGGGGTGAAAGAAGACTATGCCTAGTGTAAATGTACCCACCCAGACATGTTGGAATAGTTCATTTGGTCACACAAGTTACAAAATGAAAGTTGCACCACTTTGCAACCTTGCACTACTTGCGTTTGATAACTTTTTCCCCAAGCGAAAAGTCACCACCACGGGAAAACGCCTCCAAGATAGAAAAAAATGAGAAAGGTTATTGTAGAGGGGCCCAACAAGATCCCATAGGCTTAGATGAGAAGTTTCTAAGCGTCACAGTGTCTAAGTAACAACCTATCGAAGATTGCAGTCATTTTACACTTTGGATTCTTAAGGGATTCAATCGGTTGAACGTAGCTCATATCGATTCAGCATGTTTGGGAGTGAAAGAGGACCATGCCTAACATAAACGTACCCACTTGAATGCATTGGAAAAGTTTTTTTGGTCACATGAGTTGCAAAATGAAATTTGCACCAATTTGCAACATTGAACTACTTGCATTTGACAACTTTTTCCCTAAGTGAAATGTCGCCACCACGGGAAAATGCTTCAGAGATAGTGAAAATAGAGAGATTTAATTGTAGAGGGGACCAACATGATCCCATAAGCTCAGACGAGAACTTTCTAAGCATCATGGTTTCCGAGTAACAGGCCATCGAAGATTGCAGCCATTTTGCACTTTTGACTCTTAAGGGATTCAATCGATTGAACATAGCTTAGAGCGATTCAACGTGTTTGGATGAGAAAGAGGACCTTTCCTAGCATAAACATACTCACCTAGATGATTTGGAATAGTTTGTTTGGTCGCACGAGTTATAGAACGAAAGTTACACCACTTTTCAACTTTGAACTACTTACATTTGACAACTTTTTCTTCAAGTAAAATGTCACTACAACTGGAAAATATCTCTAAGATAGAAAAAACCAAGAGAGGTTATTGTAGAAGGTCCCAATGCTATCCCATAGACTTAGACAAAAATTTTATAAGTGTCACGGTGTTTGAGTAACATTTCGTCGAAGATTGCAGCCATTTTACACTTTGAACTCTTAAGGGATTTAGCTACTTGAACGTAGCTCGCAACAATTCGGCATGTTTGGGTGAAAAATAGGACCATGCATAGCGCAAAGATACCCACTCAGATGCGTTGGAATAGTTTGTCTAGTCACACAAGTTGCAGAACGAAAATTACACCACTTTACAACTTTGAATTACTTGCATTTGATAACTTTTTCTCCAAGCGAAATGTCGCAACCACAGAAAAATGTCTCCAAAATAGAAAAAATTGAGAGAGGTTATTGTAGAGGGGCCCACCATGATCCTATAGGCTTAGACGAGAAGTTTATAAACATCATGGTGTCTAAGTAACAACTTGTCGAAGATTGCAGCCATTTTGCATTTGGGCTCTTAAGGGATTCAAACGGTTGAACATAGCTCATAGTGATTCGACATGTTTGGGTGCAAAAGAGGACCATGCCTAGCATAAACGTACTTACACGGACGTGTTGGAATAGTTTTTTTGGTCACACGAGTTGCAGAATGAAAGCTGCATCACTTTGCAACTTTGCACTACTTGCATTTGACAACTTTTCCCCAAGTGAAATGTCGCCACCATGGGAAAATGCCTCTGAAATAGTGAAAACTGAGAGAGGTTATTGTAGAGGGGCCTAACATGATCCAATAGGCTCAAATGAGAAGTTTCAAAGTGTCACAATGCCCGATTAATAGCCCATTGAAGATTGCAGCCATTTTGCACTTTAGACTCTTAAGGGATTCAACCAGTTGAACGTAGCTTCGAACGATTCAGTGTGTTTGGGTGTGAAAGAGGACCATTTCTAGTGTAAACGTACCCACGTGAATACATTGGAATAGTTTGTTTCATCACATGAGTGTCAGAATGAAAGGTGGACCACTTTGCAACTTTAAATTATTTGCATTTGATAACTTTCTCCCAAAGCAAAATGTCACCACCATAAGAAAACACCTCTAGGATAGTAAAAACTGAGAGAGGTTATTATAGAGGGGCCCAACATGATCCAATAGACTCAGACGAGAAGTTTCTAAGAATCACAGTGTTCGAGTAACAACCCGTAAAAGATTGCAGTCATTTTGCTCTTTGGACTCTTAAGGGATTCAGCCGATTGAACGTAGCTCAGAGCGATTTGACATGTTTGTCTGTGAAAGACAACCATGCCTAATGTAAACATACCCACCTGAATGCATTCGAATATTTTTTTTGGTCACACGAGTTGCAGAATGAAAGTTGCACCACTTTGCAACTTTGAACTACTTGCATTTGACAATTTTTTCTCCAAGCAAAATATCACCGCCACGGGAAAACGCCTCTTAGATAGGGAAAACCTAGAGAGTTTATTGTACAAAGGCCCAACAAAATCCCATAGGATCAGGTGAGAATTTTCTAAGTGTTGCGGTGTATGAGTAACAACCTATTGAAGATTGCAACCATTTTTTACTTTGGACTCTTAAGGGATTCAGCTGGTTGAACGTAGCTCGGAATGATTCAACATGTTTGGGTGTGAAACAAGAACATTCCTAGCATAAACGTACCCACTCGAACACTTTGTAATAGTTTATTTGGTCACACGAGTTGTAGAATAAAAGTTGCACCACTTTGCAACTTTGAACTACTTGCATTTGACCACTTTTTCCCTAAACAAAATGTCACCACCATGGGAAAATGCCTCTAAAATAGAAAAAAATGAGAGAGGTAATTGTAGAGGGGCCCAACATGATCCCATAGGCTCAAAAAATAAGTTTCTAAGAGTCACGATGTCTGAGTAACAACCTATCGAAGATTGTAGCCATTTTGTACTTTGGACTCTTAAGGGATTCAACCGGTTGAACGTAGCTCAGAGTGATTCAATATGTTTGGGTGCAAAATAGGATCATTCCTAGTCTAAGCATACCCACCTAAATACATTGGAATAGTTTGTTTGGTCACACGAGTTGCAGAACGAAAGTTGCACCACTTTGCAACTTTAAACCACTTGCATTTGAAAAAAAATTCTCCAAGCGAAATGTCGCCACCATGGAAAAATTCCTCCAAGATAGAGAATATCAAGAGAGGTTATTGTAGAGGGGCCCAACGTAATCCCCTAGGCTCAGACGATAAGTTTCTAAGCGTCACGGTGTCTAAGTAATCGCCTGTCGAAGATTGCAGTCATTTTGCACTTTGGACTCTTAAGGGATTCAGCCAGTTGAACGTAGCTCGAAGTAATTCGGCATGCTTAGGTGTGAAAGAGGACCATTCCTAGTGTAAAAATATTCACTCGGATGTGTTGGAATATTTTTTTTGGTCACACGAGTTGCAAAACGAAAGTAACACCACTTTTCAACTTTGAACTACTTTCATTTGACAACTTTTTCCCTAAGCAAAATGTCACCACCACGGGAAAACGCCTCCGAGTTAGTGAAAACCAAGAAATTTTATTATAGATTGGTCCAACATGATCCCATATGCTCAGGCGAGAAGTTTCTAAGTGTCACAGTGTCCAAGTAACAGCCGGTCAAAGATTGCAACTATTTTTCACTTTGGACTCTTAAAGGATTCAACCGGTTGAACGTAGCTCAGAGTGATTTGGTATGTTTGGGTGCAAATGATGACCATGCATAGCATAAACATACCCACCCAAACATGTTGGAATAGTCTTTTTTGTCACACAAATTGCAAAATGAAATTTGCACAACTTTGCAACTTTGAACTACTTGCATTTAACAACTTTTTTCCCAAGCGAAATGTTGCCACCACAGGAAAACGCCTTCGAGATGGAAAAAAGTGAGAGAGGTTATTATAGAGGGGCCCAACATGATCCCATAGGCTTAGACGAGAATTTTCTAAGTATCACATTGTCTGAGTAACATCCCGTCGAAGATTACATCTATTTTGCACTTTGGACTCTTAAGGGATTTAGTCGGTTGAACGTAGCTTAGAGCGATTCAGCGTGTTTGGGTGTGAAAGAGGACCATGCATAGTGTAAATGTACCCACCTGGATGTTTTGGAACATTTCGTTTGATCACACGGGTTCTAAAACATAAGTTGCACCACTTTGTAACTTTGAACTACTTGCATTTGACAACTTTTCCCCAAGAAAAATGACGCCACCACAGGAAATTTCTTCCGAGATAGTGAAACCCAAGAGAGGTTATTATAGAGGGACCCAACATGATTCCATAGGCTCAGACGAGAAGTTTCTAAGCATCACGGTGTCCAAGTAACAGCCTGTCAAAGATTGCAGCCATTTTGTACTTTGGACTCTTAAGGGATTCAACCAGTTGAATGTAGGTCAGAGTGATTTGGAATGTTTGGGTGATAAAGAGGAACATGCCTAGAGTAAATGTATGCACTTGGATATGTTGTAATAGTTCATTTGATCACATGAGTTGTAGAACAATTGTTGCACCACTTTGCAAGTTTTAACTACTTGCATTTGATAACTTTTTCCATAAGCAAAATGTCGCCACCATGGGAAAATGCCTATGAGATAGCAAAAATAAAAAGAGGTTATTGTAGAGGGGCCTAACATAATCCCATAGGCTCAGACGAGAAGTTTCTAAGCATCATGGTGTCCGAGTAACAACCCGTCAAAGATTGCAGTCATTGTGCACTTTGGGCTCTTAAGGGATTCAACCAATTGAATGTAGCTCAGAGCGATTCGACATGTTTGGGTGTGAAATAGGATCATTTCTAGCATAAAAATACCCACTTGGATGCGTTGGAATAATTATTTTGGTCACACGAGTTGTAGAACGGAAGTTGCACCACTTTGCAACTTTGCACTACTTGCATTTGACAACTTTTTCTCCAAGTGAAATGTCGCCACCACTGAAAAAAGCCTCTGAGATAGAAAAAACTAAGAGAGTTCATTGTAGAGGGTCCCAATGCAATCCCATAGGCTTAGACCAGTAGTTTCTAAGTGTCACGATGTCTAAGTAACAACCTGTCGAAGATTGCAACCATTTTGCACTTTGAACTCTTTAGGGATTCAGCCGGTTGAACATAGCTCAAAGCGATTCGATGTGTTTGGGTACAAAAGAGGACCATGCCTAGTGTAAATGTACCCAACCTGATACATTGAAATATTTTGTTTGGTCACACAAGTTGTAGAATGAAAGTTGCACCACTTTCAACTTTGAACTACTTGTATTTGATAACATTTTCCCCAAGCAAAATGTCACCACCATGAGAAAACACCTTTGAAATAGAAAAAACCAAGAGAGGTTATTGTTGAGGGGATCAACATGATCCCATAGGCTCATATGAGAAGTTTCTAACCATCATGGTGTCCAAGTAACAACCCATCGAAGATTGGACCCATTTTGCACTTTAGACTCTTAAGGGATTCAGCAGGTTGAACGTAGCTCAGAGTGATTCATCTTGTTTGGGTGTGAAAGAGGACCATTCCTAGCGTAAACATGCCCAACTAGACATGTTGGAACAGTTCATTTGATCACAAGAGTTACAGAATAAAAGTTGCACCATTTTGCAACTTTGCACTACTTGCATTTGACAATTTTTTTCCCAAGCGAAATGTTGCCACCACGGGAAAAATCCTTTGAGATAGAAAAAACCAAGATAGGTAATTGTAGAGGGGACCAACGTTATCCCATAGACTCATATGAGAAGTTTCTAAGCGTCACGGTGTCCGAGTAACAACTCACTGAAGATTGCAACCATTTTGCACTTTGGACTCTTAAGAGATTCAGCTGGTTGAATGTAGCTTGAAGTGATTTGGCATGTTTGGGTGTAAAAAAGGACTATGCATAGTGTAAAAATACCCACCTAGACACATTGGAATAGTTTTTTTGGTCACACAAGTTGTAGAATGAATGTTGCACCACTTTGCAACTTTGAACTACTTGCATTTGACAACCTTTTCCCAAAGCAAAATGTCTCCACCATGGGAAAAAGCCTCCAAGATAGAAAAAATCAAGAGGTTATTGTAGAGGGGCCCCAACACTATCCTATAGGCTTAGACGAAAAGTTTCTAAGTGTCACGGTGTCCGAGTAACAGCCTATTGATGATTGCAAACATTTTTCACTTTGGACTCTTAAGGGATTCAGTCGGTTGAATGTAGCTCAGAGTGATTGAACGTGTTTGGGTGTGAAAGAGGACCATGAATAGCGTAAACGTACCATTTCAAACATGTTGGAATAATTTTTTTGGTCACACGAGTTGAACGAAAGTTGCACCACTTTACAACTTTGAACTACTTGCATTTGACAACTTTTTCCCCAAGCGAAATGTTGTCACCACAGGAAAATGCCTCTGAGATAGTGAAAATTGAGAGAGGTTATTGTAGAGGGGTCCAACACAATCCCATAGGCTTAGACAATAATTTTATAAGCATCACGGTGTCTGAGCAACAACCCGTTGAAGATTGCAACCATTTTTCACTTTGGACTTTTAAGGGATTCAACCGGTTGAATGTAGCTCAGAGCGATTCGATGTGTTTGGGTGCGAAAGAGGACCATGACTAGCGTAAACATACCCATCTGAATGCGTTGGAACAGTTCATTTTTTCACACGAGTTGTAGAATGAAAGTTGCACCACTTTGTGACTTTGCACTACTTGCATTTGACAATTCTTTCCCCAAGCAAAATTTCGCCACTATAAGAATCTGCCTCTGAGATAGCGAAAACCAAGAGAGTTTATTGTAGAGGGGCCCAACATGATCGCATAGGCTTAGATGAGAAGTTTCTAAGCATCATAGTGTCTAAGTAACAACCCATCGAAGATTGCAGCCAACTTGCACTTTGGGCTCTTAAAGGATTCAACCGAGTGAACGTAGCTTGAAGTGATTCAACATGTTAGGGTGTGAAAGAGGACCATGTCTAGCGTAAACGTACCCACCTAGATGCATTGGAATAGTTCGTTTGGTTACACGAGTTGAACAAAATTTGCATCACTTTACAACTTTGCACTACTTGCATTTGACAACTTTTCCCGAAGTGAAATGTTGCCACCATGGGAAAACGCGTCCAAGATAGAAAAAACCAAGAGAGGTTATTGTAGAGGGGCCCAACATGATCCCATAGGCTTAGACGAGAATTTTCTAAGCATCACAATAACTAAGTAACGACTTGTGGAAGATTGTAGCCATTTTGCATTTTGGACTCTTAAGGGATTCAACCGGTTGAACGTAGCTCGAAGTGATTCAGCATGTTTTGGTTCAAAATATGACCATTACTAGTGTAAACATACCCACCCAAACGCATTGGAATAGTTCATCTAGTCATACAAGTTGCAAAACAAAAGTTGCACCACTTTGCAACTTTGCACTACTTGCATTTGACAACTTTTCCCCCAAGTGAAATGTCTCCACCATGGGAAAATGTCTCCAAGCTAGCAAAAATCGAGAGAGTTTATTTTAGAAGGGTCCAATACGATCTCATAGGCTCAAACGAGAAGTTTCTAAGCGTCACGGTGTCTGAGTAATAACCTGTTGAAGATTGCAACCATTTTGCACATGCACAAAAAGTATTGAAATGGTGTTTTAATTATTTCATGGGGCTTATTTTCATGATATTCACGTGCACAAGTGAAAATGGATTAAGTTTTATCTTTGATTTTTGATTGTGGATTAGTAATAGTGCATCAATTATGCATTGTGTCAATAAACCATAATGTTGATTTGTGCCTTGGAATGTTGTATCATGGAATTCTGAGTCCAAAAAGGGTTGAGAATCATCATGATATGTTTTTAATAACACAAGACAACCCAAGGTATGTGCTCATATTGTTCCATCATTTGTTTGTGCTATTGGCCATGTGACTATGTTGCCAAAGTTAACAAGAGCACCAAATGCCAAGTGATTGTTTGGAGATTATTTGGTTGAAGGATGTTTGGGAGTTGTCAAAGGTGTCAGAGGCTATTGAAACATTGTTGCCCCCACTGTTCATATTGTTTTTCCTTTGTTGGTGTGTTTCTCTTTCCTTGGATGCCCACTAGGCTAGGTTGTCAATGGTGGCAAGGTGTACTAAGATGTCTTGTGCATTGATTTTCAATGAAGCCCTTAAAGGGTGACTGAGATTATGTAAAGAGATAGATCATGATTAAAGTGACTCTAAAACTCATCCAATATTAGAGTAGATTTTGGAAATCCAAACATAGAAAACCTGAGAGTAGATAAGGTTGACAATGATGGATTCCCTTTTATTGATAATTTTGGTTTTAGGAGTTGTTTGGTGTGGTTAGGAGTTGTTTGGTGTGTTTAGGAGTTTCCTAAGGTCATTCATGACCATGTGAAATCATGTAATCCACTTTAGTGTGCTTAGAGGGTCGTTGATTTAAAAGTTACAAAAAGTTGTCAAATGGGCAAGAAAAGTTGTCATGCATTTTTAGCAAGTTGTCAAAAATCAGGTAACGGTTACATGCAATCAAGAAAATGGTTCCTAATAATTAGAATCAATTGTAAATGGCTAGAAAAATAATGAATAGGCTGTAATGGTCGAATGGAAGCATGGTTGTAGTTTTTTTTCAAATTTGGAATGAATTGAAGCAAGTTTTTTTGTGATTTTCTGGGTTACAACAACTTTTGGCTTCTTGTTTAGACTGTACAATCCATGGATCAATCTAAAATTAATTGTATTTGATAGCCCCGTGAATCTATTGCATTTTTTTTTTTGGTTTCATCAAATTTCATTTAGTTTTGTTAAAGTTATTGAGATTTTACTAAAAACGGGTTAAAACCCTAGCTAGGGCAGCAACAAGTATTAAAAATGTAATATCTTTAATTTTCAGAGTTCAAAAATATTGAATCTCACCCAAAATTCTATTTTTACATGCTCTTGGACTTGGAAAAGGTTTGGAGTCTTGAAATGCACGCATGAAAGAGATTTCTTTGATAGAAATTTCTGATTTGTAAGTGTATCCGACTATGTAGCAGTAGTAAAGGTAAGTTTGAGTGAAATACGGAGTGGTTTGGGTTCTTTGTGGTTGGTGAAGGTGTTCGGAATATGTGGAGAGGTATTGCAGACCTGTTCCTTGGGGTTTTGAGCATTTTTGAAAGGTTAATACAAGTCATTTTATGATTGTCCCAAGAGGACTATTTTTGCAATCATAATCAAGGTGCTAGTGTCCAAGCAAGTTGGTGCTTTGAATGAGTCTTGGTAGTGAATACCTGATGGAAACACCTTTGAAATGTTGTATGAAGGCCTCCAAGTCAGTGGTTGAGAGTTTGAAGCAATCTTTATTGATTTGGCTTTAGGCCATTAATGTTGCCTTTCCTAGTTTGAACAACACAAATCTTGTAAGCCCCATGAATTGTTACATTGTTGAGTCTCCACAAAAAAGTTATTATGACCATTCAAGTCCCTTAGACAAGCTTTCCATGATGTTCACACTATCTCTGGATTGTGTTGAATCAAGGTCTCTAGGTAGGTTCATTGCTAGGTTTGCTAAAAGTGCATTTAGGAGCAACTATGAAGAACATGTAAGAATGATTTTCCTTTTGGGTCTATTTTCATGTTGATTGTCCTTCCTCTGCATCAGGAAGGAGTTATATGATTTATAGAAAAGCAAGAAAATATTCCTTTGTACAATAGAAGGCATTGTTTCAAATTTTGTCATAAATACACATGCTTTTCCTTCAAGAAAACTTTAAATGTAAACCATAAACCATTAAAACTAACTTTAAATGTAATATACACATTTAATTGAGGCATATATTAAGGAAAATACACATTTGCATGTATTAATTTCTCATAATTTTTGTATATCAAAAAATACACTAAGTCAATAACAAATATTACAATAGTGATGGGAGAACATCTTGAAAATACTCCCATTTCTCAATACTTGTAGCAATACATGCAAGGAAATAATCATCCCATTTGCAGCCCAGATCATGAAATATATTGCACAAGAAGAAACAAAAGGAGTTGTTGCCCAGTTTGTTTTCTCCAATCCACCTTAGGTGGCCCAATTATTTGCATTCCAAAATGCTTCAAAACATGTACATCCCCTACTCCCTTGGAAACACATGGGTAGTAGCCTCTATGTGGTTGTGTACTCTCACTGGAATTTAGTCCACACAAAACTTGCAAAAGCCTAACAATTTCAGACATGGACTCACATAAAAATCATTACAAGACCAATAACTGAATAATGTCAGACATACACCTTCTGACCAGATCTATTATCACCTTCATTCATGCTATAAGTAGATCGATTGAAGGTCCTACAATGGTGATGTGGCCCATCTTTCGCTACTTTCTCATACCACTGAACACTTGCACCAGCAACCGATGTTGTTCTTTTCTTAAGTTGACAATCTTAAGTATAACCTACAGTCACAAATGCATCAATGACAATCCTAATTGCATATGACATCAAACACCGGTAGAGAATACCAACTTAAATGTAGTCAATAGAGAGCAGCATATAATTATCATTTTGCAAATTAACAATAATGCAATTTTGCAAACCCTTCTACAATAAAACTTAAATGCTTGAAAGAAAGCAATGATCAATAACATGACTTTACAAATTCAATGTGCATGTACTTACAAATCAATCTATGGAACCATTCGGGTATGCTCTACTCTTTATTGTGTTAAGTATTGTCTTGTGGTCATACTCACACACTTTCCACAAGTTCTTGTTCACAGGTTTGCCCTTATATTTGATCAAATGAATCTTGGTTGTGACTACAAGGTTCGAGTAGTAAAGAATCTTTTGATGCGTGTCAAATTCCTCAAACAACCAAACTGTAGCATTCTTAACTGGGTACCTTCTAAGCCATGTTCCAGTAACAACCACTGAACCTGTAGGATATTCTATGTTTTCTCCATCTCTAATTGGGGCCTCCAATTTCTTTTTGGCCTTGATACAATGGCATAGGTAATAATTTGTACCATCTTCATTTTCTTCATCTGCAATCACCGCATAAACATGCCTTGCATTGATATGTTCATCTTGTTAGAAGTATTTAATGAACATCAAAATAAAACCTGAAAGTAAGATATATTATTTGGTTCTAGTAGGTCTGATACATGATCAAAGTCAACGGATGATTGCATCTCCATGATTTGTAGAGCCGTCATGAGCAGATAAGTGTTAAGTGGGGTTAGACTTCTTACAGACCATCTGTCAACACATTCTATTGACTTGTAATCATTCCATGCTTGAAGTGTACATGCAGAACAAAAGCATGCCATCTTCCGCATATGGATAGTCCAAGTACTTGCATTGGAGCTTCTAAAAGAGTGTAGCTTGCTCAATCATGTTAGTGTACAACAATCCTCATATTTTGCAATGTTAGTATCATCTACTAAATGAAAAAATCTATGAACTAAATAATTACCTTCACTACCTAGACCCATTGCATGATTGCACCACACAACAATTGATCTTGCATCTATCAACTTTACACTGTCTTTATACTTTAACTCTTCTTGTGTTAAGGCTCTTTTGATACATGCACCTGCTCCATCATGCTCCCCCTTTCCATGCCCGTCCTTTGATAAGTTCCACATATGGGGAACACCGTTGATCCTATGCATCATGCTCAACTAGTAAACCAATCTAGAGTTCTTGAATTGTGATGTACAACTATCTGACCATATGATATGTTGACTAAATGATATGCCCCTGCTAGCCAAATCAACATAGAACATCTGAAAGCAACCTTGCACAAACTCTCTAGAATGTGTGTGATCATCACTAATGTAAAAGTGATACTCCCTCAATACTTTCCTGATATCCTTTGTACTATCATTTGCATGAATGAATGCTATATGCACAAATATAGCAACCTGTTTGGAGTTGTAGTATTGTGATTGCACCTTGTTCTATGGCTATAGTGTGTAGTTCTCCATGAAGTCGACAACTAAAATGATGCTATGGAGTGGAAATATGTCCTTGCATAACTTGAACTGTGAGTCCAACCATCAAGCTCTATGTGTATGCCTTGCATACTCATAGACCACCTGATCACAAAAAATGCCCATAAACTAATACACTGGAATCTTATCACTGACCAATTCACACTTCTTTGCTTCTTTCCCATCTTTCAGACTGTAGGCCACTATCTTGTATTTTTCAAATTCGACAATTCTATCTCCAATTGTGTGTGTACTAGCCATGTGTTGGAAAATTGGTAAATGTTGCATGCCACCACAATGATCACATGTGCCATCCAAACATGACTTATTGTAAAAAAATTGACCATTCACTCCTTCAAATAAAATGGAAGATAAGAATTCCCTTGAGGATTTAGGTGGAGGCCTTATGTTACATTCCTGCAAAACATTATCAATATGCATATCTACACATATACGTCGATAAACATCATAATGGTTAGAAAAATCAATATGGACTCTACAACAACAAGTAGTGCGTGTGTGATTTATTTTGACATAAAAAGGCATTAGCATTTCAAAATACCTTTGACATATTTTAATTTTAGGAAACTTCCGTACAAAATCAGCAAAAAATTGGGTTTGAGTGGTATCCAAATAATGCTTTGGATGTGGCTCACGGATTTTACTTCCAATTCTCCTTCTTACAACATCTCTTTGATTGGGATAGGTCCTTGTGTTATCCTTCCAATAATCTATTATTAAATATCTCAAGGCTTGAGCAACTCTACCCGAGAATGCCAATAACTCATTGCTATTTGGATCCTCCACTCTTTCACACCTTCCTTTGGATCTCATTAGAGATGATCTACTTATTTTCAAAGACTTACTTTTCTTTGTAAGGTTCACCTTGCTCCTTGTTTTACTGCTTAACAGTGTTGTTGTCATCACATGTCATGTGGCACAACTATCCTTCGTGCGTGAGGTAGAACCCACGCTCTCATATGCACTCATCAAGTTCTTTACAATGGAATTTCACTTGAGTCATTCAAAACTCTTAGCCCAAGAGCCTTCATGGTGGGCCTAAATTTGAGTTGCCTCATCATTTCAACAAATAGTTGGCGTCTCCCACCCTCACTTAGCTTCTCAAAAAATAAACTCCATATCCTTTGTGCATATATTTGACATGAATGTTTTGGAATCTTATTAGGCATCCATTTCAAAACATTGGAATGAATATCAATAAAGAATTTAGGTTTTATATGCAAAACTCTAGGAGGAGTTCTCAAATATAAATTTGTGTCAACATTAAGAATTTCAACAACATCGGGGATAGATCATGTACCTTTAATTGAAGGTGCAATTGATGACATACCTTGAGATTTACATGTAAACGATGTCGTTTTTGGAGTGCCTTCAAATAGAGATGTGTTTGTTGATGTACTTTCAAAATTCAATGTTGTTGATGGTGTGTCTTCAACTGTAGATGTGATTTCCAATGTACTTGGAAAACCACATGTTGTTGTTGGTGTGTCTTCAATTGGAGATGTGCATTGAACTTCACCTATGGTTGATGATGTTCCCCCAACTTCGGGATCCATTTGTGTCCTTCCATGAACTTTGTTCATTTGTGCCCTTTGGCATGCCAATTAGACATCTCTCTTAGATCAAGCACAAGAATTTCTTATTGTATGGGCTGCAACTCCTTTGCTTCGCGAGCTTGTATTTTTTATTCTCTTCTCCTTGCATTTTTAACTACACGTTCTTTTGGTGTTAGAGGCTTTGGTCATTTCCTTGGCATGACGTTGAATGCTACATGTTCACAAACACACATAGAACAAAAGTAAGTAATGCATTTTATGAGACATATTGATATCGCTAATTATATTGCATTTTATGGAACACACCAAAGCATTTTATGAAAGAAGGAAATGAGCTATTTGGAATTATCAAACATGTATATGCTACAACATTTTTCATGCATACATCTACCTCCATACCGCAAGAAAAGTAAGTAATGCATTTTCTCAAACATATCCATACTGCTGATTAAATTGCATTTTATGAAACACACCAAGCATTTTACGAAACATATTGATATCACTGATTACATTGCATTGCATATCTTTAGAACTCAAAGCATTACTTTACATTGCATAACTAATGTTACTTATCAAACATTGCATATCTTATCAAACGTTGTTTTCCCCAACCTAGGGTTTATAGTGAGCTTCAAAAAACCCATAAATTTTGATGCGTCTGGTGAAAATATATGAAACTTGGTACTAATTTTTTGTAGGCCTATATGCATGTGCTAAAAAAAGGAGGGTTGCTAAATCATCATTTTGTGTGAGTTATTGAGGAAAATTTGTTTCTTTTTGCAACTATACTGTGTAAAACCTAGTACTTTGAGGGATTTGTACAAAAATTGCTTCATGTAAGCGTTGATCAATGTTAAGACTTGGATTTGAGGGGAGTATTTGGAGTGTGGATAAGTGCTTAGGAGCAAAGAAGTGTCAAACCCATGGTATAAGTTGCTGCCACCTTTGGAAACTACAAAATCTTGTGCTTATTGTTTTCAAAACCACATTGTGATTGTCAACCAAGCCATGAAGAACATGAATTCAAAGAATGGTTTGTGATGCTATATCTTGTAATTATTAACTATTTCTTTGGAAATGAGGTAACTTAGAAAGACAATAAGCATTTTCAATTGCACAAAATTTTCCCATTTTTTTATTTCTTAGAAAGGTAAATGGTATGAATGAATGGAAACTTGCATTAACAACTATGTCAAGTCACTTGAATTTATCTAAGCACATAATGAAGGTGAATTTTTTATGGCACAAAAAAATTAATGGAAACTTGCATTAACATTGATGGAAGCTCTTATGTTTTCCAAATTAGTTGAAAATAAAACTTTTCCCATAACCATCACTAATAATGAATTTTTGAATCTATTATGTCATGTTTTCCATTGTATATCTTCAAGCTCCTAAAAATTAAACTTTAACATGCAACATCCATCTAATTTAATGTTGAATTATATGTGTAACAATGAAGATTAATAAAATTATCAAATGAATGTTCTATAAATTTCCAAAACAAAAGAAAAAAATTCAATATAAACATCTACCTAAAATGAAATAGAGTGAATTCCACCAGCCATGCTAGAAATGGACTACTATAAGCAATGCAAATAGAATTCATAAGAAAATTTGTGTTAAGTTGATGTCGTTTATATAAGTTAAAACATGAATTCATCTAAATTATGTCAAGTTTTTCATTTTTTTCTTCAAACTCATAAAAATTAAACTTTTTTATGCAACTCCCATCTAATTCAATGTTGAATTCTATGTCCAATTTTTATGATTAATAAAATCATGAAAGGAATTTAGTTTATATTGTAAAAAACAAACGAATATACTAAATATTAACATTTATATTACCAAAATGAATATATTACCTGAGATACTATAAAATGATGTAGAAACTTCAAAATGTCTTCTTCTACGTTGTTGAGCAAACAAATTGGTGGTAAAAGGGTGATGGATCAAGCATAGATTGATACAACAGGGAGTCAACTGCATAAAAAAGGCATTTTTGAGTCAGATAAAGCACTGAACCAAACAAATGTAGAAGCATATGGGATTGAATCATGGGGTCAACCCCTATTTTACTGTTTCAAGGTAAAAACACATTTGGTGCTTGCCAAATTTGGCAAGTGCCAAATGTGTTGCTTTGAAATATTTTTCAAATGTAGAGAGGAAGGGAGTGAGACTTGAGATAGAAAGAGACAAGATAGGAGTGAGAGAGATTAGTCTAGGTAGTGTGGTAGGGAGTGAGACATGAGAGTGATAGAGACTTGAGAGGGATAGAGAGTTATCCAGTTAGGGTGGGGGAAAGACCTAACAATAGGAGAGGAGTTGGGAGGGATGAGACCTGAGGATACAAAAATACCAAAGGAGGAGAGAGAGAGAGAGAGAGAGAGTGTGGGAGAGGGGGTTGGAGTGAAATATATTTGTCTAGGTAGGGTGGGAGGTAGGTGAGACCTGAGAGAGAGAGTAAGACTTGAGAGGGAGAGAAATTTATTCAGTTAAGGTGGGGGGAAGACTTGAGAGAGGGAGTGGGGGAGAGAGGGAGTGGGAGATAGAGGGATGGGAGACCTAAACCCTCAACCCTAAATCCTTAAAACCAAACCCTTAAACCCTCTACCCTCTACCCTCTACCCAATACCCTAATCCCTCAACCCTATACCCTCAACCCTTCAACCCTCAACCCTTAAACCCTAAACCATTAACCCTCAACCCTTAAACCCTCTACCCTCTACCCTTAGCCTATACCCTCTACCCTCAACCCCTAAACCCAACTAAACCCAACTAAACTCTCTACCCTAATTCCTCAACCCTCAACCATTAATCCCTCAACCCTTAAACCCTAAACCCTTAAACCCTTAAACCCTCTACCCTTAACCCTTAAACCCTAAACCCTTAAATATTCTACCTTCTACCCTTAGCCCTCTACCCTCTACCCTAAACCCTCAACCCTCTCTCTCTCTCTACCCTCTACCCTCAACCCTCAACCCTTAAACCTATTGGCGTTTAAATTCGCACCTCTGGAATGCGTATTTGAAACGGAAAACTATGCATAGATAAACTGCTCTTCAAATTAGGAGGGGAAGCTCCCTCTTGCTGATGGTGTTTGAAAGAAAGTAAACTAAACTAAGTTGCCTATCTTTTTTATCAGCTTAGAGCACAAGGTTTTTTAAACACAAACGCCGCAGCTAAGATTTTTTGATTTAAAGAACTTCAACTACGACTAACTTAAACTAAAGACGTTTCTGGCTTCTCAAGTAATAGCAGAGCGAGAGAAACTAGAAATGGACAAGGTAGATTTTCTAAAAAAATACTTCAATGAACTATCTTTCAACAAACACCTACACACTTCAATGCAAGTTGAAATCAAGATCATAAAAGTGGAACACAAATAACGAAAACCTAAGATTTTATATCAAGGCAAAGGAGGCTCGTGATTTTATTACTCAAATTTCTAGAACAAGCTCACTTCTAACATGCCTGGAACAAGAAATTGCAGCTAAAGAGGCTTGCAATCTTGCTCTTCACACAATAGAAACAACAATCACATTAACTCCTTGTTGGCTAAAGAGGCTCAACAATTTGCTTATCACAACACAATTGAACAATACTTGAGTAACAAATAGAAGGCACAATAGGCTTAGCATTTTGTTCTCACTCGCACGGTTCCAACAAAGTGAACTGAAACTGAATAACAACTTGCTGCAATACAGGCTCGCAATTTTCTATGACAATAACCGTTAAAGAAAACTAATGAGCAAAGGCTCTTATTTATAGGGAAGCAGAGGAGTAGGGAACCCTAAAATCTCCTTGCTTTCACAATCTAGGGCTTGCTCAGCAAGCAAGCTTTATTACTAAATCTAGAAAGAAGATAACATCTAAAAACCCTAGAAAGCAGAAAAAGCGAGAAACGCCAACTATTACATCTTATCTTCTTTCTCTTCTCAAAGAATGGATAAGGATCATTCCAAGAATAGAAAGAAAGCAGGAAAGAAAGCTTCTAGAAGAAAGCTGCTTTAAAGCTCGATCACATCCGCTAGGAAATTAGAAACTATGTCCCGGTTCGGTGCATCTATGCTCTCAATAGCAAAACACCGCTTTTCTAGAATATCTTCACCATCTGCAACAGATCTCAGGAAATCTTCGACCTTATTGGCTGCCTTCTCAAACTTTGTTGACATCATGGAAGTGTGACTTGGCAGAGTCTTATGTTTTTCTTTCATTCACTTCATTACAATCTTCTTGTTGTATTTTTCTTTGTGCATATTCCATATCCTTTCACATTCGCCCTTTGAGAGAGTTACACTTTCAGGCCATGGGGGAATGGAAAAACACTTCTCAATCATATCAAGCTTTAGACTGCAAATCAATCTGCCATCTGCCGACTGGATCTCCCTAGTAACCGGGTTGTAATGCTTGATGCAAGTGATTACGAACTCAAGACTCTAAACTGATATAGGAATTGACGCTGCTGCGAGGAGTCCAGAATGTCCCAAGTTCCTGATTGAGGTGTTGCATGCGCTCTCCAAGGCATGTAGATCGAACATCGGCTTGATATGATGCAAGTCTGTCTCAGCTGTTTTGATGTAGTCATGATAGAGAGTTGATTCAGTCTTGAAAACATTAGGAGTGTACTCCATTTTAGAAAACTTGAAGAATGACTGTAAACTTGCCTTAGTTCTGACAGGTTCTGAACAATTTTTATTTTTAGAATGCTGATTTTCTTGCTCCAACGGAAAAAAAATTTGAATTTTTTTTTGAGATATGGGTTTTGTTTAGAAATTCGTTACAAGACAACCCAGATCGTTCGTTTTTGAAAATTTTGAATTTCGCCTGAAAAAGCAACAAACCCTAATTTCTTCAATTTTCCTCGGAAAAAGCTGGCACCTGGGTTTTGTTCAGAATATGATTAGAAATGGACCTAGTTGATTAGATTTGAAAAATACTGAGTTTTGATTAAAAAGAAGAAAAAAAAAAAAGCAGCCAACCCTAGGATTTGAAATTTTCTTGAAAAAAAACTGTGATATGGGTTTTCTTCAGAAGGCTGATTTGAGAGGACCCAAATGATTGAAAACTAAATGCACTAAGGATTTCACTAACATGCAAAATAAAAGCAGCTACTGCAACTTGATGAAGTTCTTGAAAATTTCCTTCAAAAGATTGAAGTGAAAAGACCCAGATGATTGAAACTGAAAACCTTGGCCTTCTCTTTGAAAAACTTGATCTTCTGGATGAAAAAAGCTCGAAAAAGCAAGGGTTTAAGCTATTGGTCTGAAAATTTTGATGAAAAACCAGCAAGCTGTGCTCTTGAATCTTGAAAAATATCTTCAAACTTGCTGCTCCAACTTTCTCCCTTGAAGGCTACCTGCAAAAATAATGAAAATAACATAAAAGAAAGATGTTAAATAGACTTAGGCTTTTGTTTTTGCTTTGCTTTCTTTTTCTTTTATTTCAAAACCCTAAAATCTATGTTCAATGCATTTGGACGCCATCCTCCTTCACTGGTAATTTTGAAACTTTTGAAAATCTTGAATTTTTTCTAAGGCATGAGAAGTTGGGCACCCTTCTTCACCAGGGGCGCCCACTTCAAGCAATGTTAGTCAAATTTTGGGTTTTTTTAACTTTTCATCATTTTGACCTCCTACTTTGCCTCTGATTTCCCATTTGCAGAATGATCCGATAGGTGAGTTGAGAGATTCATCACGGAGCTGGACTGATTCTGAAAAGGTTGTCCTGGAGGCACTCCTGGCGAAATATTTCATCTTGACCTCCGAATTCATGGGAGCCTCTTCCTTCCAGGGGCACCCATTTTACCCAGACTTAGCCATTTTCATGATCTTCAAATTTCTTCATTGATTTCTCTTTTACAGACGATCTCGTCGGATTTGGTGACTTGGGCATCGGATTGACTGCCTCTCATGCTCATCGCAGAGCTGACAAGATATTAGAAGGGGTCTTCTGAGATGAACTCTGTCAAAAAGTGGAGTTTAACCCTTCAAAAGTTTGGGCGCCCATCCTGGCTGGGGGTGCCCATGTTCACCAGACTTAGTTTATTTTTCACCTTTTTGTGTTTGCTTCTGAACCTTGAAATTCAACTCTCACTAGACTCTTTGTTCGGCTTATTGTATCTAGCGACTGCGACCTCCGATCAACGTGCTGGATATCTCGTTGGAAAGCTGGATTGATTGCAAAGAGATCACATTAGAGATTCATATGCAAATTCCTCTATTAGAGCCCCTGAAAACTTGGGCGCCCTTCTTCACCAGGGGTGCCCAAACTTGCCAGACTTAGCCATTTTTATCTCTGACTTCCTTCAGAGCTTGAAAACTTTATTTTGTACCTTTGACTTTGATTTGAATCTGCTGGAGATTGGGCAGTCGGATGATCTGACGAAGGCAGGCGTGTCGAAGTTGATTGAAAGCTAAAGACTGAGCACTTTGACAAACCCTAATTGCTGGATTTTCCCCTTCAAAAAGTTGGGCGCCCTTCTTTACTAGGGGCGCCCACTTCATCAACACTTAGTCAATTTTTGATAAATTTCACTTCTTTCCATTCTGACTTCAGTTTGAATACCTTGTGTTTGGCGTCAAATTCTGGATGACTAGACGATTCGTTGACTGTGCCGTTGGATTCGCTACGAAGCTAACAGAGAATTGAGCAAGTTTGATTGGGGGCATAAACCCTAATTTTGTCATCTGATGCCCTAAAAAGATGGGCACCCTTCTTCACCAGGGGCACCCAAACCTGCCAGTGTTATAAAATTTTCATCATTTTTCAACTTCTTCTTCGTTCTTCGTGCTATCACCAACTCGCCTTTTGCTGAATGCCTGAATGTTGAATTTGACGCCTGGCAGCCGAATGACCTCTATTAATGACTTTGGAGCTCCAGATATGCTTCTGAAAAAGCAGAATAGACTCAGTAGGGAAAAACTGATTATTTTAAGATTCTAACTGCACTAGCCTAATATGGACATAATTTGAGTCAATCAAAATCAGTTTGAAACTTGACGGACCAACTTGCTATTTTTAGAAAGTTTTGCCAGTATCCATTTCCAAAGAAACCTAGAAAAACCCAAAAAACATTACTAATTTTAGAAATTTCTAAAAATAGCAGTTTTCCTAAAATTTAGGGATGAAAAACTAAGATTTGGGTTTTGTATATTAAGTTGCTCTTAGCAGACCCAGATCGTCAGATTTCGACAATTTTGCGTTTTAACCCCTCATGCAAGACATGCACACCCAAATTCTGACCTTTTTGACTGATTTAACAACTTTTACTCATTTCTTCAAAATATCTAAGTGTAGAAAAATTTTTAATTTTGGGGTACAACAAAACCCTAAAACCCTCAACCCTCTACCATCTACCCTTAAACTATAAACCCTAAACCCTAAACTCTTAAACCCTCTACCCTCCACTTAACCCTCTACCCTCTACCCTAAACGCTAAACCCTAAACCTTTAAACCTTAAACCCTTAAACCATCAAAACCTCTACCCTTAACCCTTAAACACTAAACCCTTAAACTGTCTACCCTCTACCCTCTACCCTTAACCCTCAACCCTAAACCCTAAACCCTCAACCCTCTCTTTCTACCCTCTACCCTCTACCATCAGCCCTCAACCCTAAAACCCTCAACCTCAACCCTCAACCCTAAACCCTAAAACCTAAACCCTAAACCCTAAACCCTAAACCCTAAACCCTTAAACCCTCTACCCACTACCCTCAACCCCCTACTCTCTCTCTCAACCCTAAAACCCTCAACCCTATACCCTCTACCCTTAACCCTTAAACCCTATACCCTTAAACCCTCTACCCTTAAATTGTAAACTGTAAACCCTAAACCCTTAAACCCTCTACCCTCTAGCCTATACCCTAAACCCTCATTCCCCCTCTCTTTCTCTCTCTCTCAACCCTACACCCTCTACCCTTAAACTGTAAACCATAATCCCTATACCATAAACCCTATACCTTATACCCTATACCCTTAAACCCTTAAACCCTAAACCCTTAAACCGTCTACCCTCCACCCTTAACCCTCAACCCTAAACCCTCAACCCTCTCTCTCTCTACCCTCTACCCTTTATCGTATACTATATACCCTCTACCCTCTACACTCTACCCTCAACCCTTAACCCTCTACCCTCTACCCTTAACCCTTAAACCCTAAACCCTTAAATCCTCTACCCTTAAACCATAAACCCTAAACCCTTAAATTGTCTACCCTCTACCCTTAACCTCTACCCTCTACCCTAAACCCTAAACCCTAAACCCTCTCTCTCTCTCTATATATATATCATGTCTCTCTCCATATCTCCCTCCCTCCATCCACTCCTCCCTCTCTACCCTAATCCCTCAACTCTATACCCTCAACCCTTAAACCCTTAAACACTCAACCCTAAACCCTTAAACCCTCTACCCTAAACTCTAAACCCTAAACCCGAACCTTAAACCGTCTACCCTCTACCCTTAACCCTCAACCCTAAACCCTAAACCCTCAACCCTCTCTCTCTCTCTACCCTCCACCCTCTACCCTCAACCCTCAACCCTCTACCCTTAACCCTTAAACCCTCTACCCTTAAACCGTAAACAGTAAATCCTTAAATCATCTACCCTCTACCTCAACCCTAAACCCTAAACCCTCTCTCTCTATATATATCTCATGTCTCCCTCCATCTCTCCCTCCATCCATCCCTCCCTCTCTACCTATTATGCCTTGCATAACCACCCCATTTTATTTATTTTGGAAAAAAATGGGTCCCCCTTTTCTTTGTTTTGTTCACCTTTGGTTGTTTGGTTGGGTCTTAGGAGTTGCTTGTTTTGCTCCTAAGTCTCTCTCTTTTTTCTCTATTGAAGGTGGGTCCAGAACCAAATCTAAACACGGAACTCTTTCAAGCTTTCTAGTTCGGATCTCATTTCGACTCCTATTTCATCTTCTCTTTTGTTTCTCCTTCTTTGTCTATTGGTTATTTTCAACCAACTCTTGGGTTGGTTCGTCTCTTGTTTGTTGGTCATTTTCTTTTGTTTTGTTTGCTTGCCCATGCGGAAGCGGAACCGGGATTGGAACGTAAGTAGGAAGTTTCAAGTTTCCAGATTGTGTCCCCATTCCGACTCCGTCTCCACTCGTTTGCTTTCTCTCCTCATTTTTTTTGTTTGTTTGGGTCGGGTCCGGTTTTTGTTCCGGTCCCGCTTCCCGTGTGCTTGTGTGTTTTGTTCTTTGCTTTTTGGACAAGGTAGGAACCGAACCCAAAATTTAACTTCGAACTTTGTAAAAGTTCCCATTCGGTTTTGGCTCCGCCCCCGTCCTCTTGTGTCTTGTTTTAGTCATTGTTCTCTTTGTCGGGACCGGATCGGGGTTGAAAACTAAGGAAATTTGTGTAAGTTTCTTTATCTTGTCTCCGACCCGGATCCGTGTTCGCCTTACCTTTTGATATTCTATGGACTTGAGTTAACTATTTGTTCTCGTCGTTGGCTCCGTCCCTGAACTATCGCATTTATGGCATTAAATGTAGCCTCTTCACACAAATGAATCAATTGTTAAAGGTTTAATCATGTTTAAACTAGCTCATTATCATTATTATTCGAAGTGTTTAAGTAAACCATAGCCAGGAAAGTCTCAAGAGGATTGATTTGATCGCGGAGGCGAGTTGCGGAGCGAATCTTGGCTACATTCTGGTCAGTCCTGGGGAGCGTTTTGAGGTAGGTTTCTTTGCTTTTTCATTTCTCATTTGTTCTTTCAGGTATTTTGTTTTGGCGTATTCACAGGAGGGTTTTTGTTTTGTGGATTTCTTCGCTTGTTTGTGTTTTTCCTTTCTTGTTTTGTTTCTTTTGTTCTTTCTTTTCTATCTCGTTCCATTTTTGGTTTTTTGTTCTATTGTTTGTTTCGTTGTTGCTTTCGTGATAGGTTCGTTTTGTCGTGGCCTAGTTCTTAACTAGGGTTTCAATTTTTGTAGGGGTTTCCATGCTTGAGTGATGAATTTCATTTTGAAACCCCTTTTCTTAGCTTCCCGCGTCGACTTTGTGTTTTCCATGTGGGATTTTCGTTATGCCCTAATTTTTTAGAATCAATGTGTCGAGTAAACTAGGGTTTTGCTTGACAACCTTTGCAAAAATGGTCTTTTCTAGGGTTTAAATTTCCTTTTGTATGGAGGAGTTGTTAGAGGAGTTAAACTATGTTATTCCTGGTTTCCTTTAAGCTCATGTGACCCAGGGGTTAAAATTCATGTGACTGTACCTTTTTGAAATACCCTCTGTTTACCGAAACTATTCTACTCCCACCTATGATGTATCTTTATACTTATTCTTGATCGCAACCGGAGCCGGGGTGGAAGTTGAATTTGGCAACTAACAAATAGTTTTGGTTTGGTTCCCATTCCGGTCCTGATTTCGATCTTGTTTTGGTTCCTGCCCTGTTCTGATCCCAGCCCCGCCATATGATAAAGGATGTCTTTTATGCCTAATACTTCTACGGTCCCGCCTCCGATGAAAGCATAATTTGACTAAGTAAATATTATCTTAGGAATATAGAGAAGGGTATTATATGATTGACTAACTTGGATAGTTTTGTTCATCTAATATAGAAATTTTTTGCAGGAATCAAGAAATGTTGGGGGTATCAGATGAGGCTTCCCAGAGAAGCCAACCGGGTGAAACTTCATGGCAAGGAGTTAGACCGAAGAAGATCAAGGTGGAACAACTTCCATATACTTTGAGATGGAAGCATAGGGAATTTTCCCTCACAACTAGCAAAATTGATTCCGACTGGGCTGATATTACTGACACCAATTTGGGCCCTTTTAACTATGAAGAATTGCGTGAGGAGACATTCACCGAGGAGCAGGTCATAAGAAGAACAAAAATGATTATTCAATCAGGGCCGGCACATGTTGCACTCTTCCCCTTATCTGTCCAATGTTCGGAGTTGATTCTTGTAGTAGCTAGAGCATATAATCCTACTACTAGGCAGTGTGTGGATGTAAAGGGAAATGTCATTATTGATTTCACACCTCAAATGATCAAATTTATGTTTAATGTACATGATCTCGGGAATCCTAGGCAACTGAATGAGGCAGAAGCTTTGAAGCTTTACAATGATAATAAGGAGAAGAATAGATCTCACATGAATAAGACTTGGATGAGGGTGGAGAAGAAGTCTCTTACCAAGCTTCCAGACCAGCCTAAGAGGGTAGACTTTAGTAAAGAGATTGTAGATATAATCATGTTCCTTTCTAGGGTGTTTGGAAAAAGGGATGCTTCACTGTTTAAGGAATGGATGTTTCCTTTCATCCAAACTATTTTGGATGGAAGGCAACAATTTTATTGGTCAATGATAGTATCAAACAACATTCACAATCAAATGATTAAAGTGAGAGAAACCAAGTGTTTCTTTATGACCTCCTATGTAGT
This sequence comes from Sequoia sempervirens, assembly GCA_007258455.2. NCBI lineage: Eukaryota > Viridiplantae > Streptophyta > Pinopsida > Cupressales > Cupressaceae > Sequoia > Sequoia sempervirens. The sequence continues at coordinate 29,324,959 of VDFB02000007.1, read as the reverse complement.
TTATGCATCTGCCCGAATGGGGATTTTTCCTAGACTTCAAACAGTGGGTATATTGGGGGAAGCCCAAGGACAAAAGAAAGTGTGGGAGTATTATAATCAGCTCACCTTGCAGGCATTAGAGCAACATTATAGAAGGGTAAATGATGCCTTTCTTTATGTCATTATTAACAAGCTTAATGGTGATGCGGGATATAGGCTTAACAGGGAGGCAATGGCTTTTGTGAATGAGTGGGGGCATTGGTTTATCTAGTACCCCACATTCACCTATTTTAGGTTAGCAGGTTTTGATCATCACCCCCATTTGCTACCTAGATGTTGTGGTGATAGGATCATTTTAATGGAGTTTATTTATCAAGCCTTGGCTGTTAATTACAAGTTTGGCACCAAACACAAGACTGGTTGCCATAAGTTTCCAATGAGGCTGGGAGTTTTTAGTTGTCCACACATTGTGGCAGCTAAGGCTATTTGTGATGAATTATTTTATTTGAAGTTGGGCTTGTACACTGTGAGGAAGCATTATGACCCTAAGCATGAGTTGCAGCCTTTGCTTCCCAGTCTCTTTGATAAGCACTTCAATCTGTTGGAGGATTTTTGGGAGGACTTGCAGGATGAATATGACCTTAGGAAAAAGAATTATGAAAGGATACATATCCCACTCATGGTTGAGTTTGGGATAAAGGAAGACATTCTAGAAACTTTGTCTGATGATGGGGTAGTTTTGGATCCCGAGTATAATACAGACAAGATTGGCACTAAATATCTTGATCCAGTAGACTGGAATGTTGAGGAGACAATTGACATAAAGCAGATTGCAAGACCGGTGTTGGATAGGAGTATTCATTGGGTAAGTTTGAGGGTTAACCAGACTGAGGCTCAATCATCTAAAAAGAGGAAAGTTGCAGGTACCACCCAAGGATACAAGAGGACAAAGAGAAAGATGGCACCTAAGGAACCCTTAGAGTTTATTCCTCCTAATACACAAGAGGAAGTGGTCCCTCAAAACCTCCCAGAGGTGCAAGAAGGTGAAACAATTGCAGAGGTGGGGACTTCTACATCTGTTGCAGGAGAGGTATCTACTCAGCCCTCTGATACACAACAACTAGGTCAAGAATCACCAAAGGGAGCCCTCCATGATGAAGCAGAGGTCTTAAAAGAAATGGAAGATGAAATTGAGATACATAATGTAGAAATAGATTCAGAAAAGACTCCATCTGATAAACGACATCATGTATTAACATCTCTTGATATGACAGATGATGCAGGGACTGAACACATATTGACTGAGGAATATCAGTGGAAACTCTTTGAAGATGCAAAAAGAGAAGTTGATGCCAAGGCACAAGCTGAGGCATTAGCTAAGAAACAAGAGGAGGAAGCCAAGGCACAATCTGACTCGGCGAACAAGCAGAAGGAGTTGGAAGATAAGGTCAAGGTTGATGAATTAGCTCAACAACAACAAAAGGAGCAGGAGCTCAAGATACAGGAAGAGATATATAATTTGATGATGCAGCAAAAGATTCATAACCTTGAAGAGGAAAAGGCCCAGCAGAGAAGAGAGAAAGAAGCTCTTGAAGCTAAGCTCAAGGCGCAAGAAGAGGCTCATAGGAAAACGGAAGAGCAAGAACGTTTGAAAAGGGAAAAAGAGGCTGTTGAGATTGTTGAATATGAAAAGAAGTCATAAGAGGCATGGGACTATGTTGAAGAGCTGAAGAAGCAGCGAGATCAAATGTTGGAGAAAAAGAAAGGAGAAGAGGAATGTTTAAAACAAGAGTTGGAGGCTAAAAGGATGCAAGAGCAGAAGGATAAGGAGGAGGCAGAAAATTTAGCACAGGAGAAGGCACAAAGTGATCAATAAAATGTGTAGGAAGTTGATTCTCAACCAAGGCTTACATTGTTACAACATTTTTCTTCCACCACTGTGGCTTCTTCTTCAGCCTAGGCAGCCACTACCCCTGTTGCTCCTACTTGGTTAAAGCTAGACTTAGAAAGAAAACAAGTCGTTCAACCACAACCATTGAATTGTGACGAGATGATGAAAGAAATTGAGGAGAAACCTAAGAAGGCCCAGATTCTTCACTCTACCAAGCTCACTGATGTTGGAGAGATTGTTGTTGAATGTGCCATGCCCGTAATGGAAAAGAGTCGTGATGATATGCAGATCACTGATTATCAGTTGGGGGCAATAAATTTGGGAAGGCCTACAAGAAACCAACAAATGAATTTGATTGATATTGTGGATTCTTCAACTAAATCCCGGATGATCTGAGATAAACAAAGGAAGGATGAGCTTAAGGCTCAATTGGATCAACTTCATAGGTTTTTGAAAGATGTTTCAACTCCCATTTCCCAACAAGCTGCTCTTCCTGAATCCCCAGTTTTGTTAACAAAGAAGGAAGCAGATGATTTGATTCAAATGAAAAGCAAGGTAGGAATGATGGAAAAATGGTTGGACAAGCTCAACTAGGAAGTTGATGATGTTCTTGTTGAAGGTTTTAAAATTCATAAGGCTGCTCTTGAATTGGCAGAGGATCTAGATCAGCATGCCAAGAATCTAGATAAGCAGGATGATGAATACAAGGAATGTGTTAAGAAGCTTGAAGATATTGGCAAAATTACTAAGTCCACCTTGCTTGAATATTCAATTATTGAGCATGATAATGCATATTTTGTGGAAAAAACTATGAGCATAATAAGGTATAAGTCTAAGACTATTCATGGGCATCAAGAAGAAGTTCGAGAAATGAGAAAAGATTTGAATCAACATATGGTTGAATTGGAGGAAATTGTGGCTATTTTAATTAACCTAGAGTCCTCAGGAAAGGAAGGCATGTCTTTGGATTAACTAAGGGAAAGATGGAGGGGTAGGTTTGAGGAAATTATGCAAAAAGGAGATGATGGGAAGAATCTTTTATTGGATCAATTTATGGATATCAGGGAGGAGACAAGGATTGCTAGAAGAGAGTTGATCAAGTTGAAGGAGATACAAAAGTTGGTTTCTGTAGAATTTGAAAGGGTTAGATTTGAAGATGGTTGGTTGGATGGACCTGATTCGAATACTCTTCAACAAGTACTCTCTAGTTATGATGAGTACATCCTTGAGCATTCAATGCAAGAGTGAATTGACCCTTTTCACCACATGCAATATCTTCTTTTCTCCTCTTTTTGTGGGATTTTGACATAAGCTCAACTCTGAGTTTGGTCCATTGGGTTCACTCTCTTCTGGGAATATTGATTTTTGGTGCAACAGAGTAATCATCCTTGGAACAAGGGTTCATCAGTCCACTTCTGTGTTCAGTTCTAGCTCCATTAATTGTAGATCTAGATTGATAATTGAGAGAAATTTGTGCATGTGGCACCTATATGTATTATTAGGTTCTATTTTGTAAAGGTCGACAAATTGAAGAAAGATCAGCCACCTGATGATAAAAAAAATATAGAGATTAGATCTAGGATTTTGAGGTTTTTAGGAGAGATACTTTGAAAGTTTAAGTAAAAAACTTAGTTATTTTACAATTTTCATACATTTTCATGTTATTGTTTGAAGTTTGGATCTATTTTGATAAGGTTAATGGTACATAATCAATCCATACGCCAGTGATTTTGTTGTGCTTAAGTGTTTCTTGTTTGATGAAATTCAATAGAAGGAACTGGATTTAAGATTATATCATTGGGTTATATGTGGATGAAGTTGTTATCATGTTCATTTGATCTGTGTTTAATGATGAGTGAGTGATTTATTTGAAGAAATTTTAGTAAATGTTGATGGTATTTGAATTAGCACTATGGATGTATGCAGTAGCATAGTTTATTATGTGGATTGCATCTTGTTGTGGTTGTGGTTAGGTGGAATAAACACTCATTATTGATATGCATGTCTTGATACGTAAGGATTTTATTCATGTTTCTTTTGATTTGAAGCTCTGATTCATCTTTTTTTTCTTTTTTTAACCCCCCCTCCAATGCAGATTAATTGATATTATATAGTCTTGTTCCTTATTACCAGCAAAGGCCCCTTGAACATTACAGTTACATCGACCACTGAGTGACATCAGCATAATTGAGAACCAATTACAAGGACCTTGGGAGTTAGGTCACCATGTGTTATCTTTCTCTTTCAGGAGAAATAGAATAGTAATATTTTGTTTAATGTTGTTGTGATGTTTTGACCCTCACACTACCCTAATCCCTCAACTCTATACCCTCAACCCTTAAACCCTTAAACAATCAACCCTAAACCCTAAACCCTAAACCCTAAACCTTAAACCCTAAACCCTTAAACCCTAAACCCTAAAACTTTAAACCCTCTACCTTGTTGGAAATATATGCCTCAATCTCACAGGCTGAAACCTCTAAGAGAGGCAAGTTGGTGTGACATGCTTTGGGTCTGGCCGACTAGCAGCTTTGGATCTTATTGTTTGTACAGGTCGCTGAGACAATTTTTAAGTCATGTTGAAGGAGCTTATCGCTGTGACTTGTGATAGTCATTGTAACCCTATGTCGAGTGAATATCTTTGGCCTACAGGCCATTCATATCGTATATCAGGGAGACCCTTGGCCGAAAGGCCTACTTCGATGTGAGGTCCCAGACATGAACGAAGTCTCACCGACAACATTTCTTTTGAAGCCTTTGGGGAGAGTCTTGGGTGTTCGGTAAGAAGTCTTACCGATAGGAATGTCTCACCGACAATATTCACTCAGGGTAACTCAAAGGTCTCGGGAAGAACTCTCAGCGACTAAGTGAAGTCTCGCCGAAGGTGGAGGCTTCGGTATGAAGTCTCAGCGACTGATGTTGGTCTCGCCGACGAGGATACACTTGGAATCTTCATGGTGACAACAAAGACTTTGGTATGAAGTCTTAGCGATGGAAAGAAGTCTTGTCGACTGTTGTTTGGTGCTCAGTATGACTTAAGACTTCAAAGTAACTTTGAAGGTTTGGTATGATGTTTCACCGATAGCGATAAGTCTTGGTGATAGCAATACATGTGATGATCGTCGGTATGAGGTCTTGGCGACATGGCAAATTCTAAGTGATAGCTCTCTGGACTCGATGTAACATCTTGGCGATAAGGATGACTCTTGGTGACATCGATGGTTAAGTCTTGTGGCATTGGGGAGACACGGTTAGTGTCTCACCGACATGCCAACATAGGTTGATCGCTTTGACCAAGAGAATACCATCCTTCGTGGTGAGTCATTGGAAAATCAGAGAAGCCGAATGGGAACCGCTAGCAGTTGGACTATTGCGGCCGTTACTGAGAGGAAGCTCGACAGACAGGGGCATCATGGATTTACTTAGAAGTTGCAAATTGTGACTGGTTGGATGTTCAGATTGACGAATTGTTGAGTGGTTGTATGATCAGTGGATGAATTATATTCTATGAAGACTGTAACGTGAATGTTTTGTAACAAGGTTGTTCATGGTGAATGTTGTTGTAAACTGACATCAGAAAGATAAGTCAGAACTCTGTTTGTAATCTTTATTACTGTAATACAAAGTGACTTCTCTTGGTGTGGTGGGTTTTTCTCCCGTAAGGGTTTTCCCACGTATATCTGGTGTTCATTTGTGTTTGTCTATTTCTCTGTTTCTGTTATCTCTTTCAAGTGAATCTTAATTGGACTGTAATTGTAAATTTTAAAAGGTATCTTTGTATTCTTCCCTGAGGTTTTGATGTTAGGAGAGTTGCTTCCGCATCTAGCTTTCCTTACAAGTGGTATCAGAGCCTGGCCAATTGTGTTATCCTTGTGGGTACGTTGGGTTTTTTGTGTCAATTTCTGTTCAGTGGGATCTTGTAGAAGTTTGTCAAATTCTAATTACAAATTGAGATGGCTAGCACGTCAGGAAAGATTGAAATAGAGAAGTTCAATGGCAGCAATTTTGAGTTGTGGAAACTTAAGATGGAAGATCTATTGGTTGATCGTGATCTTTGGATTATTGTGTTTGGAACTAAGCCTATAGGAATGAAGCAAGAAGATTGGGACCTTACAGATAGAAAGTCTAAGGGGCTGATAAGGCTCTATTTGGTACACTCCATTATTCTCAATGTGCATGAAGAGAAGATTGTGTCTTCCTTGTGGAAGAGACTGGCATCTATTTATCAGGGGAAATCCTTGGTGAATAAATTGTTCCTGAGGAAGAAGTTGTACACTTTGAGAATGCAGGAAGGAGGGTTTGTAGCTGATCATTTGAATGCATTCAACATGTTGATTGCATAGTTAATATCTGTTGGTGTGAAGATTGATGAAGAGGATCGATGTATGCTGATATTGTGTTCTTTGCCAGATTCATGGGATCACTTGGTGATGGCTATTGGGAGTACAACATCCAGTTTCAAGATGGAAGATGTTGTTGCTTCTTTGTTATCAGAAGAAATGAGTAGAAAATCTTCTAAGATGGTGAAGGAGGCTCTTGCTATTAGAGGAAGATTGAAAGAGAAAGGCAAGAAGAAGGACAACAAATCTAAATCGAAATCAGAGGGGAGATCAAATTTTCCTAGCAAGAAGTCCAAGGTGAAGTGTTGGAATTGTGGGCAACATGGTCATGTCTGAAAGGATTGTAAAGAGGAGAAGAAGAAGAAGAAGAAGTATTCTTTCGACAATGATTCTTCTCACAGTGATGTAGACGCCTTCATTGCAGGCTTGGCTACACAGGCATCAGATGATGTATGGATGATTGATTCTGGAGCATCTTTCCACATGACAACTCATAGAGACTAGTTTACAAAGTATGAAGAATACAATGGTGGAAAGGTGTACTTGGCAAGTGATTCAACTTTGGAAATTGATGGCCCTGGAAGAGTCAGAATTCAATTCCCTGATGGAAGAGTGAAGGGAATTAATAATGTAATGCATATACCAGGTCTAGCTCGTAACTTACTTTCTGTTAGTATGTTGAATGATATTGGAGTGCAAGTCACGTTCTCTAGAAATGGTTGCAAGATGACTAGAGGCTCAATGGTGCTAGCAAGAGGTGCTCATATTGGTACCTTGTACAAGCTAGATGCACATGTTTTTCAGTGCAACAATGTCTTTGTAAAGTCACAGAAAGCTACTCATGGAGGAAAAGAGGGAAATGTTCCTAATTGTGTAAACTCTATGGAAGTTAAACTTCCAGCAGAAAAGACTATACTATGGCATCATAGGCTAGGCCACATTGGAGAGAAAGGTTTAAAAACCTTGAAGAATAAAAACCTGGTTGAGGGGCTTGAAGATTGTAACCTTGAATTTGAATTCTGTGAACATTGTATATATGGAAAACAACACCATGTTTTGTTTTATTCTAGTCCTCATAAATCTTTTGGTTTGCTAGATTATATTCATTTTGATGTATTTGGTTCAGTGAATGTTCCTTCTTTGTCTAAGTCAAGGTACTATGTATCGTTCATTGATGATTATTTGAGAAGAACATTTTAATTTTTTTTGAAAAGTAAATTAGAAGTGTTCAGTCGGTTTAAGGAATTTAAGAACCTTGTAGAAAATCAGATTGGAAGAAAAATAAAATGTTTAAGGACTGATAATGGCGGTGAATTTTTTTCTGATGATTTCGAGAGGTATTGTAAAGACCATGGGATTAAAAGACATAAGACTACACCTTATACTCCACAGCAAAATGGAGTTGCAGAAAGGTTCAATAGGATAGTGATGGAGAGAGCACGAAGTATGCTGAGTAGTGTTGGCTTGGAGGAGAAGTTCTGTTCGAGGCAGTTGCTACAGCATGTTACCTAATAAATCGTTCTCCAAATTCTACTCTTGTTGAGAAAACACCTTTGGAAGCGTGGTCTGGTAAGAAGCTCTCTTTAAGACATATTCGTGTTTTTGGCTATGAGGCATATGCTCATGTGTCATATGAGAAAAGATCTAAGTTGGAGAACAAGGTTGTTAAATGTATTTTTATTGGCTATAGTTCTGGCATAAAAGGATACAAGCTTTGGAATCCTGATACAAAGAAGGTTGTATATAGCAGAAGTGTAATCTTTCGTGAGCTGAATCCTTCTACCTTAGATCTGCAGTCAAAGACAAAGTCAGAAAACAATAAGGATGTAGTTGAAATTCCTCCGACACCAGATAAAGAGGAATTGAAAATTCAAAATGTACCTGAAACTAAGGAGAGCTCAAGCAGTTCTGAAAGTTCTGAAGAAGAAGAACCTCACCTCAACAAGTGAGGAGGTCAACTGAAAGAAAGCAACCGATAGGTATGGGTTTTCTTTGATAGATTCTACTTGTGCCTATGCTTTAATTTCTAGCACTGATGAGCCTAGGACTGTGAAAGAGGCATTTAGAATGTTTGATTCAGACTCTTGGTTGGAAGCCATGAATGAAGAAATGGCATCATTAGAAAAGAATGACACTTGTATTTTGGTGCCCTTTCCTAAAGGCAGAAAAGTTGTTGGTTGCAAATGGGTATTAAAAAAGAAGATTGGTCTGGATGGCAGTGTGGAAAAATATAAGGCAAGGTTGGTTGCGAAAGGTTATTCCCAGGTAGAGGGAATTGATTCTAGGGAAATTTTTTCTCCTGTAGCTAACCTGATATCTATCAAATTTCTTTTGTCACTTGCAGCAACGTATGACTTAGAGGTCGAACAGATGGATGTGAAGACAACATTTCTTCATGGTGATCTTGAAGAAGAGATTTACATGTCCCAGCCTGAGCACTTTGTGGAGAAAGGTAAAGAGAAACTAGTTTGCAAGTTAAAGAAGTCTATGTATGGGTTAAAGCAGTCACCTAGAATGTGGTACCAAAAATTTGATACTTTTTTATTGTCTTTGGGATTTTGAAGATCAAAATCTGATCATTGAGTTTATTACAAAGCTGAAAGTGATCAAGTTCTTATTATTTCTCTCTATGTTGATGATATGTTGTTCATAGGCAATAGTAAGTTGATGATTTCTTATCTTAAGTCTCAGTTGTCTGCTAAGTTTGAAATGAAAGATCTTGGTGCATCAAGGTATATTCTAGGGATGGAGATAACCAGGGACAGGAATAGTAGAAAACTTTGGCTCAGTCAGAGTAAGTATATCAAGAATGTTCTAGAGATATTTTGCATGAATGATTGCAAGCAGCTAGTTGTTCTAGTCTTGCAGGGAACGAAGCTATCTATTGAAGACTATCCAAAATATCCTACTGAGATGGAGGACATGACCAGTGTACCCTATGCTAGTGCAGTTGGCAGTCTTATGTATGCAATGATCTGTACAAGGCCAGACATTGCTCAAGCAATGGGAGTTCTTAGTCGGTTTATGGCTAATCCTGGAAGGACACATTGGGATGATGTAAAGAGATTTTTAAAATATTTGAAGGGAACTTCAGACTTTGCTTTGTGTTACCATGGGAACTTGGTTGAATCACAGAGGACTCTCAGTATTCGAGGCTATGTGGATTCTGATTGGGCAGGGGACATTGACAGCAGGAGGTCCACCAGTGGATATACTTTCATGTTGAATGGTGGTGCAGTGAGTTGGATGAGTAAGTGACAGGGTGTAGTCACTTTGTCCACTACAGAGGCTGAATACATGGTAGCTACACATGCTTGTAAAGAAGCAGTTTGGTTAAAACATTGGTTTTGATGCAGGGCAAATAACTATTTTTTGTGACAGTCAGAGTGCAATTTGTCTGGAAAAGAATCCTACTTTCCATGCCAGGATGAAACATATAGATGTATAGTACCACTTTGTACGAGATATGGTGGAGGATGGAAAGGTCAGTTTGGAAAAATTTGATACTCTGGAGAATGTTGCAGATGCATTGACGAACCCAGTGAGCACAGACAAGTTCAGGTGGTGTGCCAGTTCGATGGGCCTTAGTGCCCATGATTTTCAGTAAGTTTTGTTGTGCTCTAGAGGTGCCTGTGTGATCTTCGTCAAGTGGGAGATTGTTGGAAATATATGCCTCAATCTCACAGGCTGAAACCTCTAAGAGAGGCAAGTTGGTGTGACATACTTTGGGTCTGGCCGACTAGCAGCTTTGGATCTTGTTGTTTGTACAAGTCACCGAGACAATGTTTAAGTCATGCCGAAGGAGCTTATCACTGTGACTTGTGATAGTCATTGTAACCCTATGCCAAGTGAAGATATCTAGCTGACAGTCCATTCATATCGTATATCAGGGAGACCCTTGGCCGAAAGACCTACTTCAATGTGAGGTCCCAACGACGAATGAAGTCTCACCAACAATGTTTCTTTTGAAGCCTTCGGGGAGAGTCTTGGGTGTTCGATAAGAAGTCTTACTGATAGGAATGTCTCACCGACAGTATTCACTCGGGGTAACTCAAAGGTCTCGGGAAAAACTCTTAGCGACTAAGTGAAGTCTCGCCAAAGGTGGAGGCTTTGATATGAAGTCCCAGCGACTAATGTTGGTCTCGCCAATGGGGATACACTTGGAGTCTTTACAGTGACAACAAAGACTTCGGTATGAAGTCTTAGTAATGGATAGAAGTCTTGCTAACTGTTGTTTGGTGCTTGGTATGACTTAAGACTTCGGAGTAACTTTGAAGCTTCGGTATGATGTTTCACCGATAGCGATAAGTCTTGGCGATAGCGATACATGTGATGATCGTCGGTATGAGGTCTTGGCAACATGGCGAAGTCTAAGCGATAGCTCTCTGGACTCGATGTAACATCTTGGCGATAAGGATGACTCTTGGCGACATCGATGGTTAAGTCTTGTGGCATCGGGGAGACACGGTTAGTGTCTCACCGACATGCCAACATAGGTTGATCGCTTTGACTGAGAGAAGACCATCCTACGTGGTGAGTCATTGGAAAATCAGAGAATCCGAATGGGAACCGCTAGTAGTTGGACTGTTGCGGCTGTTACTGAGAGGAAGCTCGACAGACAGGGGCATCATGGATTTACTTAGAAGTTGCAGATTGTGACTGGTTGGATGTTTGGATCGACGGATTGCTAAGTGGTTGTATGATCAGTGGATGAATTCTATTATGTGAAGACTGTAACCTGAATGTTTTGTAACAAGGTTGTTCATGGTGAATGTTGTTGTAAACTGACATCAGAAAGATAAGTCAGAACTCTGTTTGTAATCTTTATTATTGTAATACAAAGTGACTTCTCTTGGTGTGGTGGGTTTTTCTCCCGTAATGGTTTTCCCACGTATATCTGGTGTTCATTTGTGTTTGTCTATTTCTCTGTTTCTGTTATCTCTTTCAAGTGAATCTTAATTGGACTGTAATTGTAAATTTTAAAAGGTATCTATGTATTCTTCCCTGAGGTTTTGACGTTAGGAGAGTTGCTTCCGCATCTACCTTTCCTTACATACCCTTTAACCTTAACCCTAAATCCTAAACCTTAAACCCTAAACCCTTAAACCCTCTACCCTTGACCCTTAAACCTTAAACCCTTAAACTATCTACCCTCTGCCCTCTACCCTCTACCCTAAACCCTCAACTCTCTCTCTCTCTCTACCCTCTACCCTCTACCATCAACCCTCAACCCTTAAACCCTAAAAAACCTCAACCCTAAACCCTAAACCCTAACCCTTAAACAATCTACCCTCTACCATCTACCCTCAACCCTAAAACCATCAACTCTCTCAACCCTAAAACCTCAACCCTCTACCCTCTACCCTCAAACCTCTACCCTCTACCCTCTACCTCAACCCTAAAACCCTAGAACCCTCAACCCTCTACCCTCTAACCTTAACCCTTAAACCCTAAACCCATAAACCCTCTACCCTTAAACCATAAACTAAATCGTAAACCCTAAACCCTTAAATTGTCTACCCTCTACCCCCTACCCTCAACCCTCTCTCTCTATATATATCTCATGTCTCCCTCCATATCTCCCTCCATCCATTCCTACCTCTCTACCCTAATCCCTCAACTCTATACCCTCAACCATTAAACCCTTAAAAAATCAATCGTAAACCCTCAACCCTCAACCCTTAAACCCTCTACCCTTTACCCTCGAACCAATACCCTCTACCCTCAACCCTAATCCCTCAACCCTTAAACCCAACTAAACTCTCTACCCTAATCCCTCAAACCTCAACCCTTAATCCCTCAACCCTTAAACCATCAACTCTCTACCCTCAACCCTCAACCCTCAACCCTTAAACCCTAAACCTTAAACCCTAAAACCTAAACCCTCAACCCTCTAGCATTAACCCTTAAACCCTCTACCCTAAACCCTCAACCCCCTCTCTCTCTCTCTCTCTCGTCTCTCCCTCCTTCCCCTTCTCCCACTCTTAGGTCTCTCTCTATCTCACTCACTCCCTCTATTTCTCTCCCCTCTACCCTTAACCCTTAAAATCTCTACCCTCTACCCTTAATGCTCTACCCTCTACAATATACCCTAAACCCTCTCCCTCTTTCTCTCTCTACCCTAAACCATCAACCCTATGCCCTCAATTATCAACCCTCTAACCTAAACATTGGATCCTCAACTCTCATCTATCTTTGTCCCTCCCTCCTCTTCTCTCCTCTCCATCTCATGTATCCCTCCATATCTCCCTCCATCCATTCCTCCCTCTCTACCCTAATCCCTCAATCCTATACCCTCAACCCTTAAACACTTAAACACTCAACCCTAAACTCTAAACCCTCAACCCTCAACCTTTAAACCCTCAACCTAATATCATCCACCCTCAAACCTAATCCCTCAACCCTATACCCTCAACCCTCTTTCTCTCTCTCTCTCTCACTCCCTCTATCTCTCTCTCTCACTCCCTCTCACTCTCTCTCAAGTCTCTCCCTCGTACTTAAGAGAGGGGGAGAGAGAGAGAGGGAGAGAGGGGGAGAGAGAGGAAGTGGGAGATAAAGGGATGGGAGAGAGATAGAGGAAATGAGAGAGATAGAGGGAAATAGAGGGAGTGAGAGAGAGAGAGGGAGTAGGAGAGAGATAGAGGGAGTTAGTGAGAGAGAGAGAGAGCGAGAGAGAGACCTGGGAGAGGGAGAAGGGGTAGGAGGGAGAGACTTAAAAGATAGAGGGAGGGAGAGACCTGAGAGAGAGGGAGAGGGAGAGAGGGTGGGATGGAGATACCTAAGAGAGAGGGAGAGAGAGAGGGAGGGGGAGGAGGGAGATACCTAAGAGAGAGAGAGAGAGGGGGAGGTAGGAGGGAGAGACTTGAGAGAGAGAGAGGGAGGGAGAGGGGGTGGGAGGGAGAAACCTAAGAGAGAGGGTGGGAGAAAGAGACTTGAGAGAGAGGGAGAGGGGGGAAAAGTGGGAGAGAGGGGGTGGAAGGGAGAGACCTAAGAGAGTAGGAGAGAGATGGAGTGGGAGATAGAGGGATGGGAGAGAGATACAGGGAGTGAGAGAGAGACTTGAGAGAGAGGAGAGGGAGAGTTCCCAAGATAGAGGGATGGGAGAGAGATGGAGGGTGAGAGAGAGAGAGATAAAGAGAGAGATAAAAGAGAGAGGGGGTGGGGGGAGATACCCGAGAGAGAGAGGGGGGTGGGAGTGAGATACCTAAGAGAGATGGAGAGAGATAGAGGGAGTAAGTGAGAGATACAAAGAGAGACTTGAGAGAGGGAGACGTGGTAGGAGGGAGAGACTTGAGAAACAGAGAGGGACAGAGAGGGGTGGGTGGGAGAGACCTGAGAGAGGGAGAGGGAGAGAGAGTGCGAGAGAGATAGAGGGCATAAGAGAGAGGGACCTAAGAGAGAGATGGAGAGGTAGTCAGAGGGAGATACTTAAGAGAGAGGGAGAGAGATAGAGGGAGGGAGAGAGGGAGGTTGTGGGAGATAGATAAAGGGAGTGATTGTGAGAGGGAGAGGGGGTGGGTGGGGGAGACTTGACAAAAAGAGAGAGGGAGAGGGGATAGGAGGGAGATACTTGAGAGAGAGAGGGAGGGAGAGAGATAAAGTGGGAGAGAGACAGAGTGGGAGAGAGATAGAGGAGTGGGAGAGAGAGAGAGGGAGAGAGGCTAGGATGGAGAGACAAGAGAGAGAGAGGGGGGTAGGAGGGAGAGACTTGAGAGAGAGAGAGAGGTGGGGTGGGAGGGAGAGACCTAAGAGAGAGGGAGAGAGAGGGTGGGAGAGAGATAGAGGAAGTGAGAGAGAGAGAGAGAGAGGGAGTGAGAGAGAGAGAGAGAGGGAGTGGGAGTGGGAGAGAGATAGAGGGAGTAAGAGACTTGACAAAGGGGAAGAGGGTAGGAGGGAGAGACTTGAGAGAGAGAGAAATATAATGACCTAAGAGAGGGAGATGGAGTGAGAGACAAAAATACCAAAGGGGGAGAGAGAGCGAGAGTGTGAGAAATAGGGTTGGAGTGAGATAGATTTATCTAGGTAGGGTGGGAGGGAATGAGACCTGAGAGAGGGGATTGTAGTGAGAGAGTAGTCTAGGTAGTGTGGGAGGGAGTGAGACTTAAGAGAGAGAGAATTCAAAGGGGTAGAGAGTTATCCAATTAGGGTAACAAGGCAGAGACTGTATGAAAGGTAAAACCTCAACTATCCATCTATGATCATAAACCGCACACTCTCAGCATTATCAAAGTGGTCGACCAAAGAGAGGGGAAATATTTTTTTCAAAGCAGGTCATTTGGCGAGCTCCAAATTTGGTCCTCGCCAAATGGCACATTACATTTGGTGCACACCAAATTTGGCGCTCACCAAATGTGATGTGCCATTTGACGAGTGCCAAATTTGGCGCTCACCAAATGACCTGCTTTGGACGAGTGAATTGACAGAATTTGCCAAATTTCCTCATAGTTTTGTCTGTGCTCACTGTCACATTTGCATGTCTTTCAATGCAAGTTTATAGAAAAATCATGATGGCGTTAACCTCTCTATTAGCTATCTAAATATATATAAAAAAATCATTTTGATTTAGTTAAGTTTTTGATCCATAACTTCTATTGTAAATGCCTCTGTTTTTGGTCAAAAACCAACATGTGCTAGTTTTAGGATAGATTTTTACTCGTTCATCGAAATGTGAAACAAATTACATTTTTAAAACTAGACTCCATTCTACACATGATGATTTTTTTTTTTCAATTTTTGATTAGTTTTCAAAAAATTTAGGGGGGAGCATGCTCAAATTTCAATTTTTCAGCATGTGTCCACTTTCAAAATTCATAAAATATTATATATTCATTAAAAAAATTATCCGAAAGAACGAGGATAAACTACATTGTGTTAGCTAATTTCTCATTTTTCGGATTTTTGAAATTCTAAAAAAAAGATAATCAAAAAGGGGGGAGCCCTTAGGCACTATGTTATTTTTTTGATAAAAACAAGACTTGTTTTAGGCCCCCCCTTTTTAAGACCCTTAATTTTCATTAATTTCAAAAAGAATTAGTAGCTTAGAAACTAGACTCAGAGAACTTAAACTCTTATTCTTGCTTCATCTTGAAATTTTGAGTGTAACTATCTTTATTTTCTTGTGCAAATCAGATTTTGCTGATTTCAAGAGGAAAAAAAAAAAAAAAAAGTGGCATCTTAAGAGCCAAAATTGTGTCATAGATCCATGCAATTACCCTATTCTTATAGTAAGCAATAGTTTATTTGTAGTAGATGCAATCATTGTCAAAGGAAAAAATTAAACTAATTAATTGATTAAAAAATAAATAAAATAAAACTTCATGAAATCTATTTTTAATTATAGATTTGAAAAGAAGATAATATAGATTTATATAGATTTAAATAATTCACATCCATTTACAAAAAGAAAATGTAATTTGCTTTCTTAGATTGTATGATATGGAAAAAAAGTTACATATCAATTTATTTTGAAAAATAGTTCAATAGAGTTAACTTCAAATCATCGTATCTCCCTCAATACTAATCTAAATCTTTAATATAACCATTTTGTCAAAATCTCTCAAAGTGGTTTTTTACTGAAACTAGAATCTCTATATTTGAAGAATTGTGTGAAATTCATGACCCTTCATAAGAATTCAACCCCCTTTTAGTTGACAAAGATATATTTTTGAATAAAATTGGCGTAGTTATTCATAGAGAATCAAGATTTTAGTAGTATATACCTACAATTTTTTCTCTTTTAAAAGGTTGAATATAAGAATTAATTTTATTTTATTAATGATGTAAAAGTTCTAGATTCAAAGATAAATTAATGAAATAGATGATGTGATGCATTAGCTTATAAAGTAAGTTAAATTGTAGGATAATTTAATAAATGAATGGTCAAGATTTATTATAAATCAATGGTAAATATTGATTAAGATAACTTTATTAAATGTTGGTTGTTATGATCTTTGAAAATATTATCTTTATGTGAAGGGTTGAGATTTAATGATTGTAGACATCGAAAATATACTGATTGGCATCGTGCATTCGATCCTAACTTACTAACATCGTTTCTTCCTAAATCGTCCCTCGGTCTAACCGTTTAATCAAATTCCCCTATCTGATTAAATTCATCAATATTCATCTCTTAATTAAATAAATCATTTTGTCTAATTAAGTCACTTTCCTTGTTAATTAAATCAATCTATCTGATCTAATTATCCCTATTTAATTAAATAATCAATTTATTTGATTAAATCTCTAAAGTCTATCTATTAAATTAAATAAATTAAAACCTTATTTGATTTAATCTAACATCATCCCTTTAATTAAATAAATCAAAATCTTTATTTAATTAGCCTCTTCTCATATTCCTCTCTTATCTGATTTAAATAAATCCATAAATCTAAGTCAAATAAGTCACATCATCTAATCTCCTATTAAATTAATTAAACCTTGATTAATTTAATCTAACCTCATGTCACATCCTCTAGATATGCAAGTTGCACATGAAAATAGATTTAATTCATTTATTAAATCCCTATTTTCCCTCACATGGCATCTTTTGGAATATTCCCCTAATTTGAATTCAAAATCCAAGTGGGAATAAGTCCTTCCAACAAGGCATTTAAGATCTCTTACATGTCCTTTGCCTTGAGCCAAGTGGCATTTATTGCATTTTCCCCTTCCCTCTTACATGTCATTTCAACAAATTTGAATTTCAAATATTGGCATTTATTGGCACAAACCCCAAATCTTGCACAACTATCATCCATTCATAGCTTGACAAGTGGCACCATATCATTGGATGAAAGTTAGTCCCACATTTCTCAAATTTGGACTTTCATCTATCTTGAAATCCTATAAATGAAGAGCTCCTCTCCTCATTTTATCATCCACAATTTGAGTAAAGTTACCATGCTCAAATACCTATCAAGTTTCATACCATTGAGCTCTTAGCTAAGGTTCTTTTTCAGATTTGGCTTGGAGTCTTCATCATTCATCACCAAAAGTGGATCACATTTCTTCATCAAATCTACATTCGAAGCTTGCAATCATAAGAATTGGGAAAGGGCCAAATTTCCACATCAAATTGGCACCAATTCCCCCAGGGGAACAAGAGTTTGCTATTTAAATTAGGATTTCATCTTTGGTTTATCATTTTATTGTGTTTTTGCATATTTTCATTCCTAGTTTGAATTGTAAATGGATTCCATGGGGAATCCTTGTTTATGTTTGCAATATCTAACCTAGGGTGTTTATTCTCTTTGTTTTGCAGGTACATAGATTTGGGGTTCACATTTTGGCGCTAGAAGGAGGGCTAAACATCATAAATTCCAACATTTCCTCAAAATTTCTGTGTTTTCTTGACACACAGGAAATTCTGACGCGGGCTCCTCAGCGTCGCTATTTTTAGCGCCACGAGCTCGTCAGCGTCGCTATTTTAGTGTCGCGAGCTCGCCAACGTTGCTATATAGCACCGCGCGGGCATAAACTCGGCCGCTGGACTCATCCCACAAAGAAATTTCAAATTTCAAACTGTGTCACTGGACTTGCCGATCTGGATCAGTTTCAAAAAATTTCTAAACTCTGACACTTTCAAGAACTACGATGCTGGGTGAAAACAGCGACGCAATCACGCTCTTTGTCCTGACACAGAGCGTCGCTGACCGGTAAAGCGGCGCTATAAGAGCACCATTGGAAGGAAAAAAATAGTGACGCCTTCACGAGTTGCGACACTGGAAGACAGTAAAAGGGAGAAATCAAATTTTTAGCACGTTTTTTTAATTTATTATTGTTTCTTTCTCTGTTTTCTGCTTTTTAATTGTTGTATTTTTCTAGAATCTAACTGTTTTTCTCCTTTGTAGGTTGGAAGCCAAAAAGCAAAGGAAGAAGGAGCATGGAGATGATATCTTATCTAATCAAAGTGTTTTTAAACACTTAAGTGTTGTTTAACACTTTGTTAAGGAATTTGTCATCTTTTTCTTTCTTTAGAACACTAGCTTTCATTTGGGTTTAAAAAGGATTCTTTTTGTTTATTTCTCACAAACGGATTTAAAAAGAATCTTAGGATCTACAACTTACTAGATTTCGTTTATGGGTTAAACAATTGAACAAATGTCTTTCACTTGTGATTTGGTGCTCTAAAATGAACTCACATATTGCTTTGAAGGTTTAAAAAGAACAAGTGTAGTTGTGTTTTTTGTGAGGGCTTACTTAGGCTAAAGCCATTGGAAAAGGACATATGCGCTTCTCTCGCGCTTTATAGCGATCTTGAGAATCAAAAGGTCTTTTCCATGACTTTGGGTTAAGACAAAGCAATCACCTCCACACTTCAATTTGGGCTTAAAATTGAACAAACTATTGTGCGAGTGTGAGTGGGGGCATTTTCACATATATTCTCTCTTTGTTGCTATCAAAGAGAGAATATTCTTCATTCGCTTTTGTTTATCTTAGAGGGCCCGCCTTGTGGGAAAAAGTAATCACCCAAGGGAACGACTCAACTAGTAACACTCTGAACCGAGAGTATTTCCAGCTGGGATATAAATGTGGATATTGGAAGAAACGCCAATATCACACGGTTGACTCTGACAAGATGGATTCTCTTGCCATGTTGGGTCTAGTACTAGAACGATGAAGATGCCATGGAGTTTGGGTGTTGATGCTTGGCTGCCCGATTGACGTTAATGAGCCGTGGAGGGGAGCCAGTGGGGTCAAGCATCTAACCATCCGCTAGAGATAAGCGTAGCTAGACTTGTCCAAGTGGGAATCCAACAAATATTGTCTTACACATCCATAGGATTGTAATTGTTCTTGGGTTACAAAATGCATTGCTTGATCCAAAACATCATGGAAACAAACACTTAACATCATCCAAATTTCAAACCCTTTTGAAGACAAATACCATTGACTCAATCCATATGTTATTGCTTTCCCTTGGGATTCACATCCTTAGAGGTTTATAAGCATTGGATTAAATCTCAATTTGTCTTCTCAAGTAAACAATAGGAAACCCTTGCCTTAAGTTCATTAAATTACCACATAACATATCTTGTGGGGTTTGAAGAAATTAAGACATTGGACATCTTAGTTTGAAAACCTAATTGAAGAAAGTGTTTTTGGTAAAATAAAGGCATTAAGCAAAGCTAAACAAAAAATGAACTTTCATGTGTGTTGAAGACTCCAAATCCCAAAACACAAAATCATTGATTGGAAATCTAAATGTCCAAATCATTTCTTGGTTACAAAGGTCATTAGGAAGCATTTGCATGCTCTTCAATACCTAGGTCTAAACAAACAAAGTGTATCTTTTTAGGTTCATTCTTAGGATCAAAACATATCAAAATCATTTTTCACCCATCCTCCAAAATATCAAAACAAAATCCATCTCATCATCACCTTTTGGAAAATCTTGAAATCATCCTTGATACTAGGCTTTGTGGTCAAACTAAAATCATCAAAATCATTGAGACAAAATCCTTGAGAACATTAGCAACAACACCTTTGGTTAGGTATGTGTAGATGCATCCTTTTGCATATACTTAGTCAAAGTTATCAAAATCATCTTGTCTAGCTTAGTGTATGTAGATGAATCATTCTTCATATACTTAGTGAAACAATCATCTTGTTTGAATAGGTGTGGGTAGATGCATCCTTCTCCTCACACATATTCAAATTATCATCCTTTGAACAAAGCTATCCCTTAGATCATCATCCAACATCTTAGGGTCTTTTTGTTCAAAATCAAAATCAAAATCCAAATCAAAAAATCAAGGACAAAATCAAAAATCAAAAAAATCAAGAATCCACAAAGTCCTAAAATCCTAGTGTCTCATTCAAGATTTATCAAAAGCCAAAACATACATATCATCCATCCCCAAAACATCATTATCATATCATCACCTTTGATCCTCAAAAGCATCCTAAAACTTTTTCACTTTGGAACATAAGATAAAGACCGATTCAAGGAATCAAGAGATTCATCTCCCATATTCCCAAAAATTGGTCCTTGTTTTATGGTTCAAACAAGATCTCAATACAAGAAGAGTATGGAAGCTAACAAAGAAACTCCCGCTTCAAGTGATCTTAGCCAAACAAATGCAGAAATGAATCTTGTCGAATCAAGCAATCCATTGATCCCCTCATCATCCCAAAATCCACAAGAAGAAAATCAAGGGGAGGACCTCACCTTTGGAATGTCTCGCGAGGAAATGACGGAAATGCTCCAAAATCTAGACAACCATAGAATCATCAACATCATGATGAGACTTAACCCTTCATTGTACATGCTTGAACTAGCAAAACAAGGGGCCAAGTTGCCTTTGGATTTTGATGTGAGTACTATAGTGGATACATCATTTCCTCCGATCTCATCCACCATCCCCATTTCATCTACACCTCCATCTCAAAACATCACCCAAAACATCCCACAAATCACAATATCATTTGCTCCAACACAACCCAATGTCAATAAGGGAAATGCATTCCTTAATGCTCTTCAATCACATCCCCTTGTTAACAATCAAAATTTGGACGCAAGCACCACCTTGGAACAAAACACAATCAACAACCCATTACACAAAAATGTTCCTCTCACTTTACATTATGACCCATCATCAACATCTTTTCATGGAGCACCACAAACACCTCTTCTCACAAATTCACAAGAAGAGGGAGATACATTCGGACTAGGGAGCTTATTCGACACCATGACATTTTCACAACTCACACCTCTCACATTTCCACCTCTTCCGCCATTACCATTATCATCCACACCACTCCTTGGTTTAGGGCTCCCTCCCCTACCAAGTATCAATCAAACCTATATCCCAACCATCAATCAAAGCATTTTACCAAACACACAAAATTTGTCGTTGATATCGCAACAACAAACGACAAACACATAAGCAATGGAAACATCATCGAACATCCCCCTAACATCACAAAGCATGGTATCTCAAGGACCAACCACATCAATACCATTATCCAACACCCAAAACATCAACACAACATCATCATTCACCACCATTCCAAATCCACCACCACCCCCACCACCACCCCCACCACCTCCGACGTTCACTACATCAAACCAATTCGACACAGCATTGCAAGCCGCTTTCCAAAGAGGATACCAACAAGTTCAAAAAAAAAAAGCTGTGCAACAAGCTGCTCAAGCCGCTCAAGCTGCACAAGCTGCAATACAAGCGCAACAAGCTCAACAAGCTCAAGCTTTACTACAACAACAACAACAACAAGCCGCTCAAGCTGCCCAAGCTGCACAAGCATTACAAGCACAAAGAGTCGCTCAAGCACAACTACTATTGCAGCAACAAGCCGCACAAGCACAAGCAGCACAAGCGCAAGCACAAGCTCAATATCAAGCACAAGCATAACTTCTTGCACAAACAGCACAAATGCAAGCATATCAGCAAGCACTAAAGCAATACCAAGAGCAGCAAGAAGCAACAGAGTTGGCAACCCAACAACAAGTGTTGTGGGAACAACAACAAGCGTTGTTGGAACAACAACAAGCGCAACAACAAGCACAAATCCTAGCGCAACAACAAAAAGATCAACAACAAGCATTTTTCATCCAAAAACAAGTAGAAGCCTACTTCACCTGCCACAACATACCGATACCATCGAACAATGCACCGACCAACCCACCCATCCAAGCCATGATTGCAACACCCCAGAACACATTCATCCCACCCCCTGATCCGCAAAGCGATGTAACGACACAACTCAGGTTGCTATCACAACAAGTGCTCGACCTTCAATTAGGGAGAACAACCAAAACGCCAAGTAACTTGTGTCCCTATCCATTTGATAGGAGCTTAGAGATGAAACCATTCCCCAAGGGATTTGAGATCCCTAAGTTTGACAAATATCGAGGGATGGGAAACCCTGAAGATCACATAAGGGAATTCCAGGTTCATTGCATGGAGGTCGCATATGACGATACTTATCTGATGCGGCTATTTCCTAGAAGCTTGGCAGGCAATGCTATAGAATGGTTCTCTCGCTTACCTTCAGGCATTAGAAAATTCCAAGAAATCAGAGATGCATTCATTAAAAACTACGCATGTAATATCGCAATGGATGTCAGTCTCGAAGAACTATACACTCTAAAACAAGGAAAGAATGAATCTTTTGCTTCATTCCTTCAACGATGGCGATCCAAGGCCAATCAAAGCAAGTGGACCATGTCAGAAGAACAACAAGTCTGCACAATCATAGCCAACCTTGAAAGCCGCTTGTCATTTCATCTCAAGGTTCAGGGAATCACCACATACGACCAACTAATTTCCAAGGCGCTTAGCATCGAAAGAGCCCTTGTGACTCAACCTGCAGAATCAACATCATATCATGAACCACAAAACAACCGCCCATCGTCCAATTACAATGACAAACCTCGTACGTGGGCAAGAAAAAAGAACGTTACTAATGATGGTGTCATAGATTCCAAGGTGGTCATTAGTGGTCCACGCCAAAACACACCCACACCGCAAATCAAAAATCAACACCAAACACTCATCACACAACATATCAACCCAACAATAATCCAACCATCAATAACCTCAATGATCAAAGAGGACCACCCCAGTGCAAAACTTATCCCAAACACAAATACGCTATCTTGGGGGAACCATTGGAGGACATAATGAAAAAGTTGATCGACGAAAAACTCATCAAGCCTCCTACATTCAAAAACTACCAAGAACCTGACATCAAACCCCCTTGGTATAACAAAAATCAACTTTGTGAATATCATAAGATCAAAGGTCACACCACAAACAATTGCATGAGACTCAAAAATATCATCCAAGATCTCATTGACAAGAAAATCATAAATGTGGAACAACCTACCGGAAATCAGGATCTTAAAATCTACATGAATCTGATGTCGAATCATGGCAACAAAGGGAATAAAAATGATAAATGGAAGGGTAGTGTAAATCATATTTATGAATCAGTTGTTGCCTCCCTAAATGAGGACTGCATGGTCATCACCATCAAGGGCACCCATGCCGAAGATTGTGGAGTCACCACAAGAGGCGAAAAAGTCACCATTGTAGGATCATCCCAACCTAATAGAGTCCCTTCATCTAGAGTCGTTCCGCATAGCTACAATGTCATGGAACAACTCAAGCGAACACCAACACACATCTCCATCATGGAGTTGTTGAAAATATCATCAGCCCATAAAAAGATCCTTGAGGAAGCATTAGCCTCATCCACCGTCCTCGCAGATCTTGATGCGGACCAATTCCAAGCTATGGTCCGGAATATCATAACACCTAATCTCCTTACATTCTCTGACCAAGATTTCCCTGCCCAACCATCTCACAATCGTGCACTTCATTTAGAAGCCATTGTAAACAAGAGCAAAATCAAAAGGGTCCTGGTGGATGGGGGTGCAGGTTTGAACATCTACTCTCTCAGCCTAATCAAATAGTTGAAAATATCAGAGGATACCATTGACAAAGGTAAAGGCATCACAATTAGAGAATATGATGACCAAGAAAGAGTGTCTCAGGGCACGATTAAACTCCCTATTCAAGTAGGGCCAATATTCATGGAAACCACCTGTCAGGTCCTGAACCTCGACTTTCCATACAACATCCTGCTGGGACGCCCATGGATCCATGCGATGAAAGCTGTAGCATCAACCTTCCACCAATGTGTGAAATTTACACATAATGGGCAAGAGGTCACTGTCCATGGAGATCCCGAACCGTTTTCATATTGCAAAAATCTTGAGGCCAAATATTACAAAATCCCCCAAGTTCCAAAGAATGATGAAGGCCCATCCACACCATACATCGACCCCACCACTCTCGTATCCACTTCTGCAACAGAGACACCTACCATCCCCACCATTCCCACCATCTCTGACATCAAGCTCATCATCCAGAAAGATGGTTGTGGAAGCTATAGGTTTCCTAACAATTCTTTTGTGATAGGAGAGTTACCATAATCTCCTAGATCATGAGGACGCCCACAAGAAAAAAAAGCTTCCACATCACGAACGTCTCCTAAAGACTATTCTGAATTCACAAGCTGGGGAGACCTTGGTCGAGAGGTTATTGAAGTGGATCCATCTCACATGTTGTATTGAGATGAAAGACCGACACTTGAATTACCAATGGATGAAAGAAGCAAAGGCCTACAAATGATGCTTGCAATGGGTTATGACATAAACCAGAGATTGGGACAAAATGACAACGGCCTCATAATACCTATCATGCCGGAGACGCGACCCATAACAAATCTTGGTCTTGGATGTACCCCTCTGAGAATAACCATACGTGGCTGAGGTCCTCCGGTTAGAGTCGCTAATGTCTCTCCTCAGCCAGTGCTAGTACAAGTACACTCACCAATAGTCACAGGTAGTAACGCACATAACTTCATAACTGAGCCCTATATTAGTAGCGATGACGAGGACACTATATCCAATCTCCCTAGGTTATTTGAAGATACCACCCTATGTATGATTAGCACCCTCTCCTTCGAAATTGATCATACAAATCATGAGATCCGCCTAGTCTACCCCTAATTGATCGACTATGACCAACGAGGACCACCAGTTCTCGATACATTCGAAAACGATGAGGCGCTCTCAAAATTCATAGGATTGAGGGATAACATTCCAGATGGAGACCATAAGGCAGGGTTTATAATGGAGTTAGAAACACATGCTTATTACGGGGAAACGATTGAATCCTTCAGTCACAAAAGTGAGAAACTAAGAATCATATCCAAGTCCTTGAGTGAAAACCACACTGTGGCACTCTCTAACAAGAAAATAGTAAAAAAAAAGGGCATATCCAATGGTGAAAACCTCTCTGAGGTGCCCAAGGATGAAGGATTCAATCTTCCCTTAAGAGCCATTCATCAAGAGAAGTTAGCAGTCTTGGCCGAAAAGTGCAATCCAGTCAACATAGGAACAAAGGAGACCCTGCATATCACATTCTATGCGGAATCACTATTATCAGAAGAACAAGAACTTGCAGCAGCATTCCTAAAGGAAAGACAAATAAACTTCGCATGGAGTTATGCTAACATGCCAGGGCTAGATCCAGAAAGTGTGGTTCATCATTTAGCAGTGTATCCAGAGGAAAAACTAGTCAAACAAAAGCTTCGGAAAATGCATCCTCAAATTGCTCTATTGGTCAAAATGGAACTCAAAAATTTGTTAGATACAGGATTTATCCGATCAATCGATTATCCAGAATGGGTGTCAAATTTGGTACCTGTGTCAAAACCTGACAGATCCATCATAATCTGTACGGACTTCAGAGATTTGAACAAGGCATGTCCCAAGGATGATTTCCCACTTCCCAACATCGACATGATAGTGGACATGATAGCGGGGCACAAAATGCTATCATTAATGGACAGATTTTCAGGATATAACCAGATCATGATAGCAAAGGAAGATCAACATAAGACTGTCTTCACTTGTCCATGGGGGACCTACTGTTGGAACATGATGCCATTTGGTCTAAAGAATGCAGGAGCAACCTATCAAAGGGCCATGACACTAATATTCCATGACATAATTCACAAAACAGTCGAATACTATGTCGATGATATTCTAGCTAAGTCAAGAAAAAGACAAGATCATATAGCAACCCTGGGTGCTATCTTTGATAGACTGGAGGAATACAAAGTCATATTAAACCCTAAAAAGTGCGTCTTTGGCGTACAATCAGGTAAACTGCTAGGATACTTAGTCTCCATGAGGGGTATCGAGGTGGATCCGACAAAAGTAAAAGCAATCCTCGAGATGGAAGCACTGAAAACATTAAACAAACTGAGAGACCTCCAAGGCCGACTTTAATCCATTCGACGATTCATAGCGCAACTGGCAGACAAGCAGAACCCATACTCTCACCTACTCCACAAGGTGGTAGCGTACAAATGGGATACAAAATGCGAAGAACCATTCAACAAAATCAAGGAATACCTACTAACACCACCAGTGTTAATGCCACCTATCCCGAGAAAGCCATTGATCTTATATGTGTCAGCAACAGCAACAGCCCTTGGAGCTCTCTTAGCTCAGCATGATGAAAATGGAATAGAGAGGACCATCTACTATATCAGCAGGATAATGGTCAGTCATGAGCTAAATTACTCCTTCATTGAAAAAGCTTTCCTCGCAGTAGTGTTTGCATCCCAAAAATTCAGACACTACATGCTGGCACACAAGATAAAGCTCATCGCAAAAATCTATCTCCTCAAGTATCTCCTATCCAAGGCAATGCTCACGGGCATAATGGAAAAGTGGGTAATGATATTATCAGAGTATGACATCGAGTATGTAGAGAGGAAAGCTATCAAGGGACAAGTCATTGCGGATCAACTAGCAGAAGCACCTATGTATTCTGAGAATCCTCTTGTATCTGAATTTCTAGACGAATCCATTTTTAACCTCAACGTAGCAGACCACTAGAAGCTATACTTTGATGGTTCATACACACAACACGGGTCAGGAGCTGGTATCTTCTTCATCACCCCACAAGGATATTGTATACCAAAGTCATATAAATTGGCATTTCCTTGCACCAACAACATAGCGGAATACGAGGCTTTGACTATAGGTCTCAGGATAGCAGTATAATGAAACATCATAGCTCTCAAGGTGTATGGAGACTCTCAGTTGATCATAAATCAGGTCAATAATGAATATCAGACTAAAGATGACAAGATTACTCCATATAAGAAACTGGTGGAGACTTTAAAGGAATCCTTCATTGACATAACATTTGAGCAGATTCCAAGAACTAATAATAGAGCAGCTGACGTCATGGCTACAATTGGGTCTCTATTAGACATCCCTCATAGCGTACCAAAATATGAATTTCTGATCGAGCAGCTTCTCATTCCCACATTCGAGGTACCGGAATTGAAATATGTGTGTGAAATCATTGGTCCTGGCGATCCTTGGTATCATGACATATATACATATCTTCGAATAGGAGTCTTACCCGCTGACCTACCATCAAGCCTAAAATGAACCTTTATTAAAAAGGCATCCAGATTTGTTATCCTAGGTGATACCTTATACCGTAGAAGCATAGAGGGTACCTTACTACATTGTCTAAATGTTGAGGAGGCATTAACCGCTCTAACCGAGGTTCATAATGGTATCTATGGCTCACACTCAAGTGGAATGACCATGGCCAAGAAACTGTTGAGGCTGGGGTATTACTGGCCTACAATGGAAAGAGAAGCGCATGATCATGCTAAGAGGTGTATACAATGTCAGCAGCATGGAGATCTCATCCATGCTCCAGCTTAAGAGCTCCATCCAGTCGTCACACCATGGCCTTTCTCGCAATGGGGACTCGACCTCATTGGAAAAATCACACCCACCTCATCCAATGGCCATAAATTCATTATAACTGTAACTGAGTACTTCACAAAGTGGGTGGAGGCCATACCCATGACATATATCACTGGGAAGCAGATCTCAAAATTTATCCTGAACTATCTCATCTATCATTACGGTGTCCCACAAGCCATTATTTTGGATAATGGCACACCATTCAAGAACCAGGAGGTTCGCGACTTGTGCAAGAAATTCAAAATCTAGCATCGCTTCTCCACCCCGTACTATCCCCAAGGCAATGGCCAAGCAAAAGCCACGAACAAAACCATCCTCAAAATCCTTAAGAAAATAGTCAATGACGCAGGTTTTGACTAGCATCTGTAGCTTAATCCCACCCTTTGGGCTTATCGAACCAGCATCCGCACACCCACTGGGGCCACCCCATTCTCCTTGGTCTACAAATCAGAAGCCATACTCCCAATTGAGATCGAGCTCCCATCCCTCAGAATATCATTGCAAAAACTCATCACTAATGAGGACTACCGAGTGTCAAGATTAAATGAGCTGGAGTTACTGGATGAGAGATGAATAGATGCTTTGAATCATCTACAAGTCTATCAGAATAGACTCAAATGAAGCTACAACAAGAAGATCAGAAGCAGGACTTTCCAAGTCGAAGAACTGGTCTTAAAAGAAAATCAGAAGAATGTCCTGAATCCCAGCAGCAAAGGCAAGTTTGAACCTAATTGGTTAGGACCTTTCATCATAACGGCAAGTTACACATCAGGGGCATATCAGCTATCAACACCCGAAGGGGAACCTCTACAGGAGCCCACGAATAGCTCCCATCTCAAAAAGTTTTATGCCTAATTATTTCAAGGTATAGAACCCAAAAATCCAAAAAATTAGAAAAAGTCCTGAAAAAATGGTTACTTAGGCGAAAACCTGGAAAATAGGCATCTTGGTAACAACAACAAAAAATCAAAAAAGCAAAAAATCAAAAAAATTAGAAAATGGATCAAAAAAATCATCCTCTAGTGAAAACCACTTCGATGGCGCTTTGGGCAAGTACCTTGGTGAAAACTTGGCAAACAGGCACCTTGTGTAAATAAGCACTATTTATCCACCAGGATCTTTATGGCTTGTTTGGCACCATCCATCCATGTCACTTCCATCACCCATCGCATTTAGGTCTCCATCCATCACTCATCCACTCGCATCTGCACCATAGCTTAGTCCTGTGTTCGTATCATGACCCCTCATAGTACTACTCGGCCCATCCTCAAGGTCAGTTTGTCCTGCCTTTATCGGGGTAGTCTATTGCATCACGCTGGGGGCATGTTCTCATTGAATCAGATTCATGTATGATCTTAAAATCCTCAAAATCAGAAAATCCAAAAACATCAGAAAATCAAAAAAAAATCCAAAAACATTCAAAACATATCAAAATCCAAAAACAAGTCAAAAAGTCCATCAAAAATCCAAAAACAAGGTTGTCTTGTCAAACTACGTCGTCTCTGAGCTTGAACGTAGGCAAGGTTGATCTTTGATCATCCCCCGAGACATTTAGGTCAGTCCTATAGGAGTCCATCATAATAAACTGACATCTCATCATGTATATCGTCATCTATAAATTGGTCAAGTCGTCGAACTACGTGGTCTCGGTATAACGTAGGCAAGGCTAATGTTGATTAGCCCCGAGGCCCCTAGGATAGGTCTTTAGGTTAGTCTCTTGGTCAAAATCTCGAAATCCAAAAACATTGGAAAATCAAAAAATAAAACATTCGTAAAACCTCAAAAAATACCAAAACAACCTCAAAACATTGCAAAAACATCCTCAAAACATTGCAAAAACATCAAAAACATTCAAATATTTGAAAGAAAAAAAAAAATCCATCAGCCTCATCTCGCTTGCACCCGCAATAACACCACTCATAATAAACTGATCGTCATCCTCAACCTTCGGTAAAACAATCGGAAACAAATCCAGCAGGTTTAAAAGTGAAAACTCAAAAGCGTCAAGTCTTAAGTCTAAATCAGTAGGTAAGCAAATTGGTCACCTCTTCGTATCAATAACTCATCATCTGAATTTGTCTCATATCAATCATTCCTTATAAACGAAATGACGTGCCACCATCCACTAACATGTCCTAGGATGCATCCTTCCTACAATGGGCATTATCTTTTGGCAATAAGTTTTGGTTATCATCTTAGAAAACACATCCTTTTCCCGTTAGCGGTATTGAAGAGCATCAGTTTGTTTGTTTACTTGGTCTTTATCTTTTTGACCTATCTTATTTTGCGCTCATTCCAAGGACGTCTTGATGATATCCCAAAATAGCGGATTTAGAGAAATAGGAATGGGGCAATAGTCATTATCTTTTGTCTGTTGTGCTTGTTGGACATTCTTGCAATATAACCTTGGCGAATACTTGCTTTGTTAGGCATATATGGAAGAGGTCTAGGGCAACTTGTTGTCTATTACAGGGATAGGTTTACCTCTCCGTGTTTTGGTCTGAGGTGTCTGAAACTTTTGAAATACATCCTAGCAAGGTTTTTGTATGTCAGGTGTGAACAAGAATACTCCTATCTGATTGTTGAGTCAAAGTCCATCACACTAAGTACAACGCCATCCTAGTTTTCTATACATTGATGCATCGTACCACGTGTGTTATCAAACATAAGAAAATTTGGCCCTTTGAAAATCCCAATTCCTCGGCAAGTAATCATCATCATCATCATTTGCATTTGTGTCATCTTGCATCCTGTTGAAATGACTTCTTCTTGTCTCACTAACCACGCTAACAAGGTACTATGATAGTTGCTCATCATCACCATCATCACCATCGATCCTGCATCCACACATCATTATCATATTGCATAAGCACATCATATAGACATCATTAGCACATTGCATTACATATCATATAAGAAACATCGCATTCTCATCATCATATAAACAGGTGCATCCATATCATCGCATTTCACCCATTACATTGCATCTCATAGCATTATATCAATCATCGCATAAACATGGCATTTGCATTTCATTTCATATTACCATCTAAATCATCACATAGCATTTACAAAATCATTTCATAATCATTTTTGCATAATCATAAGCAAATAGGTATATAAGCATTGAATTCATTAGGCATACATCTTTACATCATATCATCGCATTCCGTTCACATTACGCATCAACATATCATATTGCATTATCATTGCATCTCAAACATCATCATTTAGGATAATAAACATTTGTTATTCTAAGCATCTCAATTTCATTTTGCATTAGCATCATATCACGATCATTGCATCATATCACAAATCATTTCATATATAAGCATTTTTCCACACATAAGCATTTGCATAAAATAAATCATCATATAGTTAACATCATTGCACATCATATCATAGGTCATAATCAAATGCATAAACGTCATTCAAATTAAATGCATCCATAACATATAAAAGAAGAATCATACATAAAGGAGTATGCATGGCATCACATCAAAATCAACTCATATATATCATATCACTGTCATAGTACTGAATAACAATTAGATCACTGTACAAGTATGTCAATCAGTACAAAAAAACCCATCAGGGCTATCAAAAATGAGCCCATAAGGCACCAAAAGTATGTATCATCTAGATCATGGCCGATCTCCGTAGATGCTGCCCTCACCCCTGTCACCGTGACCCTCTGGTGGTCTTTGGCTGGCTCGCTTTGAGTAATCAGGGACCTAGTCTGCTTTAGGTACATGGTTGTGGTAGGCCCAGTGGTAGTACTCTATCTCTCGGATGGCCTCCCAGTAGGATCAGACCGGCACTGTACCCTGCGAGGACGAAGCGGCTGCCATACTCTCAATTTGCTACCTACGGCCCAGCTCTGTAGCTGCCTGCAGCTCTACGACCTGTTGCTACTGTACAGCCTGGTCTCTCTCCACTCTAAGCTGCTCTCTCTCAGCTCGTGCCTAGTCCCTCTCAGCCGTCACTGCCTGCACCTGTGCCTGTAGCTATATAATCAATCAAGGCATCCCGACCGTCTGCCTGCCCTGTTGGTTGTGCATGTACCTGGTCCTCACCCTTGGCTCATGGTGGTGGGACTGGCGGATCCTACTGCTGGTCCTGCATGGGGACATCTCCCTGACTTGGCGGAACTGGGGGCACCAATGGTGGGTCCTGCCAGATCTCGATCCTCGATACTCGTCCTCGCCCTCATCCTCTCACTCTGCCTCTGACCCTGTATGCCTCTGGATCCTCACCTAGAATGGTCAGTCAGAGAGGAGGTTTGAACCAATCTCTGTAAGCCTGTGTAGTCCCTGGGTCTGCAAGCCCTAATCATAGGTCCAAGGTCGGGCCACCAACTGCTGAAAGTTGTCAACTGCCTCCGTGGTAGGAATGTCAGGCCCCCATGATGTCTGTGTCAGGCTCCGAGCAAAGACGACCACATAACCGTCATCCAGCCGATCCTGCGGCTTCCCAAACTGGCGCTGCACATGCCCTAGCAAGTACCGCTCGATCATCGTGTGCTCTCAGCCTTGCATGTATCTATCTTGCCGGTAGTAGAAGAGATGTGTAGCATCGTCAACCCATCTAGGCTGACCAAGGTATGGTCTCCAAGTGAAAACGAGCATCTCATCTATGACCCGCCTCCAATAGGGGATCCCATGCTCTCCAGTGTGTGTGAATGACACACCCCCTCTGTATCGTGCTACTATGGCATCCTCTGCCCCCATTAGAACTGGAACCACTCGGGGATGTAGCACAGAAATGTGCTCCCAGGCCTAGACATGCGGCAAGGTCACTCCAGCTCCCAACGCTCTACCATCCACGTATGCATACTCGTGGAGATTCATGTAAAGTGAGGCCAGAAGTACGAGCCCCCATGCAAATCGAACTAGCCTGTCTCGGATCATCTTCTCCTAGCAGTATTCCCAACCCGGACTGAAGTACCATCCTCGTCGGTCTGGGGCAACCAAACCTGAAATAATTGCCGCAATCGCCCAGCGGAAGGGAGGTGCTACAACTTTGTACCTCTCCAGCTCGATCTGCCCCTCGCAGTAAATAATATCTCGTATGGCAAGGACTCGGGTGCAGCAATCGCGTCCCTCCTCCATGTCATAAATCACCCGACGGCCATGAATGGGCAATTGTAGTATGCCCCAGACGTCCTCCAAGGTGACGGTCACCTCACCGGTGGGAAGATGAAACGAAGAGGTCTCGCTATGCCACCTCTCGGCCAGCACTGACAACATCCTGAGGTGTGTGCGCACGGGCACTGCATATGCAATATGCCATAGTCCCGCGACTCCCAGTCGGTCCTGATCCCTGTCGCTCAAGTCCCGTAGGATGCTCGCCAAATCCTGTGACTGGTGCTCCTGTGAATAAAGCTCCCTAGGCCCGTCCTACATTAGGGGAAGTCAGCATGTTAAAAATTTTGAAAAAATTCCTGACCTAACGCTCCAAACTCGTTCCTAGCGGTGTAGTTTGTGAAGGTGTCGCAGTTTGAGTTTTCTCAAACTCTGACACTAGACCCGGATTTTTGATAAATTGAGCCGCTGCGGTGTAGTTTAACCCCCAGCATCACAATTTCCTCAAAAAGAGCATCGTCGCCGCGCACTTTGATCAAACTGGCTTGCCGAGTCCGAGCCAAGCCAAGCCCAGCGGTGGAGTTTTTAAACTCCAAATTGCACCGCTGTGGCACTAAACAACACCGCTACAGCACAAAATGGCCAAAAGCGGTGCACTTCAAACACCGAGCGGCGCTATAATAGCGCCACTGGAGGCAAGCTCTCCCTAAACATAGTAATAAATGCACTAAATTAAAAAAATGAAGCTTCAGTCAAGGTCACATACCGGGGCACCGATGCCTGGTGGCCGCTAGTAGGTCCGAACTCGATCGAAAATATGCAGAGGAAGTTGTCATTGCGCCATATTGTCAGGAGGTCAAAGCCCAAATCTCGAGGTTCGCTAGCGGAGGTGTGTGAAAATGAATTGAAAGTGACCCTTCAGGCGCCTTTTTAGCTTAAAAATTAGGGTTTTTTAGCCCTAATTAGCTGTCCTGCTAGGGTTTTGGACCCCCCAACCTGTTTTTGTCCATTTGAGGCTTGTTTTTCATCGTTTTATTGCGTTTAGACACGTTTTTAGCCTCCCGGACCCCTTTAGGACCTATCGGGCACCTTGTCACATTTTTTTCGCGAGATCACCCAAAAAATTAAAATTTTCGTCTGATCTCTCAAGGGGGCATTATAATGGCATGTTTTCTCTTGCCATGCAGCAGTGGGGAAAGTTTTTATCAGAAATTTTTGGCTTTGATCAAGATCGATTATTCTTTGAACCAACACAATAAGTGCATTGCTTCAAAGAGGGGCAAAATGTAAACATCAAAAATATATTGATTGGCATCGTGCATTCGATCCTGACTTACTAACATCATTTCTTCCTAAATCATCCCTCGGTCTAACCGTTTAATCAAATTCCCCTATCTGATTAAATTCATCAATATTCGTCTCTTAATTAAATAAATCATTTTGTCTAATTAAGTCACTTTCCTTGTTAATTAAATCAATCCATCTGATCTAATTATCCCTATTCAATTAAATAATCAATTTATTTGATTAAATCTCTAAAGTCTATCTATTAAATTAAATAAATTAAAACCTTATTTGATTTAATCTAACATCATCCCCTTTAATTAAATAAATCAAAATCTTTATTTAATTAGCCTCTTATCATATTCCTCTCTTATCTGATTTAAATAAATCCATAAATCTAAGTCAAATAAGTCACATCATCTAATCTCCTATTAAATTAATTAAACCTTGATTAATTTATTCTAACCTCATGTCACATCCTCTAGATGATGCAAGTTGCACATGAAAATAGATTTAATTCATTTATTAAATCCCTATTTTCCCTCACATGGCATCTTTTGGAATATTCCCCTAATTTGAATTCAAAATCCAAGTGGGAATAAGTCCTTCCAACAAGGCATTTAAGATCTCTTACATGTCCTTTGCCTTGAGCCAAGTGGCATTTATTGCATTTTCCCCTTCCCTCTTACATGTCAATTCAATAAATTTGAATTTCAAATATTGGCATTTATTGGCACAAACCCCAAATCTTGCACAACCATCATCCATTCATAGCTTGAAAAGTGGCACCATATCATTGGATGAAAGTTAGTCCCACATTGCTCAAATTTGGAATTTCATCCATCTTGAAATCCTATAAATGAAGAGCTCCTCTCCTCATTTTATCATCCACAATTTGAGTAAAGTTACCATGCTCAAATACCTATCAAGTTTCATACCATTGAGCTCTTAGCTAAGGTTCTTTTTCAGATTTGGCTTGGAGTCTTCATCATTCATCACCAAAAGTGGATCACATTTCTTCATCAAGTCTACATTCGAAGCTTGCAATCATAGGAATTGGGAAAGGGCCAAATTTCCACATCAAATTGGCACCAATTCCCCCATGGGAACAAGAGTTTGCTATTTAAATTAGGATTTCATCTTTGGTTTATCATTTTATTGTGTTTTTGCATATTTTCATTCATAGTTTGAATTGTAAATGGATTCCATGGGGAATCCTTGTTTATGCTTGCAATATCTAACCTAGGGTGTTTATTCTCTTTGTTTTGCAGGTACATAGATTTGGGGTTCACAATGATATAGTATGAAAATGAATAGTAGAAATGTTTAATTAATTTGACTTTTATCTATTAGTTAATCATACAATTAATTAATTAATTTTTAAATAATGAAGAAAAACATTTATATTTATCTTGAAAAAATAAAATAAAATAAAATAGTTGATTAAATAATATAATAAGTTAATTAATATACACGATGAGGTTTACGCGCAAGAAGAGCAAAAAAATCAGGATGGTAAAGGAAGGAGCAACAGTGATGATTTTGAGGGAGAAAGTACAAAAGTGCAGTTACCAATGATAGATGTGTCTAAGGAAACCCTAGAAGACTCGAAATTGCTTTCCCAATCAACAATAATTTGTAGGCTAATAGGACCATGGAAGAAGAGATGCGAGATATTACAATGGGTAAGGTCAAACCGGTCCACACAACATGTCATCAAATTCATGCCAAATTATTTTTCATTGCCACATTTTTGTCTGAGGAAGAGAGGGAAGGCATATTGTAAAAGGGCCTATAAAGATAGATGAATTTTCCATATATGTCCAAAAATGGACACCAATATTCAATCCCAGGAACTATGAATCCTATAATGCTCCCACCTAGATTAGATTATAAAATATGCCACTTGAATTTGGGTTGAAGGAATGTTTAGAGAAAATTGGGCAATCATTAGGAACCCTAATTGATATAGATGAAGATATATTGGAAGGAATCCCTTACCTTTATGCCCAATTACAGATTAACGTGATTTAGAAAATCCTAGAGGACATAAAACTAATTATAAATCATGGCAAATGGATATAGGAGGTGGAAATTGAAGAGCATAATATGTTCTGCATACACTGCAAAAAAAAAACCATACTACAACAAAGTGCCTAAGAACAACAAAAAAATTATGGATTTTTAGAGGAAAAAAGATCCAGACCTAGGAGTGGAGGACCAAAATAAAGAGGAGGAGAAGGAGAGATCACAAGACAAAAAGGGAAACAAAATCATCTAGGTCTGTGGATGAAAGGATGTTGAGTGTTAGGGTAGAAAACAAAGATTCCCAAGAGCCAAATAATGACATGTGTGTTGATCTTTCCTCAATAGGGGAAATGACAAAAAAAGGAAAAATAAATCTTGTAGAGGAAACAAGAAATGTGATGGAAGCAATGTTTGATAGTGAGGAGGAAAACAAATTTGATGAACTAGGGATAGTAAATCCAAGATGTATCTTGCAGTCGACAGATCACAAATGTTGAATTACAAGATTGGATCGACCAAAAATAAGGGCAAGAAAATTGATAAACAAAAAAGAGAGGAGTTTGCACAATAAAAAGGCTTGAAGAGTATTTTTATTTTTTGAACATTAAGGGAGGTAGCCCCTCCCTTAGGGAGTAGTGAGGATCATCACATGGAATGCTAAGGGCTTAAATACCCCTAACAAAAGGCACTTAATTAAGACTCAAATAGAAAACACGAATACAAATGTGTTATTACTACAAGAAACTAAAATAGAATATGATAAAAGTAAGATACTAAATTGATAAGGGTGAGAAGAAGCTAATTCAAGTGCTACTGGTTCAGTTGGGGTGTAAGAATCATGTGGTGCCTAAGTACCATTATGATGTCTTCAATACAAAAAGAAAATAATTGGATCTATTGTGTGGTAAGCTATTTGAAAACTAATTTGAAATTTGTGTTGATAAATGTATATGGCCCAATAGGAAATCAAGAGAAAAATATATTACGAAAAATACCTAAGTGAGATAATCTAGAAAAGTGCAATAAGGATAAGATCTTAATTGGGGGGATTTCAATGTGGTCTTAAGGTTAGATGAGAAATAGGGAGGAGTGAGGAAGAAACCCATTTCAATGAAAGACTTTAGACAATTTTTGGTGAATACAGATATGCTAGAAGTACATATAAAAAATAACTGCTACACCCAGTCGAACAGGAGGGAGGGTCACACAAACATAAGGGAGAAGTTGGATAGATTCTTATACTCTCAAAATTTGTTGCATCTAAATAAACGTTTATAGGCATGGATTATATCGTATACCATTGGCGGGATTGGACCACATGGAAGTGGAATTAAGAATAACAATAGATAAAGGGTCGAAAAGATGCACATTTAAATTTGAATAGACGTGGTTTGAAAGGTAGGACCTGGTAGGGAAAATTAAAGAATGGTGGAGGACTGCATCGAATGTCATAAGAACAAAGAGCTTTGTATTCATGAGTAGATTGTAATTCATAAAAATCAAATTGAAAGAATAGAATAAATCATCCTTTAAAAATATTTTTGAAGAAAAGGAGAGGCTAGAGAAATACTTGGAAAAGCTAAAAAAAGGATAATAAAAAATGAGATGGATCAAGAAGACTACCAAAAAGAGAAAATTTTGATGTTTTATTACTTTAAAATTCTTACAAGAGAGGTGGAGTTTTGGAGGGATAAATCAAGAGAAACTTGGTTGTTAGAAGGGGATGTAAATACAAGTTTTTTCATAACTAGCAAAGATGCACAAATCCCATAACAAAATAACAGAGAAAAAGAACAAAAATAAAATCCTAATGGAGCAGGTAGAAGATATACAAAAATAAGTTGTGAACCATTTTAAAAAACTACTCGATCTGGTTGATGGGTGGGATAGTAGGGATATAGAAGAGATCCTGGAGAATATAACTGAGGTAATAACAAAAGCAGATAATTTGGGTTTGATGGTGCCATTCACAGTCAAAGAAATAAGGCATACTGCCTTCAATCTGTATCCTGATAAATCCTCGAGGTTGAATGGATTCCCTACCATTTTTATCAAAAATGTTAGCACTTCTTAGGAATAGACGTATGGGAAATTGCAAAGGATTTCAAGAAGAAGAGAAAGTTTGCAAAAGATATTAATCATGTTAATAGCATTAATTCCTTAGAAGGAAGAATGTTTGACATTTGTTAATTATTGTCCCATATTACTATGCAAATATAATATATAAATTCATGTCAGAAGCCTTGAAAAATAGACTCAAAAAAACATTAGATAAAGTAATCTCAAATAATCATAGTGGATTTACCCCAAGTAGAGAGATATTGGATAGCATAATAATTGTAAATGAAGTGGTACACTTGGTAAATCAGAAGCATATAAGAAGCATGATGATTAAATTGGATATGAGAAAGTCCTATGATAGAGTTAAATGGAGGTTCTTATCCAAGACAATGGAAAGATTTAAGTATTGTCGTCAATGGATAGAATTGACCTATCAATGTATTTCTACAACCAGGTTCTCAGTTCTGGTGAATGGGTTGCCTTGTGGTTTTTTCGGTAGTTCTAATGGTGATCCAATATTCCCTTTCCTATTTTCTATAATGGTTGAAGCATTGAGTAGGAAGATTAAACGAATAAGGAGAGATGGGTTGTGGTCTGGCCTATCAGTTGCATGTGGGCTAGAACCAATTACACATCTACATTTCACATATGACACATTACTATATGGAGAGGCCACATTAAGAGAAGTGAAGGAAATAAAGAACATACTAGGAAAATATGTGGAAGCATCTAGACAAATTATAAATAAAGAAAAATCCAAAATATACTTCTTTCACACAAAAAGAAAGCAACAAAAATAAATAGTAGAATTATTGGGTTTCATAGTGGACTCTATTCCATGTAAATATCTCAGAATTTATGTGTTCAAGGGAATTATAAGGACTAACTTGTGGGAGTCGATTATATTGAAATGTAAGGAGAAAGCATTGGCTTGGAAGGGGAAGTGGCTAATTTTGGCTAGCCAAATCACTATGATTAAGGCGGTGTTAGTAGTTATTCCAATTTATAATATGTTGTGCATGCAACTTACAAATAATGCCTCCCTTAGTTTGAAAAGTATGCTTAAGAAATTCTTGTGGGAGGGAGCAAATGAGAAGAGGCAAATCCCCCTAGTACATTGGGATGCAGTTTGCAAGCGTTATGATGGAGGGGCTTAAAAACATGGCACTTGGGGCTAAACTAATATGGAAAATGGTAGAAAAGTCAACAAAACTCTAGTATAGAATTATGTAGTATAAATATTTGGACAATGATGATCCTTCAAGGATATTGACCATCGTTAATCCTCCTAGTGATTCACATATATGGATATTTATGATGGAGTGTAGACATGTTATAATTGACCACCTATCGTGGTAGATTAATAACGGCGAACATACAAAATTCAAGGCAGACTCATGGGGTGGTTAAAAGCCCCTCTCGAAGTGGCCCAAGTTACAGGAATGTATGGAAGGTTTATGCTACAATGTAGGAGATAAGGTTAAAAACTATGTCAAAGGAAACAAAAGTGTGGGGCACATATAGATTGATTTTTAGACCCTCCCTATTGGGGAAGAATCAAATAAGCATTTGAAAGAGGAGGTTGTAAGAAGACCAATTAGTATAAATAAAGATTAGGATAGAATAGTATGGTGTGGTGAAAAGTTAGTAAGATACACGGTAAAAATTGTGTATCAGATACAATAGTGCTTAATGGTGGGTTCTTGGGCAAATAGATTATGTTGGGGAAATGGGTGTACCCTCCATATAAGAATCCTGACCGACGAACACCTTAAAAAAATTGGGATTACTAGCCCACACTGGTGTGTGTTGTGCAAAGCACATGAAGAAATTGTCAATCACTTACTACTTACGTTCCCTTTTGTGGCCTCCTGTTGGGATTGGATTATGGGAAAATTGGGATGGATAAGTCCAAGGTAGGACAAACTAATGGAATTTTCTTCAAGCTAGCCAAGTAACTGTAAAGAGGAATTTTGGAGCTACATTTGGATGGACAACCCTATTGGATGAATTCACACATGAAAGACCAAAAAAAGAAACAGATTACAATGTGGAATGATAATTTGATAAGTAGGTGGCAATCGTTGAAAATTCCCTCGTTCTTCTGCTTTGATCCTAATAGGAAATCCAAAAGGGTGGAGGCTATATTTCTTCCACTAAGTGGAAGATTAAATTTGAATACAAACGAAGCATCCTACGAGAACCTTGGAAAATCAGGGGCGGGATGCATTATTTGTGATGAGAAAGGGAAACTAATATGTGCAATATCAATCAGATCAAAGCCGATGGGATGAACTACTCTGTTGAAGTCGAAGCAATTCTGGAAGGAGTACAAATGTGTAAAGACATGAAAGTATCATGAGTAGATATAGAGAGTGATTCTAAAATTGTCATCAATGCGTTAGAAAGCACATAATAGAAAACTAGATGTTACAACCTAAAACTATTAGAATTAGAGAGTTACTTAATGAAGTCCAAAATTTTTTTGTTAGTAAATATTTTTAGAGAATCTAACAATGTTGTTGATTTCCTTACTAACTAGGGAATTGATCAAGAAGATATGTGCATCACGAATGGAAATGGAAATGTCACAAGGTGGAGTGGTATGGAGAATCTATTAGAAAAGGATGTTGGAAAATTAATTTCTCCTGAGCCTGCTCTCACGTCAACCCCCTGCTTCACCTACCCATTAGGAGCCCCTTTTTCACGACAGTATTTTTGGGATCTTCATCCCTGTAGCTCCTGACAACCCCAAAAGTTAATGTGGTAGGAATTTTTGAATTCCAAAATTTACTACGATAGGTGATTTCAAATTTTGAGAGGGAATGTTGAAGAGACAAAAATAATTGAAAGCTGTTAGTTTTGCTAGAAGTTGGAAGAAAATTTCTTGAGCAACAACAGTCTGAAGGGAATGTTTTATTTTGTTCTCTGTGTGATTCAGAGAAGTTTGTGAACAACAACAGTTGTATGCTATTTGTTTGTAAGTAGTGATTGCTCCTAAAGAGCTTTGCGTAGCTCCTGCCAGTGAGCTCCTAGCAGCTCCTGAAGTTTGTCTGTCTGGTTGAGCAGCTCATGAAAGCTCCCAATGACTTAAAGTTAGTAGTTTAGAATTTATTTTTTGAAGCTTTCTGTTTAGTATTTTAATGTATTGTCATTTCCAATTTAGTTAATACAAAAAAGAAAATATTGCATGCCTAGATTTGCATCTCATGTTCTTTGTTATTTTGCATTGTATTCCCCTATTGTTTTGGGGAAATAGAGCAGGAGCTTTGTGTTTTTTTCTATTCTTTCAAGAATTTTGACATGGTATCAGAGCCATAGGCCCTATTTCCTTGTGAGTTAGGGCATTTTTTTTTTTTGGGTATTAAGTTTCTTGCAGGAGACATTGTTGGAGATGAAGGCAAGAGTTGGTAGTAGCCACCATCCTTTAATGGATAGAACTATGATGTTTGGGAAAAGAAGATGAAGACCATAATGGTTGCAAATGATTTGTGGGAGTTTGTGATTAGTGGCTTCAATGATGTAACTGATCCTGCAACATATGCAATTCTCACAAACAACCAGAAGACCCATTTGAAGGAGTTGAGGAGGAAAGATGCTAAGGAATTGAGTTTGATAGAAGTAGCCTTGACAGAGGCCATTTTTCCCATAATATTAGTAGCTAACTATGCAAAGGAAGCTTGGGAAATCCTCTAGACCAACTACAAAGGGACTGACAAGGTCAGATTGGTGAAGCTCCAGATGCTTCAAAGAGAGTTTGAGACTCTTGAAATGAAGGACAATGAGTCCATCTCAGTTTTTCACACAAGACTCTCAGGTTTAATAAACTATTTGAGAGTGAATGTTGAAGTCTTGGATGATCGGAGGATTGTGGAGAAAATCCTCAGGAGCTTACCCATGAAGTTTGATGCAGTGGTGATGGTCATTGAAGAGGCAAAGGATCTCACAATGTTGTTCGTTGATGAGCTGATGGGTTCTCTACAAACCCATGAGCAGTGCCTAAATAGGTCTGCTACTTCTTCCCAAGAGCAAGCTTTTAAAGCTTAGTCAAATGCAAGAGGAAGGGTGAGAAGAAACAATGGTGGAAGGAGCTCAAGAGGTAGAGGTCGTTGCAACTTCAGACAAAGAAATACTGGAGGAGATAGCTCGGCATGAGAAAACGTCCAAGAGGGAGCAAGTAGCTCTTAGACCAGCTCCCGAATAGGCAAGAAGAATAACAGTTTGAATAAGAAGAATGACAAGAGCAATGTTGAGTGCTAATACTGTCATAAATTTGGCCATTATGCAAGTGAATGTTGGACAAAGCAGCGTGATCAGTCAAAACAAAATGCAAATGTGGTTGATTGGAATGTGGGTGAAGGAAATTAGTCCATAGCCTTCATCATGTGCAACATTGGTGAAGAAGGCAGCCCCGAAGTTTTGTATTTGGACAGCGGTTGCAGTAACCACATGAGTGGTAATGAAAGTTTGTTTTCTTTCATTGATAAGAATGTTAAATTTGAGATTAGAATGGGGAAAAATGGTTTAGTTCCAGGTGTGGGAAGAGGATCTATTATGATTTGCACCAAGCAAGGTGAAAAGAAGGAGATACAAAATGTATTTCTTGCTCCTGGGTTAAAGCATAACCTCATGAGTGTTGGACAACTGATCCAAAATGGATACAAAGTGTTGATGGAGAAGGGCCAATGCATTATTTATGAAAAGAATGATAGGACAAAAGTGTTTGTAGCAGTTCAAATGACCAAGAGCCAGATGTTTCTTTTGAATATTGAGATGTGTTTCTCATCTCAGTCTATTGTTGCACCTCTCATGAATGGAAAATGTATAGCAGTACAACAAGTAGCCCTCAAGAGCACCATTCAAGACCCCTCCAAGATATGACATCTTAGGTATGGACATTTAGGCTATGTTGGTTTAAGTCTTTTGTCCAAGAACAAAATGATTGATGGTTTTCCAAGAATAGTAGAGCCTAATGTTAAGTGTGAGACTTGCATTTTGGGCAAGCAACATAGGCAGCCCTTTCAGTCGGGCAACTCTACAAGGGAAAGAGCACCATTGGAGCTAGTGCACACTGATTTGGTAGGCCCTATGAAAATCATTTCTATTGGTAAAAGCATATTTTTTATGACCTTCATTGATGATTACAGCTGTAAGACGTGGGTCTATTTTTTGCAACATAAATCTAAAGCTTTTGATAAGTTTTTGCTATTTAAGGCTCAGGCTGAAAAGGAGAGTGGACATTTCATCAAGGTCCTAAGGTCAGATCGAGGAGGAGAGTATACCTCCAATCATTTTATAAATTTTTGCAAGCAAAATGGCATCAAGAAGGAGCTAATAGCCAGTTATACTCCGCAGCAAAATGGAGTGGCTGAGAGAAAGAATAGGACCATCGTGGAGATGGAAAGGAGCATGATGAAAGCAAAGGGACTCCTGATTGAATATTGGGGAGAGGTTGTAGCAATAACTGTATATCTGATAAATAGAAGTCCAACAAAGGTGATCCGTGATAAAATCCCTCAAGAGGCATGGACAAAACGCAAGTGGACGGTTGAGCACTTGAGAGTGTTCGAGTGTGTAGCATATGCTCACGTGCCTAAAGAAAAGAGGCAAAAATTGGATGAAAAGAGTGGAAAATGTATTTTCAAGGGCTATAGTGAGGAGTCCAAAGCCTATAGGTTGTACAATTTGGTCACTAAGAAGATAGTGATTAGGAGGGACATGGAGTTCCTAGAGGATGAGTCATGGGATGGAGTGATAGTTTCTAACAGCTCAAAACTGCTCTTGACAACTCCTGAAGAAGCAGAAATAGAACAGGAAGTTCAACAAGAAGAGCCTACAGTTGCTCCTGAAAGCGTCAGACAAGCTCCTGAAAGCTCCGGAAGAGCTCCTAAAAGCTCCCGACAGCTCTTGGAAGCTCCTGAAGCAGATAGATAGTCAAGAAGATAGTTACAGATAGCCAAACTATTGGCTCTTGGAAGCATTGATCGAGCTCCTGAAAGCTCCTGATAGCTCCTAAAAGCTCCTGAAGTGAGCAGATAGAAAGGAAAGCAGTTAGAGACAGCCAGAAGATTGGCTCTTGAAAGCTCTCAAAGAGCTCCTGAAAGCTCCCGATAGCTCCTGAACTTTCCTATTCAACAGAGCAACAACATTAGTGAAATTTCAAACCCCACTCTCACCTCCCTAATGCCAAAGAAGACCAAGAGTCTAAGGAAGATCTACCAGAATGAAAGGTATGATGAAGAATTTAATGAGTGTGAATTTTGCATTATTTTGTCATAGTGGTCCAATTTATTTTGAGGATGTTTTGAAAGAGGAGA
Organism: Sequoia sempervirens; assembly: GCA_007258455.2. Lineage (NCBI taxonomy): Eukaryota > Viridiplantae > Streptophyta > Pinopsida > Cupressales > Cupressaceae > Sequoia > Sequoia sempervirens. The sequence goes on along the minus strand of VDFB02000007.1, from coordinate 29,280,638 downwards.
AATGGTGTCAGGCCATGGATGAGGAGATAGATGCAATAGAGAGGAACAACACATGGGAGTTAACTGATTTTCCTCCCAACAAGCAAGTTATTGGGGTGAAATGGGTCTACAAGACCAAGTGCAATGTCGAAGGAAGAATAGAGAGGCATAAGGAAAGATTGGTGGTCAAGGGGTACAAATAGTAGTTTGGTAGAGATTATAATGAGACATTTTCCCCCGTTGTAAGGATGGAAATTGTGCGGGCAATCATAGCAATTGCAGCCCAACACAAGTGGAAGGTGTTTCAAATGGACGTGAAGTCCGCTTCCTAAATGGAGTGTTGAAAGAGGAATTTTATGCGGATTAGCCATTCAGATATGAATGTTTGGGTTAAGAACACAAGGTGTATAGGCTGAAGAAAGCTCTTTATGGGTTGAAGCAAGCTCCATGGGCATGGTACAGCAGGATTGACTCATATTTGATGAGCAATGGCTTTAGCAAAAGCGATGGTGAGCCCACTCTTTACATAAGGCAGCTGATGGTAAGGTTTTAATTGTTGTATTGTATGTTGATGATTTAGTTTTCACTGGGGATGATGATTTCCTCATTGCTGATTTTAAAGAGGCCATGGAAAGAGAGTTTGAAATGACAGATTTAGGTCTCTTGAGATATTTTCTAGGCATAGAAGTAAAACAAATGCATGATGGTATATTTATCTTTCAAGAAAAATATGCAAATGAAATTTTGAAGAGATTTAGGATGTTTGAAAGAAATTCTGCCCCAACTCCAACAGCCATAGGTCTAAATTCGAGCAAGGAAGATTGCAGCAACAATGTGGATCCGACCATGTATAAGAGTTTGGTTGGAAGTTTGATGTATTTAACTGCAACTAGGCCTAATATAATGCACAATGTGAGTCTTATTTCCAGATTTATGGAGACTCCAAGGGACACCCATTGGCAAGCAGGTAAAATAATCCTGAGGTATGTGAATGGCACCAAAGGATATGGCATTTTGTACACAGCAGCAAATGAATTTGGAATGGTTGGATGCACAGATAGTAATTGGGCAGGAAGTTTAGATGATAGGAAGAGCACATCGGGCTATTTGTTTCATTTGGATTCGAGAGCTATCTCACAGGCTTCCAAGAAGCAACCCATAGTTTCCCTATCTACAGCAGAGGCTGAGTATATAGCAACAAACATAGTAGTGTGTCAAGCTATTTGGCTGAGAAGAATCTTGGTACATTTGAAGGAAGAACAAGAGGATGGAACAACAATCTTTTGTGACAATGTTTCATCGATAGCTTTGACAAAAAATCATGTGTTTCATGGAAGAAGCAAGCACATTGAAATAAGGTATCATTTTATCAAAGAGTTAGTTGAAAATGGTGAAATCAAAATGGCCTTTTGTAGGTCTGACCAGTAGTTAGCAGACATAGTCACCAAGCCTTTAAGCAGAGACAGTTTCAAGCGCCTAAGGAGTAGATTGGGTGTTGTTGATTTGAATCAGGATTGATCTTATTTCATCGGCTCAGGACAAAGGGGGAGTGTTGGAAAATTAATTTCTCCTGAGCCTGCTCTCACATCAGCCCCTTGCTTCACCTACCTGTCAGGAGCCCCTTTTTCAACGACAGTGTTTTTGGGATCTTCATCCTTGCAACTCCTAACAGCCCCAGAAGTTAATGTGGTAGGAATTTTTGAATTCCAAAATTTACTACGGTAGGTGATTTCAAACTTTGAGAGGGAATGTTGAAGAGACAACAAGAATTGAAGGTAGTTAGTTCTGCCAGAAGTTGGAAGAAGAGTTCCTGAGCAACAACAGTCTAAAGGGAATGTTTTATTTTATTCTTTGTGTGATTCAAAGATGTCTGTGAACAACAACTATATGTTATTTGTTTGTGAGTAGTGATTGCTCCTGAAGAGCTCTGCGTAGCTCCTTCCAGTGAGCTCCTAGCAGCTCCTGAAGTTTGTCTATCTAGTTGAGTAGCTCATGAAAGCTCCCAGCAGCTTGAATTAAGTAGTTTAGAATTTATTTTCTAAAGCTTTATGTTTAGTCTTTTAATGTATTTTCATTTCCAGCTTAGTTAATACAAAAAGGAAAATATTGCATGCCCAAATTTGTGTCTCATGTTCTTTGTTATTCCGCATTGTATTCCCCTATTGTTTTGGGGAAACAAAGCAGGAGCTCTGTGTTTTTTCTGTTCTTTTAGGAATTTTGACAAAGGACTTAGTAAAACGAGACATAAGTCAAGGTAATAACAAAGGAACATCGATTGCCTACTCTCACGACATAAATATGTAATTAGAAAAATTTGAATGTTGGCCGAAATTTTAGTCAAAAAAGATATTCTTGGATTTGCTTCGATGATGAGGAAGGTAGGAAATAAATTGGGACAAGTGGTGCCTATAAAGAAAATGAGAAAATGGGTTACAAAATTGCCAAAGGAGATATTGTGGAGTTAACATGCCACTGCCCCCTAGAGAACACAAAGCATTGAATGAAAAGGATTTTTCAAGTAACAAACGAAAATTGGGTGAATGCGATAATGACGCTAGTTGGCCCAAATCGTTGGTCAAGGCACATTCATGATAAACTAGTTTATGAGCATTTCTTAAGCACGATCATGGAGGTAATGAGAGATAAGGAACCTGCATGTGGCTTAGTCCTCACATTGTTAAAACCTGAGATCCGGTTTTGTGCTCAACACTATTGGATGAATGGAGTCCCACCCTGGGGGAAAAGGATTGTCGAAGTCTTTGACTCAATAGTTGCTAAATATAATTCTATTATTGCAAAAGCACTGTAACTTTTCAAGAAGGGAATTGAGCATGACTACATGGGAAATTTTCACTTCTTCTTAACCATGAAATATGGTGCTTCTAGATTTGATTTGATTGTGTGTAAGTATGATGTAAGAACTTACACACAATCAAATTCAAAAATAATATATTTCATTAAATTGGATTGTGGAAATCTCATAGCACTGATTCTTCTTAAGCAATTATGGTGATCTTCTAAGCCCATAACAAAATGTTAGGGTAAATGAAATTGCTAATAGCCTCATTTGTCTAAAAGCTTAGAAAGTTTGATGTAAGCTCTCTAACCATTTTCTATTTTTAATTCAATGGGAGTTATCCTCTATGACAACACTTGCTTATCAAAAAAAATTTAATTAATGAAAAAAATTATTTATTTTTAAATAAGAAAAAAATAGTTTAATTAATTAAATAATAAAACTATTTAATTGTGTTGTGTGGTCCTCTTCGAGCTAAAAATCTAAATTTTGATGGCATGGATTTTTGCATCTTTGTGATACCCTGGCGACTCATTGCAATGTAAACACATTTTTTTATCAATATAATCTATCTTACGTATCAAAAAAACTATTTAATTGATTAGTGATATGGTGAAATTCAGTTGTCTACAAGTATCTTATTTAATTACTATTAAAATTATATTATGATGTATTGAAGGATTTATGTTGATTGAGTGTAATTTAGACTTACATTCAATTTAGTTATGTATTTAATTTAATCAATCCATTTGGGTGTTGTATAATTCTTATTAATTAATTACAAATTTTAGAATTAATTATGATATTTAATTATTTGAATTTTGAAGATGGTTAAAAAATCAAAGCAATTTGGATAAAATACTTAAGAAGTGATGAGTAAAATTGGTTGGTTTAAATTAATATTATCATTTATTTGATTAATTTAAATCAATTAAAAAATTAAATAAATAGACTTACATAATAGCAATTAAATAAATATATAGTTTAATTATGAACCATTTATGTCTTTTATTAAATAAATTCTTAAAGTATATTTTACCAATTAAATAAAATGTTATAATTGTAATTGTTGATCATAAAAGCTTACGCCTCTCCAAATAGCCTTATGGGAAATTTAGCGAGTGGAGGACCAAATTGTGCCTCACTGAATGACCTCCAAGATTTTTAAAGAAAGTTGACTCTTCTTTGTGTGTGGGAAAAGGGGAAGTGAAATGCATGGGAAAAACATAAAAAATGGCGATGCACCAAGGCTTTTACAACATTTCAAAAGCTTAACAATTCCTTACTGATGAAATGGACACAAAATGCCACAGACCCTTCATTGTTAGGAAGAGAACAAGCAGAAAAGGCTAGAGAAAGCACAATGCAGTCTTTCAAATCTCTCTGTGAGAAGCATCCATTAAGGTCCGAGAGTAATAAGAAACCCCAAAAACCAATAGGGATATTTGGATCTTTACAGAACCCTCCCTCTCTTACAACATAATATGAACAACATATCTTTTACAGAAAATGAAAGAGTATATTGAACATGATTCAATTTTTGAAAGATAGCATCAAACATAAAAGATAATAACATATGAAATAATCATTTAGATTACCTATGTAAGGCTTTTAACACAATGCTCTCAGTATAAATGATATGCAGAAGAAAAAAAAAATCATAATAAAGGCCATAAAATGCACAATTTTAGAGATTTCTTCTTAACACATCTAATTCTTGCAATAAATTAACTGAAAAAAAAGGTTGGATGCCAATTTGATTAATAGTCTCAACAAATATAACATGCCAGAGAGCTTGAACAATGCTCTATGAAATCCCCCTATCCCTAAGAAATCAAAACTCCTTACAACTATCCTCTTCTAAAAGATTCAGAGGATGGTTCTTGAAGAAGATTATCCAAGATTTTGTATTCTTTGTTGCAAACCCCTTTAAATAGCCAGGAGGGAGAGCCACTGTCGTAACCAGTAAAGATGAACCAATGCCAGATGTCCACACCTGATTGACCACAATTTGATTTAGAGCCTGATTAGATCACAACGATCTTTGCTCATAAATTCCTGGGCTACCTCATTAATGACTCTAGATATTATAGAAGCTTTGCAAAGATATACTGTCAGAAGATAATCAAATCTTAACACAGCCTAGCAAAATCCGATCAATCAAATATGAAGAATGATGACACTGACTTGAATTTTCCACCCTGAAAGTAAGATCTCTGTTGTGCCCTCCAATAAACTCTACCCAAAAAGGTCCCTCCATGTAAGATACAGACTACTCGACAAAATGGATGATATGGCAAGTAGGCGGGTGATTTTAGATTTTATGAGAATGGCTTTGAAGAAATCCCCACCAAGTAGACACGTGTCCCAGTTCGGGCCTAAAAGGAAAATGATATATATAAAGTCGTGCAGCCACCACGTGGCACATTGTGTGCCTTTATGTGAGAGCAGTCTTTGTCCTTTGGGTGCGAAGCCATCCTAAAGCAGAAAGGAAGTAAGGGCCAAAAAATAAAATGTTTGAAGGAAAAAATTGCTCCACAGTTCTGGTGACTCACAGGGGCCCTTCGCTTGTAGAGGCATGCACCTAGATCTCAGGTAATTCTTGGAGTTTGAGGAAAGCGACATGTTGGGTCTCCCAATCTCCATTAGTGGGTTGGATGAGGGTGTGTAAATTCTCATATGCTTGATCAAGATCAAGGAATTCTTTAAAAGAAACCCCTCCCCACCTTGATGAAACAACTCCAATGTGGTAATACAGTCGAGAAAGGGGAAGAATTTCCTTCTTGATCTCCTTGAAAATGGGCGATGAGCTCAAACCTTGGAGTGTTGTGGAGTTTCAAACTTTGAGCTTGATTGCTTCCGTGATTTGTTTGATTGTTAACACTCCTCCATCTGATGAGAAAAGGGTGGGTAATACATTTTGGAGAAGAAATTTGAAATCTTCCTTGATCTTACCAACCTTATCCAACACTGCTTAGCAAACTTTACTCCTTCACGCAACCCAGTGGCAGGCAATGAACTCATTTTCTTTCCTTGCAGCTGCCCTTCAGTCGAGAATCCTAGTGTCTCTTAAAGCTTCCTTAGTTTCTTTACATAATTTTGAGACCAAGACCCTTGACTCTTCAGCCTGGGGGGTGAATGTGTGTAGAATTTGGTCGAGTGTCGAGCCAACCTTCACATTTAATTCCTAAGCATCTTTTAGAAATTGCAAGACTGGTTTCAAGGCTGCAACTACAACTATGATTCTCTCCCAATGAGTAGATATTAGTTTTTTAAGTATTGGGAGGATTTCGGATCTTTGTGTCATGATAAGTTCCTCCTGAAATTGGGACTCCCTTGCTTTCATGTTTTCCAGCAGTTGATTCTTCTCCTAGAGAGCGTTTGTAAGCTCAGAGTGTAGCTTCCCAACCTCCTCATTGCAAGTATGTAAAATAGACTTGATGTCTTGCTTCTCTTGTTTGTCCCTTTCTATTTCCATCTAGGCCTTCTGAAGGTTGTTAGAGGCTCGAGATAGGACACTATCCAATTCCTTTTGCATGTCCTTCTTTTCTTGATCCATGTCTCTTATAGCACCTTTTGCAACTCATTATATATGGCTTTCATTCTGGCTAAATCACTTTCCATTCTTTTTTTCCTTTGTTGATGCTCTGCATTTGTTTCTTGTTCGATTGTGATCTCACATTTCAATCTTTCTACCTCTGCATGAAGTCGATCCCTCTCGCTTTGGGCCTCTTCGAGCAACTTAGTTGCTTCACCCTGCTGACCTTGTAACTACCTCAAGCGAGCATCTCCATATCTTTTCCTTTGATTTATGCTTGTAGCCTATCCATTGTGGCTTTTACATTTTCCAACTCTATCTCTTGCTTCTTCAGCTTTTTGTCTAGCTTTTCATAGTTGGTGTAAACCACCTTCTGAGTTGCTTTGGCTAGAACCACTTTGTCATGCAGAAGAGTCTCACTCAAATTGAGGCCCATGACTCTGATGTCATAATCTTCAAACTACATTTCTCCCTCTGGCTTGGATTTTAGTGGCCTCATAAAAGTGATCAACAGAGCATTCCGCTCTTCATCAAAACAAGTTTCCAACTTTTGAGTAGCTGGATTTGTTGCGGCCTTTCCCCATAGTTTTTGCTTTCTTGCTTGTCGGGCTTACCTTGTTGCTTCCATATGACTCTGAAGACTCTGTGGAGACTCGATACTTTATGCTAAAAGTGAAACACTTGGAGAGAGACTAAAAAGGGTGATGGAAGGAGAGGCCTCAGTCATCTGAGGTTGCAGAGAGGCGAAGGGAAGCATTATCATTCAAAAAGGAAAGATGCCATGTGTGGACTAAGAAGGAGAGACACCCATCAGAGTAAAAGGGGAAGTGGGCAGAAAAAGAGTCATTTTCCTAGAAGTAGATGGGGATGGTGAAACTTGTAGCATGGGCGTACCAGTGTTTTCAATGGGTGCCCTTGATAGGGCAATTAAAGAATCAATTGTTGTTGACACAAATGATGCTCGTTCGACACATGGGGTTTCTTCGTGGGGTTCATTATCAGATCTGGTTGGGGGCGTTTTTAGGATGAGGACATCAGAACCTGTGGATGGAGGATTCCTTTTAGTGGATGAGGGGGTTAGGAACAACTAAAGATGCAGTAGAAGAAAGATGGGTGGGTACAAAACTTACCTGGATTGTAGAAGCTGAAAAACCCTGGAGGAGTGAATTCCACCTCTTCTTCTCCTCTACTTGATATGCTCGGTCTACCTAAGCGTTGGACTCATCTTCAAAGCTGTATATATAAGCTAACATTGAGAAAATGACCTACACATCTGATTTGAACTTTTTGCATGCTAGAGGGAAGACGAGTTGCTTTCCATCTGGCTTCCCATTTGTTTCATCCATATAAAATTTTAATTGCTTGTCTCTGGTTCTCCAAAAATCTTCCATTCTTTTGTGTTTGAATCTTTTGGCATCCCAGTTTACAAGGATGCACAACATATCTCAGATGGTTGCTACGCTGAAAGTAACCCTCAAGTTGTTGCCACTAATAACCCCTATTTCTTTATCTAGTCTTTTCGTGCATGCATCCACTAGCTCTTGGCATGGATGTATGGAGGGAAATATGAATTGTGGAAAATCACAATACCAGAGCCATGACGCAAAGCCCTCGGTTGACCTATGGGTGAGCATTCTCTACATTGCTCCTTCCCTAAGGTTTTTAGGGTTTACATTCAACTTTGGGTTATAAATATTATCTACAAAATCTTTAACCGCTTCCTCCTTAACGAGGTTGCCTGCCTGTATAGTTTTAGTATGAGAAAAACTCTGGTCTTCTGGTGTTGGGGCACTAGCATACAAATGCTTTCCAAAGATGTTGGTGTAGCCTGGTTGGGTAGATGAGACTCTAGCCTATTAACTAGAAGATGATGCCTCCGCCATTGTTGCATTCTTGGAAGGATTTGCAGAAAACTTCTTTAGAGCAATAGATGCTTGAGGTTTGTGATACTTAGCAAAAATTTCTTTTTGGGTGCATTGAATTTTTGCTTGTACATGCAATAACGCATTGCCATTACCACTATCTCACTAAGTGTTACCAACGAGGTGATATGTGTGTAGTGGGATCCATATCCCTCGGGAATGCCAACTTTGCCACGAGAATGTAATTAGTACATTCTCTACGCCACCCTTTTCACAAATAATACTTATGCAATGGGAAGCGTGCCTTTAGCAATGGAAAGTGTATTTTGAGTGATGGAAGTGTACTTCAAAAAGACATTTGCATTTATTTAGTAGAGTTTAGCTCTTTAAGAAATGTCTTTTTGCATAAGCAAGCAGGCTAGCATTGGTGATGATGACGGACATGTGTTAGCAATTGCTGCATGCGAGCATTTACTCCTAATGCCCAAATTAATTTCTCAAAGCTTGGTTTGAGATCCTCTGTACGATTTATCCCTCACCTCTTATCACCTTGATATTTTTTTCATTATCATCTGATGGGAGATAGGTTTTTCGTTCGTCAAGCTCTTCGACGCACATTTTTCTATAAACAGTAATATCAACTTAGCGAAAAATTCATTGAATTAGCATTTTAGTTAGTAAACTCCTTTCGCTATGCTTTTTGTTCCGCTAGTTTGTAGCTTGTTTGCTACCATTATGTTTGGCCTAGGTACCCCAATTGGGATCTTAAGCCGAAAGTTGTAGAATTCTTTTGTAGGCAAAGCTAGTAGTGAGAGAATTAAACTCCTGGTAGGGAAGAATGACCACCTCATTATGGTGGCATTCAAGCAGGTGCTCGAGAAGGATTATGTGAAGGATGAGAACCAGCCACAATGCAAATCTAACATTATCTCTCAATTTGTGGCTTCTTTGTTGGATTTAGACATTTCCAAGCCTTGGATTATTGAACTCTACCACGCCATGTTTGGTTTGGCTTACTTAGATGGGCTCAACGAAATCGTGCAAGTAGTTATCCCCAGTGTTGGAATTATGACTACCATGAATATTCGCAAGCACATTGATTTTGGAGAAGCGGTGCCCTGGCTTCCCTTTCTCACGGACTTCCAGACTATGGACCTAGACCATCATCGCACATAGTCCTGAACCACAACCTCCTTTCTTCTGAGGGAGTATAATGTGGAGCACATTCTTGGGCTCAATTGGAAAAATCACTTTGAGTTCCTAGTTTATAGCCATGGTGTTGAGGATTGAGGTCTGTGTCGTGTCGTGCCCATGTGTGTTGTGTGTTGTTAACCCCTTTACTGCCATGTTGAAGAAACCTGAAGAAATAATTTTTTGATTGTGTTGTGTCAAATGGAGGCTTTAATTTCCACTACCATTTTGTGTCGCCTCCTCTTTTTCTTTTTTGAAGATGTATCTCTTTTTGGGTTTGAATCGAGAAGGATTCAATCTTCTCTCAAAGCCTTAGGCTTGATATGCATATTATATTGTAAATATTTTCAATGAATACAAAATATAATACATTTTGTTATTCCTGTGTTTAATCTCATGGATTTATTCGTAAAAATAACATATTTTACAAAATTTTACATATGGTACATAACTGTAAAATTTTAATGAACTTATGTGTACTTTAATGAAATAATTTTAGATGAATACCGTTTATCGATATATCCAAAACATTGCCATTCATATCCTCCATCTCATACACATTTCTTTTCTTGCATGCATGGATTCAGAAAGGACCCCTCCACAGTGAGTCAAACTTAGCATGCTACCCTAGTTTTGCAGCGCGTTCGTCATACTTTAACATAAGACTTCCCTCCCAGAAATCTGGGTTGGAGGCCTTTTTATCAAACCATTGTTTGACTATCTGTTGGCGCCTGATCATGGCATCATACATGTTTTCTCTTTTTTCCTCGAGGCTCAAAAGTTCCACCAATCTCACCTCCATTCTATTGTCCTCTTCAACTTCTAAAGCTTTCAATAGTTGCAATGCCAAAATTTCTATGGAAATGGGTAAAACTACCTCCTTTCCATACACTAATTCATAAGGAGAGGTCTTAGGGATCTCCTTAGGTGTAATTTTTTCATCTCATAAAGTAGCTCGTAGATGCTTGTGCCATTCCTTTTGGTGTTCCAACTTGATACGCTTTATTAACCTAATTAGATTCTTGTTAGTTGACTCTACTAACCTGTTTCCTTGTAGGTAATAATTGGATGAAGTCTTGAGGTAGACCCCATGCTTGAGAGTGAATTTTGATAGCCCAGAGCCTATGAAGTCTCGTGCATTATAAAAAATGATGGTTTTAGGCAAACCAAACCTTGTTACTAACTCCTTAAGAAAATTAACAATTTTTGTTTATATAGCATTCTTTAGGGAAATGGCCTCTGTCCATCTTGTGAAATAATCATGTCATAAATATCCACTTATGGCATGTGTTGGAGATAGGATTGATCATCCCGAAAAAATTTAAACCCCATTGTGCAAAATTTTCCTTAGTCATGATTGGGCTCAATGGCATGGCGAAGTTCTTCCACTTGCCAATGAAATATTGGCACTGAGTACACTTTTGTACTAGGTGATGGACATCAGAGAATATGGATGGAAAGTAATATCCTGTTTGCATTATCTTTAAAGCAATGGTCTTGGAAAAGAAGTGTTTGCCCTCGGGACTGTTGTGGAATTCACCTAAAAACCTTTCTACCCATGGATTATCTAAGCAACGAAAAAGGATGCCGTCATAATTTATTTTAAATAAAATCCCTTTAATATGTACATACCTGGTGCCTTGCAGTCAGTAGTAGTGTCTTTTGTGAGGTGGACTATTGGTCGGGTACTGCCCCTTTTGCATAAATCATATCTGATTTTCCACCCACAACTCATCAGACTCAAACTGATTTGTATAGATCTAGTCGGTCTCTTCTTCCGCCTGGGAGCTTAATTCCTATGCGAGGTATTCACAAAGACCTCTCCCTCGAACTAGCATCGTCAATCGGATGTCTACGTCACATTCCAAGATCTTGGTGATCCAGTTGGCCCTCTTTTCGGTTATCTCACCTTCGGTGATGTATTCCCAAACACTAGGATGGGCGACGAGGATGGTGATTTTGTTGGCCGATACCAGGTGTCAAATTTTCTTTAGGATTTTAGCAATAGCAAAGGCCTAATTTTCAACAAAGTTGTACTTGGTTTCATATCCTTTGAGAGTCCTAGAATGGAATGCGATGGGATGTTCTCCACTTCCCTCTTCGTCCTTCTGAGTGAGCACCGAAGCTATGTTGTGTTGGCCACTATAGACGTAGAGTAGGAAATCCTTGGAGAAAGCTGGGTTGGCTTACACAGGAGCTATGGAGATAGTTGCCTTGATTTTCTCAAAAGCAAGCTTTCCTTTGAGAGTCCATTTAAACACTAAATTCTTCAAGATCAGCATGATAGGTCTCGCGATGCCTGTGTGAAGTTCGAGATGAACCAACTGACAAAGTTAATTTTCCCCAGAAAGGACTGTAGCCCTTTTTGGTTGACTGGCAGTGGTAGCTCCCTTATGGCTTTCACCCTTTTGGGGTCTATGGCTATTCCTTCTTTTGATAGCACAAAACCAAGTAGCTTACTTTGTGGTACTCTGAAGACACATTTTTTTGGATTTAAAGAAATCTTGAACTGTTGACACTTCTGGAAGACCATTTCTAGATGATCGAAGTGATCATCTTTTGATTTTGAAAAAATAGTCAGGTCATCCAAATATATTAGGATAATCTGATTGATCAATCCTTTGAAAGCAATAACCATTGCTCGTTGAAAAGTGACACCTACATTGGAGAGTCTGAAGGGAATCGTCGCATATGCAAACGTTCCCTATTTAGTGATGAACACTGTTTTGTGTTGGTCTTCCTTCTTTATGTAAACCTAGTTATACCCCGAAAAACTATTGAGCAATGAGAACATTTCTAATCCGACCACAGTCTGCAGGATCTACTCCATTGAGGGAAAAGGGTAGTGATCTCTTAATGAGGCCTTGTTCAAGTCCCTGAAATCCACGTAGAGTCGAATATTGCCATTCTTTTCCCGCACTGGTATAAGGTTGGATACCCAGGTGGAATGTTTGATCGGGTATATGATTCTCAATTTGATTAATTTTGTAATCTCTTGTTCCATTAGTGCCTCGACCTTTGGATTCACCAGCCTTTGTTTCTATCAGACGGGCTTTGAGCCATCAACTAGGTTGATGGTATGTTGAATGATGCTTGAATTGTATCCTTTAAGATCGTCGTAGGTCCAAGCTATGACCTTGTCGTATTTAGAACATAGTCCTTTCAGTCTTTCCTTGTCTGCCTATGGGATGTCTCTTCTGACTTTTAGCTTTCTGCCATTCTCGACATCAAGATCTTCATAGTCTCCTTTATTGACAGTGAATCTTTGTTTGCTATTTCTCGCATCTTGGCAGTCAAAGAGATTTCTGAGAGAAATCAAGCCTCGTGGGAGCTTATTGCTTTTTAATTGGATTACTTGTCCTTCAGTAGCTCTTCTAGCCTCATACTGTGAATGATCAAAAGCTTTTCCTGACTTTTGTAGAAAAGTGACAATCTGAACATTGTCCTCAAAAATTCATTTGGTTCAAAAGTAATTCAAAGCATTCGTGTTAATATTCCTTCCCATATCTCTTTGAGTATTACATCTACCCTTCCTCATTCTTCCTCATTTTTCCTCATTTTCTCATCTTCCACTTTCATCTCATAATATTGTATGCCTCTCTTATCACATCATCCTTCCATGGTAGATACCATCATCATGCCTACTTTTCATCTTGACCTTTATACCTCCATTACGTCTATTGTGATTTTTCACCCACCTTCCATGCTATCCCTACTAGTTCCATGACTACTCTTATTTCTACTACATCCATTATTCATACTTCTTCTCTCACTACTATTATCTCAATGTTTCTTACTATCACTCAACATCCTACTTCTTCCTCTACCATGAATATTGCCTATTTTATTTACACTTTCATTCCTATGTACACTACTAACTACATATTCTCTTATGTTCCTCCACCCATGTCTCATACCACTCATTGTTCCACCCTCCTTGTGTGCCTCATACTTTTCCTTATTTTATGTGTCCTATATACACCCCTCTTTTTTCCCCAAGCCTCTCATGTTACCATTCCTTCATCTAATCTAGATGTACTCATTCAAAAGATAGATAAATATGGGATACAAGTTGATACTATAATTGAGGGAAAGAAACTAAAGAAATTATTAAATATATGCATACACCAATGAAGTTTGACATTGTTACAGACCCTTTACTTGTTGGTTTTGTGACACCTCACTTTGAGATATATTATAAAAAATTGAACCAATAAATATTTATGTTTTTCATTTCATGTTTCAATTTTGTGTATATGATAAATTATTGGCTAAATTATTTCAAAGGAATTTAAAAGACTATGTTCTTGAATGGTTCTTTTAATTGCCTTGAAGGTCCATACATACACTTTTTTATTTGACTAAGGAATTCTTGAATCAATTCAATGTTGATATAGACATTAAGGTTAATATTCCTAATTTTTTTTACTATGGCCAAGGACCAAGTGATTGTATCAGTGATTACGTTGAAGAATATTTTAGTCTTTGTGTTCTAAATTGTATCATCCCTTGCATTATTTGGAGTTGAAAAATATTTTTATCAAAGGGATTGGTCACACTAATTATTGATAGTGTATACATTAATATATTTACATATTTTATGAATCTTTGTCCACATAAATAATTGGAACTGAGATATTAGTAGATACTATTGTCAAATATATATCATTCACTTCAAATTCTTCTCCATACCCTTCAAAGTTTAAAAAATCTATGTAATTTTTTAAGGTTAATTATTACAATGATAAGAAGGAAAATGTTTGTAAAGTTTCTAATAATTCCAATATTTCTCTTTCAAATAAATATCTTGTAGATAAATTCTAAAGTTGGAAGAACTTTTGAACACTATACTTTAAAGTTTATTGAGCTTTATTTTGATTAATCTTTCTCTTATTTGTCCAATATTGGATCCTAGCGAAATACTTCCCAATAATTATGATGATCAAAGATTTTGTAATTTTCATAGAGTTAAGGGACGTAGTACTTAATATTGCATCACTTTGAAGCATACAATACAATATCTTATTGACAACAACCCAATTCATGTTGAAAGTTTCAATGGTGGTGAAATTCAATAGGTTGCTCCTCCAAATCAAAAGTTGAAAATATATACCAACCCATTCTACTAGGAAATATGTTGTATACCTTGCACGTAGAAATATTAAATACTTGTAAAGTTGTGGTTCATTTTAAAATTGGACACCACACTTTGGGGGTGCAATATTCTCCCTAGGTATCTTTTGTCAATAACATTGGAAACACATTTACTATGAGTGACATGTTGGAGAAATATATTTAATATTCAAGGTCATGATAGTGAGCAATTGACTTTATGGGCTCATGATTTAAAATGAAAGGTATGGTGAGAAAGTGTACTAAATGTTGGATGCACATTATAGAAATGTATTTATTTATTAGATGTCTTATAAAAAGAATTTAATGTGGGGTCACATACGACAAGTCATCTTTGATGCTTGGATTGGAGAGAGAATTTGGGTTTCTTTGGAGGTTGTATTAACTCTTGGCCCTAGATTCAAGCTTGGGCACCTAGGTTTTAATGCATTGATTAAGGGGGTAGAAAATTTAGTAATTTTTTCTACTCGTATTGCTCTTTTTACTATAAAAAGAAAGCTTGGGAGAAGTTTGACTACATATTTTGGTGGATCATCATCTTGTGCATTCTTATTGTGAGTAAAATTTGTATGCACCTAAGGGATTTAAGTTGCTTGTTGAGGAGATCCCAAATATATCAAAATATAACAATGATTGCTCATTTCTCCTAAATAAGGTCATATCTTGCACGATTTCCTTTGTGATTAAGTTAATATCATGTGAAAGCTTTTTTTTAAGACTGTAGGAATTGGGTAGCCCCCTATAAACTACGATGTGCCTGGTAAACTTTTTTCATGTGACCGGTGACGTTGGTAGAACACGTCATTCGATACCATGGGGATAGGGGGAGACTAGACCTCGTGACCTATTGCCTACAACATGATGCTTTAGCCAATTAAGCTAGCCCCCTCGCCCCGTTGTGTGAAAGATTTGAGTTTGATATTGTATTATAATTTTTTTTTCCAAGAATACATTCGTTTTGGTGTTTAGTAAGCATATTTTTCTCAAAATAATTTTCTTATGTTGCATCTCTCTCTCTCTCTCTCTCTCTCTCTCTCTCTCTCTCTCTCTCTTTCAAGTGTGTAGTTGTTCTACTCCATATTTCAATCTTGTAGTTTACTTAGTGTTATTATGCTAGAATGTTGTTGGAATTTATATAGATCAAATAAATTGTGAGATCTCTCCTAGTAGGATTAATATTAAAAATGGTTTCTTATTTATTTTTACATTCTCTATTTGTTCAAATAATGTTGATACACAAGATTTAATTATATTGGACCCTGTTAGTTTAGATGATTTTTATGCTAATTCACATGGACATACATGTGTTGAAATGGTGTTGAGCATGACACACCTTCTTCCTTTAGATCTACACCATTGATTACATTTTCAAATAAATAAATGTCCTCAATAACTATTATGGTCCATTATAGGTGAGTGGTTGCCTTATAATATGTTCACCTAAAGAATCTCTTATTCACCCTACTCACAATTTAAAGTATGCATTAAATATTTCTAGTTATTACATGTAATAACAATTATATGCACATTTAAGATTCTCATTAAAAATGTTAAATGGAATATTAGTGAAGACTTTGTGATGTATCATCTTAGCATTAAATATGGGTATAAACAAGGATTATTACTTTGTCATATCATACATTCTTTTAATATATTTTGAGTTTTACCCAAGAGACCATGGATAGAACAAAGAAAATCTCCATCGTTTTTACACCAATGTGTTAAATTAATATATGATGGAAAATTAATTGAAGTTGATAAAAAATTTAATTCATCATTTGATACAAGTCATTTCACATTAGATATATTTGTAAACAATGCCAAGCAACTCCCTTATGAATAGAAAGATAATTTTCTTGACATATGCAATATATGTGAAGAAGAAGAATGGAGAGAAGTATGAATAATAATCAATGCTTTATTTCACCTAAAAACTAGCAATTGCATGCAATGACATGCAACGGTGTGTCGATAGGCGAAGGAGAAGTCCAAATGGAAATGTTTTGTATGTGCATAGACGAAATTAGAGGGGGGATGCTAAGAACAATCAGAGAGAAAACATAGCAGTTGAAGATGAATGCACAATTGCAGTCATAAGCATATAGAACAATATGCTGTTGAGAAAACAGTGCTTTGAAAGATTATGTTAATGCATATTAGGAAAATTTAAAGAATTGGGGAGCAGTTTATTGAGGAAGCAAAATAGTTATTGAAAAAATTATCCAATAGATTAAATTAACACAAATAATAGTCATTGAGGGAACATAATTTTAAATTGAAATTTTCAATACAACTACGCATAGGAGAATATTCTGAAGTTATTTTAAATCCCAAAAATATTTCATGATAATCGAGAACAACCATAGCCAATGTTATAAATGAAGAGCAACATTTCTAACAAATGGAATTGTGAAGCATTTAACAAATATAAACAACCCATATTGGCAATCACTGATTCTAGGTCGCTTCTTTCATCCTATTGTCATTATCATTATGTCCATTATAGTATTATTCTTCTTGCTGAATTTGTTTGTCTTGAGTATGTTTTGCAAACTTCAAAGGAAAATGTGAAGTTTAGTGCTATGAACATGTGTCATTATTAGGCAATATCTAAATTAAGAAACATAAACAGTTCTATAATTTATAACAAATAATATGTAATGCACCTACAATAGAAGAGATCAAATAAATAAGATGTAGGCTTACCTTGTGCACAACGCAAAATGCAACATTTTTATGATTATAAGTCCCCTATAATTTTGTACTTGTAGCTGAGAATGTTTTTGAGTTGAAACCAGTGTTATACTTTTATAAAAGTATATAAAGTTGTATCATTTATGACAAAGAATTTGAAATGTAGTTGTGCAATAAGAGATGGAATAAATGAGATATAGCCTTACCTTGTATATAAATGGAATGTAGTTGTAGCTTGTATACTATGTCAAATGTGTCATTGTGAAGCTTGTTACCATTGTGGAGATTTGTAGTTAGAATTGATAATGTTTGTAATCTAAAATGGTTTTAATCACACATAGTCACATACAAACGGTTTGAAGGCCAAAGCACTGGTACCGACAACATTGGTTGAAGATTGCAGCAACTTTGGGGTGTGTGGGTGCAAGAAGCCTAAAAATTGGGTTCAGACATTTTAGTATGGTCTATACAATAATTACAAAATTAAATATAAATGTTATATGGTCAACCAAAGAAGCGAAAGGAATTTAGGTTTGTCATTGGAGGAGAGGAGAAGCATAATGCAAGAGTTGAACAATAACTTCTCTTAGTAATCATCATAGAAGAAAAACTCTGGCTAGCTTGGCGGGAGTGGTTGCACCTGTACTATGGAGGGAACAACAAGGAAGTAGTGAGTCAACTTACATATGGAATGAACAATTAGAAATGGTGGAAATTCTATATGCATTGAAATCAAGAGGGATAGGAGAAGTGTTATAGTTACCGAAAAGAACAATAAAATTTCATCATGTTGGCAATGTAGACAGTTGTTGGAGGCGATCCTCTTCTTTGATTCAAAGTGCACTGTATTTGTTGGCACGTAATCTAGAATATCTATCAAAAGAGAAAGGAAGATCTATGTGTATTCTTGTAATTGATTTTACACAGGAAAGAGTTGTGAATGTTAGTCCTTGTCGTTCGTTAGTTCCAATATCTATTGTAGCTTTCTCTAATGTCAAGCCTTGATATTTATGTATTGTTATTTCCCAAGCCATTATCAAGGGGAGCTGTGTTCGGCTACCCCATGTGATTGGGGGAATGGGGATGGCTTTTGGGTTGTCTTGATCCCATGCTGGGCCTTGATGTAGTTTGGGAAGTGCACAACAACATATTGAGGTGATTAAGGTGGTTTCACACCCTCAACATATACTATAGACTTGACAACACCCAATGATCCATTGACCAAGCCAGCTACCACCCAAAGATTTGTTGTTAACATTACTTGTTTTCCACTTGCAAGTAAGACCTCTGCTTGAAGTTGCTCATCATCACCATAATCAGATGCGTTTTGCTGAGTAGTTTCAACAAATACTAATTGCAATGGGAACATTTAACTATTTAGGCATTTTTCTATTGTGCAAGGTGACCAAGCTATTTATTGGGAATAAGTGAATAGCTACATCAAATTATTGGTTTTTTTGAGCTGAAATCATGTTGTTTGTTCAATTCATAAGAGTTTTCCAATCAACTTGAAATGCTTGAGAATTTCTAATAATCAAAAGGAGCCTACAAAATTCTTGGTGTGCACCAGACTGGCCATGTTGGCAGAAGACTGTGTCCAACGTGACAACAAAATTGAAGGTGTGCCAAAGAGCCAAAGCTATGGAGCGAGAAGCATAGATAGGCCTATCCAAAATAGGTGGAAACTGTGCAAGTTCACCCACAAGTATAACAGAGGCACTGCCAAATGGCTGCATATAGCAAGAAATGCTTGCCGCAACCGACTATCTATTTTGAGTAATAACTTGGGTCCCAAGAAGCTCATCTCATCAATTAGGATATACTTAATATGTTTAAATCCTTCTTGAAATATGGTCAATGGTTGTCCTTGCAATGGATTCATATCTCTAATTGGTATCCGAAGAGTTGTATGCACTATAGAGGCATGTATATTGTAAGCAGCCACCCTCATTGGCACCAAAGCAAGGAAAGGATTCATTCTCCAATTTGGCGATGCATTTAGTGTTCTCCATATGTTGTCTATAAGGAATGATTTACCTATACCTGCAATACCTTGAATAATCATACGCAATGGTGATGATGAAGATGGGCCAAGGTGGTGTTGTTGAATGATATTTAGAGAAAGCTTTTGCTTAGGAGATAGTTGATGACAAAGTACAATTACAGTAGGTGGGAAAATACTATCTTCAGCTGTATGCAATTTACTTGTGATGAATTCTACAACAACGTTATGTAGACTATGAGAAACATGGTGTGTATCCCACATGTGATTTAAATTGAAGTCTTATCTACCTAATAGCCACAGTTGGTCTAAGTAGGCACTGTTTGTAGCACCAAGGTGAGAAAGCAATTCCCATTCATATTCATCTGTGGGAGGCAGAGACTGGGTGCTTTCGGTAGCGCTATCATCCTCTTCTTGACTGGTGGGGGGAGCAATAACTCTATTAACATGCCAAGGGTGATAACCAACAACATGAAATAGCTTCCAGTTCTACGTTATACTATCTTTGGTGAGACCTATATCTACTTCAACATTTCAGAAAGGCTTGTATAGCAGAAATTCTGACCAACAAAATATTTCAAATATATCACAATGCTCAGGAGGGGTAGACTTGAATAGCGGGTAAAAAAGATCACCGCAGGTTGTGGTCGCAAACGCCAAGCCCCGCCTTTGTGATTTTTCCGTGTATACAATTGTGTAGATTGAATAAGGGATACGACATCCAACTCAACTGGTCTTTGCATGTAACAATGAATATAACTACTTGCAAGCTCTTCACCATTATCAACTATTTTCAAACAGTGGAAGGTTTGCATACTAATGTTCAAAGATAAGAAATGTCGGCTTGACATGGCAAGGGGAAAATTTTTGCAGCATATGGCATGTTTCTTGTGCACCAATGTCATGATCTGCTACCAATTTCGTCATAAAATTTTGATAGGAAAGCAACACTTTATCCCCAAATGAATTTGTATTTGCAAGTCTTTGCAAGATATCAATATAGCTTTTAGACTTTTTTCAGACTTTGATGCATATTTAGAAATGTAGTTTAGCATAATTTGTCTTGACAAGATTGGTTGGCAATCAACGTTTGCTCACCAAAGCGCAAGCATCTCAAGGCTATGGATATTAAGGCGCTCATCATTTCTTGCTAGCTTATAAGATTTGTTTGATTCATTGTCAATTGTCAATGTCGATGATGGTTGTGCATTCCATGGAGCTTTGTAGTGGCATTGCAATTGTTGGCCTTTTTCCTAAGGCATGTGTACTAAGTACATTTGGTATGCCTCTATACCATGTTTACCAGCTATTTGTAATCCACCATTAGGTCCATGCAAGCAATCTGTGAAGTGTCAATCAAACATGGGTCCTCCAGGGAAGAGTGGTGGAGTCTTGATATTAGTTGTTATGGGGAACAAGGATTCCATGCTGAGATATAGTGATCAAAGAAGCTTTTTGCTTGTTGAACTTCATGTGGGTTGGACCAGTCAAGCATGTCCATATTCGGGGCACCTGGAAGCCACAAGAAACCATGGAAATGTACTGATCCATGGTGTTGCCACTCATTCCTATACCAGAAATCCTTTGTATGGAAAAGCTTCTCAAGAACCTCCTCACGGAAAATGGTGAAGCGCAAGTGCAAATACAACACTGTTATATGTGGTTTTTGGACAACATTGTCTGTGAAGCATCTTCCAAAGTATGGTATATGTGGCCGAGCACTAGGTTCAAGGACCTTGTGCAAATTAGGCCATTTTGTGTCTACAGAGCTTAGAGTGAAAAAAAGAACTAGTGTACCAAGCTGGTGAATCATTGCAACAAGCTCTTGTCGACACTTGCCCCAGTATGAACGCATCCCTCGCAAGGATGTGCCAAAGAAGATGAGTTAGTTTGCTATCTAGGTGTCTAGTGCATCCCAAAGGAGTTGCCACTGTGCAACCATAGACTTTGGGATCCTTTCTTCCAAGTTTGTTTTCATGAAAACAGAAGTCAGTTGCTGGCTTTGATGTCTCATTATTAAATTGTAAAGGTAATATCTAAATCTAACATGCCTCCCAAATCTATTATCATAGTATCTCATCAAGTGCAATGCATATTCATGTAAGTGAATCTGTATGCTTCTCAATTGTAGGGGCATCGATGTTCCAGTGGGGAACAATGTTGGAAAATCCATGCTTAATAACCCTTCTATATTGCATTCATTGATAGGGTTAGAATTTATCTTAGGCCAAGGAAAAGTATCTTGATGGATGTCTTCAATATGCAAGGTGTCTCTGATTACCTGCAATTCCGGGTTGGGCAATAATGGAATAAATGATGATGAGTCCTCAAGGTCAGCTTCCTCATCACCAACAATTTCAGAAGTTGCTATTGGTTCAGCTATATTCTATATAGGTTCTTTCATTGTGTGCAAAAGTCTGGAGATGTCAGTACTTGTATTAGGCAACAAATTTAAAGCATCACAATCAATTGCAACATCACTATAGTATGGATCATTTTCAATTTTGTATATTAATGCAGCCATCACATTATGTTTATCAACATAGCAATCATAGTTCATTCCCTAAATGCTATTTCTTCGAATAATCACCACTTTAACATCATGTAGGTGACGTGGCAACAAAGTTGAAATGGTTATGATGTCTTGAGGAAAGCTTATAGTATGACCACTATATTTGTATTGGCCTCCTCTAGCATGGGTCACTTACAAAATTGGAGCGACTCGAGCTATAAGTATTTCTTCAACTTGAGTTAGCTTTGCAAGGATAGGAGGCTGTGGACCTGGGTCCATCTTGTTCATTGAGTTGAATCGGTGGACGCCATTTTGGGAAACACATCGTAGGAAAACAACGTCTGGGTTGGATGTCCACACTTTGATGGTGATGTAACTTTCTTTGCAAATGCTACAAACTTTCAAATTGGACAAAGCATCAATGCACCGGTAGAAGGACTGCATTGAAGCGCAATAAGGGTCTCCAAACATACTGTTAAAATGACGATGGTCTGATGAGGCGGTCGAAAAACCATGCCCGACAGGGTTGTGTTGAGTTTCGCAACCACCCATTGTTGATGCACCTTCATTGGGAAGGTCTTGTGCAAGCTAGAAAGGGATGGAGGATGTGGGATTTCAGAATCTAGAATGTGTTTCCAAGAAGTTGGGTAGCAATTGTGGTGCAACCTCTTGATTAGGCGGAGCCAAGCAAGGACGAACCACAATGACTCTTTGTTCCAAGTATTTGGCCCGACGATTTGCACATATCTGGTCTCTATGATGCACATAATAGAGTTGGTTTCTTTGGTGTTTTGCTGCCTTTTTTTGGTCCACACTTGATGTAGGACTGGAACTTGAATAGGGTCGAGGAGCCTACAACTATAATATGAGGAAGACAATAAAGTTCTTGCAAACACCAAGTTAAAGAACGACAGTATAGCTAAAGAGATTAAGCCAACTTAAAACATCACAATTATTTAGTAGCATCATGGACAACAAGAACCAAGAGGAGAAGTTATAAACATAGGTGCATATGAGCATGATGGACAGGAAGCAAGGAAAGTAGAACTTGCAAAGATGTATATATATACATGTATCAACAAGTTTAAATGTAGATGTATATGAATGTTGTTTGTAACTAATTTCACATACATACATGTCTACATATAAACGTTTTTGATCAAAGATTATAAAATACATGTTGTCTCAATATATAACCACTTCTATAAGCAGCAAAGCAATAGGACCATAAACAAAAGGTGTTTTGATGTGATGAACATTGGAAAAAAGGGAAAAGAAAACAGATGTCCAACCAACAAAAATTGCAAAAAAGTGCATCTAACTTCAGATACATATATTTCGGTATAGATTTTGTTTCGTAAGTATATATATGCATTGCATGCCTTGCATGCATAATAGGGAACACTATATATAAATGTCATTTGCATCTAATTTCACATACATAGATATCTACACATAGGAAAATAAAAATCAACACATTAAAAGAAGGCTTGCTCTCCACCCTACCATATTGCGTCATGGAGCCTTGAGGGCTCTTAGCAAACCCCCGAGCAAGAACATAAATTGTCTAGTACTATAATCAATGTTGAGATCAATGTTTAATATTACACTTAATATACAACCTATCATACATATGAATGTTGTTTATATCTAATTTCGCAAACATACATATCTACACATAGGAAATATAAAATGAAACACAACAAAATAAGGCCTACTCTCCACCCTACCATATTAGGTCATGGAGCCTCATGGGCTCTCACCAAACCCTCGAGCAAGAACATATATATTCTACCACTGTGATAAATGGTGAGATCAATGTTTCATATTACATTTAATATACAACCTATCATTCTAACAATTCCTTTTTTAGGCCCAAAGAAATAATAACTAAAAAGGTGCATCTAACTTCATAAACCTATATATCGGTACAGATTTTGTTTTGCAAGCACATATATAGGCATTGCATGTTGTAGAAATTTATTGCTTGGATATATATACACACAAAAAGTATGTGTAGAAATGTGTGTATGTGGAATTAGATGTAGACAATATATATATATATATATAGATGTAAACCTATATATATATGTACATATCTGCATATAGGAAAAATAAAATGAAACACAACAAAAGAAGGCCTGCTCTCAACCCTACCATATTGCGTCATGGAGCATCAACAGCTCTCAACAAACCCCCAAGTAAGAACATACACTGTCTACCACTATAATAAATACTGAGATCAATGTTTAATATTACACTTAATATACAACCTATCATACATATGAATGTTGTTTGCATCTAATTTCACAAACATACATAACTGCACATAGGAAAAATAAAATGAAACACAACAAAAGAAGGCCTGCTCTCCACCCTACCATATTGGGTCATGGAGCCTCATAGGCTCTCATCAAACAACCGAGCAAAAACATACATTAACCACCATTGTCATCAATGGTGAGATCAATGTTTCATATTACACTTAATATATAGCCTATCATTCTAAGAATTTCTTTTTGAGGCTCAAAGAAATAATAATTAAAAAGGTGCATCTAACTTTAGATACATATATATCAGTATAGATTTTGTTTTGCAAGTGCATATATATGCATTGCATGCCTTGGATGCATATGTAGAAATTTTCTCACCAATATAACAAGCAATAACCATATAGCAAAAAAATGTAGACATCTACAACATGAAAACCAAGCCAACCATAACATTGAAAATGGTTTTGTTGAATGGAGCAACATACACCATTGCCATGTGCCTACAGGGATAAACAATGTGATGCAACCAACAAATTGTTTGTCCTCTCACAAGCACATGACAACAATGTGTGGTTGTCCTCCACAATCACATAAACCACAATCTACAATGGTTATAAAAGGGAAAATTATAAATGGAAATTTTTTTGGTGGGAAAAGAATGTACATTTGGACTATATATGAATGTTGGTTGCATCTAATTTCACATAGAAACATATCTGCACATAGGAAAAATAAAATCAAACACAACAAAAGAAGGCTTGCTCTCCACCCTACCATATTGCGCCATGAAACTTCAGAGGTCTCAACAAACCCCCGAGCAAGAACATACATTGTCTACTACTATAATCAATGTTGAGATCAATGTTTAATATTACACTTAGTATACAACCTATCGTACATATGAATATTGTGTGCATCCAATTTCACAAACATACATATCTGTGCATAGGAAATATAAAATGAAACACAACAAAAGGTCTGCTTTCCACCCTACCATATTGGGTCATGGATCCTCATAGGCTCTCACCAAACCCCTGAGCAAAAACATACATTATGTACCACTGTGATCAATGGTGAGATCAACGTTTCATATTACACTTAATATATAGCCTATCATTCTAAGAATTCCTTAGGAAATATAAAATGAAACACAATAAAAGAAGGCCTGCTCTCCACCCTACCATATTGGGTCATGGAGCCTCATAGGCTCTCACCAAACCCGCGAGCAAGAACATGCATTATCTACCACTGTGTTCAATGGTTAGATCAATATTTCATATTACACTTAATATACAACCTATCATTCTAAGAATTCATTTTTGAGGCTCAAAGAAGTAATAACCCAAAAGGTGCATCTAACTTTAGATACGTATATATCAATATAGATTTTATTTTGCAACTGCATATTTATGCATTGCATGCCTTGGATGCATATGTAGAAATCTGTTGCTTGGATATATATACACACAAAAAGTATGTGTATAAATGTATGTGGAATTAGATGTAGACAATATATATATAGATAGATGCAAACTTATATATATGTACATATCTGCATATAGCAAAAATAAAATGAAACACAAAAAAAGAAGGCCTACTCTCCACCCTACCATATTGGGTCATGGAGCCTCATAGGCTCTCACCAAACCCTCAAGCAAAAACATACATTATCCACCATTGTGATCAATGGTGAGATCAATGTTTCATATTACACTTAATATACAACCTATCATTCTAAGAATTAGCCAAGCAAGGACGAACTACGATGATTCTTTGTTGCAAGTATTTGGCCTCTCGTTCTAAGAACATCTTCCAGTAAGCGGCTCCCAATCAGAAAAGTGGATTAAATTGGTAATCCCAAAAGAATAAATATAGGGAGTATATATGAATGTTGTCCGCATCTAATATCACATACATACATATCTACACATAGGGAAAATAATATGAAACACAACAAAAGAAGGCTTCATCTCCACCGTACCATATTGGGTCATGGAGCCTCATAGACTCTCACCAAAACCCCGAGCAAGAACATACATAGTTTGCCACTATGATCAATGGTGAGACCAATGTTTCATCTTACACTTAATATACAACCTGTCATTTTAAGAAATCCTTATTGAGGCTCAGACAAATAACAACTATCCTTCCAAAAGAATAAACATAGGAAGGAGTTGATACCCACGCATTGTTGATTGTTGTTCAATAGCTTCAAAAATATTATTTTATTTATGATTTCCATGTAGTGCCGATGGTTGCAAAGCACTAAAATAGTCTACATATACACTTACAAAGCAAAATCTATACAGATATATATATATCTATACAGATATATATATATATATACAGATATGTATATATATCTATATATATATATGCATCTAAAGTTATATGTAGACAACACACATATATATCCATAGGTGGAATTGTTAATACATAAATCACCACGAAAGTAGAGGAAATAAATGTCACTTGGCACAGCCTAGCATGACAACATTGTTTCATGTATGGTTTCCATATAGTGTCAATGGTTGCAATAATATTTAGCATTCTAAACTTACCAAAGCAATTGAACAATTTATGTTATTTTCAATAAATCATTGTTGACTATTGTTATGTAGCTTTAGTTGCTATCAACACTATGAGCCACCACTATGACAAGGGTTTTTGCCAACAACATACATAGATATCCACACCTAAACTTTTCAATACATGTGAGAACATATATAGATAAGTTTAAATGTAGATATATATGTATGTTACCTGAGCACAAGAAATAAACATCACTTGGAATAGCTTGGCACAACAACATTGTATCATGTATGGGTTCCATATACTCGCAATGGTTGCAATAATATCTAGCATTTAAAACTTACCAAAGTAATTGAGCAATTTATGTTATTTTCAATAAGGCATTGTTCACTGTTGGTATGTAGCTTCAGCTGCACAACATACATAGATATCCACACCTATACTTGTCAATACATGTGAAAACATATATTTATATAAGTTTGAATGTAGTTGCATGTATCAACAAGTATAAATGTAGATATATATGTATGCTATGTGCATCTTAGTTTAGATACATATATATGTGCACATTTTTTTTTTGTATGTGTATATTGATGCAATAGACCATTTTCTCCTTTGTCAAGTGTTTGTTTTGTTGCTCTGAGCAACATCAATTTTGCTAAGCAAGTTCAAATCTGGGTATTTGATATTGTAACCATTTTTACTATTTTCATTGTTTTGAGAATTCCTAAGAACGACAATATTATTACATGTATGGTTTCCTTGTAGTGGCGGTGGTTGCAATAACACCTACCATCTAAAACTTAGCAAAGCAATAAAAAAGTTTATGTTATTTTCAATTAGGCATTGTTGACTATTGTTTTGTAGCATCAAATACTATTAGGACTATGAGCAACCACTATGGCAAGGTTTTTTGCACATAACACACATATATATCCACACCCAAACTTGTCAATACATGTAAGCACACACACACACACACATATAAAAGTTTAAATGTAGATATATATCTATGTTGGGTGCATCTAATTTCATATACACACATATGTGCAAACACTCTTTTTTTTTTTGTGTGTGTATATATATATATATATATATATATATGCAAGCAAGAGATATCTAAGTATGCATGGAAAGCATGAAGTGCATATATATACACTTACTAAACAAAATATCTACAAATATATATGCATATGAAGTTAGATGCAGAGAACATACATTTTTACCCATACATAAACTTGTTAATACATGGAAGTACACATATATACTCGCATGTATTTATAAATATAGCGGAATAGAGAAATAGATACATATCTGCATACAATCACACATACATTAAAAGGTATGAACAAACATATAGCTATTTTCTATATATATATATACATGTAAGTATATATATCCTTACATGTACCAACAAGTTTAAATGCAAACATATATGTATGTTGTGTGCAACTTACTTTAGATATACATATATTTGTAGATTTTTTTCATGTATGTGTATATCCAAGCAATAGATATCTAGATATGTGCGCATATATTTTTTTTGTATAGATGTTTATGCATTCTACAGATAGCTTAAATGATCAATGATACTTGTCAAGATAACTATACAATATACAGATTATTAATGCTCATAATGATACAAGAAACAATACGTTTTGTTAGGCTGGATTTTAATAACCTGGACTCAAGCAAAATCACAAAAGTATTGCACAATCGATAGAGGACAGTCATCATTGAACATTATATAGGAAATATGATAACAAGAATGAAGTTATGTAACTCTAATAAAATCAAAGATAACCATATGTGACATGGCTTTATGAATGGAGAGCCAAGACCAATATATTCAACATTCAACCAACATCAGAAGATTAAAAGTACAGTCATGAGATTGAAATAAGTATGGGTTCAAGGGGAAAAACATTATAGCTGAGAACCATATGATATCCATATGTAACATGACCTTATGAATGGACATGCAAAAGCAGTATAGAGAACATTTAAGCAACATTAGAAGATTATAAAGCACATATATGAGATGAGCAACAACATTCAAAAGTGTATAGGAAAAATGGTGTAAATACTCATATATGTGACAAAGATAGAATATGTATATGCATGCTACATATGCCTTAAATGATCAACAATACTTGTCAAGATAGCTATACAATATATAGATTATTAATGCTCATAATGATACAAGAAACAATACGTTTTGTTAGGCTGGATTTTAATAACTTGGATTCAAGCAAAATCACAAAAGTATTGCGCGATTAGTAGGGACAATCATCATTGAACATTATATAGGAAATATGATAACAAGAATGAAGTTATGTAACTCTAATAAAATAAAAGATAACCATATGTGACCTGGATTTATGAATGGAAAGCCAGGACTAATATATTCAACATTCAACCAACATAAGAAGATGAAAAGCACACACATGAGATTGAAATAAGTATGGGTTCAAGGGAACAAACATTATAGGCGAGAACCATATGATATCCAAATGACATGAATTTATGAATGGACATGCAAAATTAGTATACAAAACATTTAAGTAGCATTAGAAGATTATAAATCACATATATGAGATGAGCAACAACATTTCACAAGTATACATGAAAATTGGTGTAAATACTCATATATGTGACAAAGACAACAAAATCACTTTATAATCAAACAACATAAAACACATGAACTCATAGATACATGTGAAAAATGCATATACACACATACACACACATACATATAAACATTCAAATATGCATGCATATACACATACAAATGCATTACAGACACGTATCTACACACATCTATATCAACATGTTGTATGCACTCACAAAATTCAATTGCATGCACATATGTTTATGTATATGCATATGTAGATGTATATATGCATACAACCATGTCCACAAGTATACATAAGAGCAACTATAAATATTGGTATATGTGTTGAATAGAGCGACATAAGTTTATAACCAAACAACATAAAACAAAATGAGGAACAAACACTAAAAGAGGAACAAAACTATAAGCGGCATAAATGATACAAATGCATGCATATACATATACAAATGCACATACACATACATATAAACTTACATACACATACATCTAAACATTCGAATTTGCATGCATATATGCATACAAATGCATTACAAACACAATGTATCTACACACATTTGTATCAACATGTATGCACTCACAAAATTTAATTGCATGCATATATGTTTATGTATATGCATATTTAGATGTATATATGCATACAAGCATGTCCACAAGTATACATAAGAACAACTATAAATACTAATACATGTGTTGAATAGAGCGACATAAGTTTATAACCAAACAACATAAAACAAAATGAGGAACATACACTAAAAGGGGAACAAAACTATAAGTGACATAAACGATACAAATGCATGCATATACGCATACAAATGCACATACACATACATATAAACTTACATACACATACATCTAAACATTCAAATCTACATGCATATAAGCATACAAATGCATTATAGACACATGTATCTACACACATCTATATCAACATGTTGTATGCGCTCACAAAATTCAATTGCATGCATATATGTTTATGTATATGCATATGTATATGTATATATGCATACAACCATGTCCACAAGTATACATAAGAACAACTGTAAATACTGATATATTGTTGAATAGAGCGACATAAGTTTATAACGAAACAACATAAAACAGAATGAGGAACATATACTAAAAGGGGAACAAAACTATAAGTGACATAAATGATACAAAACAAAAGAAGTGTAACTTTTTTGTTAAACATTATAAATTATAGTGCGTTGTCTCAATATATAACTAGTTCTACAAGTAGCAAAGCAACAGGATGAGAAAGCAAAGGTGTTTTGATGTGACTTGCATTCCAAAAAAAGGAAAAGAAAACTGATGTCCAGCCAACCCAAACTGCAAAAAGTTCAGCTATTGATTATCTCTACAAAAACCTACCTGACAAAGGATATTGCAGATAAATCTGAGAGCAACATCTTGCACTTAGCTTCAAAGTTGATTCTTGCAACTTTGACTATTGTTGTTTTAAGCCTTGTTTCTGAATTATAGGTCCGGGTTTTAATAAGAACAATGAAAATAAAAGAAGTGTAGATGACACCATTGATGATAGACTGAGGAGTCATTACAACAGAAGACTCATATTGCAACATATAAAGCTCTTTTGTTGACATCTGCAATAAGCTTGTTGCAGCCTCATCAAAAGCAGTAGTCCAAATCTCACCCATGTGGTCTTCCATCTTTAGCTACAACAAATATCGGAAGTCACAATCAGGCATAGTTGTCTAGCATTTAGGGCAGTACCACATATTATTGGCAGACTCTTCACACCTTTTCTTGCATTGTTTGCCATTGGCCTGCAAGGGACATGCAGCGTAACAAAATGCATCAATTTTAATATATTTCACTATTGCCTTGATAGTAGCCCACAAAGTTTTTGGAAAGGAAAGACAATGGTCCAAGATATATCCAATAGTGACTCTGCCATTAGCCAAAGCAACCTTCTGAGGCACTGGCCATGAGGGTTCAATGGCATGTGGATTTCTTGAAAAATGAGGTGCTTTCTTAGCTTAATACTCTGTAAAACTTTAATATTTCTGATCTAAGTAAGCTCTTTCTTTTGTTACATATATTCTTTGTGGGTGATTATCTTGATTAATCCTTTTTACTGTTGTAGAATGAAGAGAGAAGTTGATAGAAGAACTAGACATGATATTAGAAAGATCACACAAGATATACCGTGGAGAAACCCTTTCAGGAAAAAACTCCACCAAGAATTATTCTATTATTCAATCTCTGAATTATAATAGCTCCAATTCTTGCTTAAGAATGCTTCTTCTGTCTTTACCAATCTTCCTCACACCTGCAATAACAATTATCACAACTCTATTCAACTTGCTTGAGATATAGAGTCAATATGGAACCTTGTAATCTCCAAATGGTAATAATTACAATGCACAAGCTCAACCACTTGAAAAGGTTTGCCATATTCCTTCAAGTTGAGTTATTCAGTGAAGACTAAAGCTTACAACATGTGCTTCATGCATTTGGGTGTCCCAAACTGAAGCTACAACTTCTCCTTCACTTCGGTGATAATTTCAAAGCTCTTCCTCAAAGTTGGCGCCCTTTAGTAAAGCTACTTAACTGAGCCTTCAGAAATATCTTATCATGCAGGAGAGGTAAATCCAATAAAGCATCTTGGGTGCCCAAGTTGGCTTCAAGTGCTTTATAGTTAACTGAAACATTTACTCAACACCATTCCCAAAGAATAGTCATCCCTTGTTAATTGGAGGTAGTCCCTGTTATCTGTCATACAACTCAATGTTATTAGCCATGCATTACAAGTTAACTGAAGCTAACTACATGCAACTCAAAATAACCAACATGCATGCAACTGAAGATAATTGAACCATAACTGAACTAAACTGAACTGAATTGAACTGAACTGAACTGAACTAAATTGAACTAAACTAATTCTAAACTGAACTGAACTGAACTGAACTGAACTGAACTAATCTGAACTAAACTTAACTGAACTTCAAGCATGCAAACATCAAATCCTAACTCCTAGGATCTTTACATGCAATCAGAAGTGTTAACTGTTACTCCGTATAGTTAACTAAACATAAGGTGAGTTTCACCTTACCATGTGAGTGTCCCATGTGTCCCTATTATTTAGGAACTCACTATGGACACCCTCACATGCCTCTTACATTTAGAATTAATTACAAATTTCAATAATCATGATTATTTCATCAAATATTAATCTTAATCTTAGTGTTGTTGAACACATTCCAAGAATCTAGGAGATACATGAAATAATTAATGTTTAGGATTTGCAATTGAATGGCAACCTATTTCCAACAGGATTAACGTGTCCTCATTGCATCAAGGCTTGTCCTTCTGAGGTGTCAGGATTTATGTATAGAGAAGTCCCTGCGGATGTATTTACAATAGATCCATTGGAATATCCAACATGACCATTTCTATCAAGAAGTATGACAATATAACCAGGAGTGCACAACCTATCCAACTCGTCACCTTTTGCTTCCCAATTTGGACCCCACAAATTAATGTCAATGTAAGAGGATGACAAATCACTAAGTTTCATAGTTCTTCAAATTGATTCAGTTTGATCCTTTCTTTGAACAATTGATACCTTTCCTACATGCACCACAACCCCAATAATATCAATCAAAGTGTTATTGCTGCAATTTACAATTTCATTTATTGGGCTGAATTTAAATGCTTTTTCTAGCACAAAGGTCTCATCATCACAACACTTCAATATCGAGTTTTGATCTAAAATAATTTCCATGTGGTTGTTCAACTTATTAAATTTCTTATCTGCTTGTTTCACTGAGCCTTTTGACACACAATAAGTGTGTCCCACTTGAACCCTATCATAATGCAATTATGTTGTGTCATTAAAGCAAGTGATTCGTATTTATGTTCCCTCACTGTCAATAATGTCAAAGTTGAATACTTGGCCCTCATGTCCTTGTTTATTGTAATGGTACATATCCCTTTTAGTTGTCACCCAACCTTTTATTGTTCATCTAGTTTGGTAAATATTCAAGCCTTTAACATGACTGATATTTGCAGGTGCACTATGTTGTGTTGGGGATGTATGAATCCCAAATTTTGAGGCTCGTTTGGATGGGGAAGGTGACTCTGATCCCATCATTTGTTCTTCTTGATCTTTAAACATATATCTAGGTGTTCCAATTAGTTGACAATCTAACATTTTGACATCTAAGGAAAATATAAAAATTGCCCTAGAACCAGACCAAGATCAAATATTAAAAAAAGTGGGACTCACAAACAGGAAAGCATACAACGTCAACAAGTCCAAGTAGTGCAAAAAAATAGCCAACCTTGATTCTCGCAGGTTCTTGCACACATAGTTTGTCAAGCACAAGATGGAACCTATTTTCAACGTCCCTACAAACAAAAGATCATTGTATCTTGCTGGAAAAGTGCCTATCTGCATGTGGGTTCCATCAGAGAGGACAACTTTGTAACAATCGACCAAGCTTTAATCACCACCCATTTTCTAAAAAGACATTAGATGAAGAATTGAAGATGGAACGACATCTCTAGCATTAATAGATCGGATTGCATGCTCTGACAAGGCTGGTCATACATTTGAATCCTACAAGGCAATTTTGCTCAGCTAAACCAAAGCAATGAGATGTTCAAGACTATGAAAACACTCTAGAAGCAAAAGGGGGGAAAGAGGTAGCACAAAACAAATAAATTATTGGGATCCAACATGCAGATATATAGATAATTATACATGGTTACATGATCACAACAACTTCAAAATTGAATATAATAGATGCATGTGAAAGGAGGCCAAAGTCGAACAAGAAGCATACAAAATTATATTTTTCGTTGAATACAAACAAGGAAGAACATAGCAATGTTGACACATCTAAAAAATGCAAGCCTTTTTTTTCTAAGACATAGGCCACTCCCAAATGGTCAGCAAAGCAAAGGGAAAAGGAAAAATAAAGAGGTCAAGTATAAATTGGTTAGACTATATATTACAAGGACTGTTAATTCAAATGAAGCATATTCACAATTTGTTAGATGCACATGGCAAAGAGTCGATACAATTATCAGTAGCAAAAAGGAAACAAGAAAAAATTTTACGGGATTGGTGTCTAAGGGTTGTTCAGCAACCTGGTGAGAACCAGAGTCCACTGACATTGCTGGGGCTGCTCTTTAAAAAGTTGAGCGTTGCAATGTCGGTGACTGACTGCGATCTCTATGCCACAACAACATGAGAACCCAATGTTCAATTAAAGTGATGAAGGTTGACGGGAACCCTGACCAAAACACATCCAGGGAAATATAGAACACTAATAAAATGACAACCACCAAAATCCTCAAAACACAACATGATCTCTCAATTTTTTTGTAGAGACTTTATTAATGATCAAAACTATCTAAAACCCATATGACAATACATATGAGGGAAAACAAATAATAAAAAAAGGCATCAATGTTTCATATAACACTTAATATACAACTTATCATTCCAAGAATGCCCTATTGAGGCTTAAACAAATAACAACTATTTTCCCAAAAGAATAAAGGTAGGGAGGAGTATGTACCCTGACCAAAACACATCTAGGGAAATATAGAACACCAATAAAATGACAACCACCAAAATCCTCAAAACACAACATGATCTCTCAATTTTTTTGTAGATACTTTAACAATGATCAAAACTATCTAAAACACATATGACAATACATATGACGAAAAATAAATAATTAAAAAAAGGCATCAATGTTTTATATAACACTTAATATACAACTTATCATTCCAATAATGCCCTATTGAGGCTCAAACAAATAACAACTATTTTCCCAAAAGAATAAACGTAGGGAGGAGTATGTATGAATGTTGTTTGCATCTAATATGACATACATACATATCTTCACATAAGGAAAATAAAATGAAACACAACAAAACGAGGCATGCTATCCACCCAACCATATTGGGTCGGGGAGCCTCATGGGCTCTCACCAAACCATGGCAGGATCAAGAGAAAACCCTCTTTTGTTGTCTTTCATTTTATTTTCCCTACGTGCAAATATCTATGTATGTGAAATTAGATACAAAAAACAATATAGCTAAAGCCAAAGAACAACAATCAACAATGTCTTATGGAAATATCATAAACTATATAACCTAAGCTATTTTATTGCCTTGCAACCATCACCACTACACGGAAACCATAAATGAAACAATATTGGTAAAGCTATAGAACAATAATCAATAATGCCATATGGAAAACAACATAAACTGTTTTCAAAATCCTCTACAAAGGGTTTTTTCCAAATGTACATCTTCCCGCTTGCTTTAAAGGGGTTTTCCAAATGCACCTCTTCCCGCTTATTTTCTCTCAGCTCCCTTCTTTCTCCAACCACTACAAAAAGGGGAAAAAATTATCAAAGTCGAAAGAAAACCACAAAACAAAATGAAATAATATAGCTTAAGCTACACAACAACAGTTAGCAATGCTAGGGACCCATGCAAAAAAAACAAAATAACCTCGCACCTTCACAAAACCTCTGCTACTCATCGAACTTGCACCTTCACAGAAGCTCGCCAACGAAAACCCTAGTCACAGTGGTGGCTTAGAGCTCTCATAGCAGGTAAAGCCACATAACGACACCCAATAATGCCTTATCGAAAATTGCGCAAACTGTTTTATTGATTTGCTATGTTTTCTCAAGTTTTAAATGGAAGGTACTATTACAACCATTGCCACTATATGGAAACCATACATCAATTAATGTTGAAGTGCCAAGCCTTGCCAATCGACATTCAATTTCGTTGGCCTTCTCTATTGACGTGCCAAATGCTTTTATTTTTTTGTTTAAATTCGCCACCTTTTTTCCAACCGGGAGCCGCAAGCAGGAAATTTTAAAAACTAGGAAGGCTGACGAAATTCGCGGCCAAAATGTTCCCACAATAAGCTGATAAAATTGCACAAACTGTTTTATTGCTTCGCTATTTTTTCTCAAGTTTTAAATGGCAGGTGTTATTACAACCATTGCCACTATATGGAAACCATACATCAATTAATGTTGAAGTGCCAAGCCCTGCCAACCGATGTTCAATTTTGTTGGCCTTTTGTATCGATGTGCCAAATGCTTTTATTTTTTCATTTAAATTCGCCACCTTTTTCCCGACCAGGAGTTGCATGTCAGAAGTTTTAAAAACCGGGAAGGCTGATGAAATTCACGGCCAAAGTGTTCCCACAATAAGCCTATCGGCTAAAAATATTTTTTACACCTTGTACAAACCAAAGAAAAAAGTAGAATTATTGCATAGCTCGATATTGCACATCTGAAGGTATGTGATCATGAACTACTAGATATTTGCACACCTTCTAATGATTCATAAGAACAAAGGTCATGTGTACCAAGGAAGCTAGCAAAAGATAAGGAAATGATAAAGGACAAGCCAATTTTTTTTATCAAAATACCAATACTTCTACATGGATGCCTAAGTAAAAAGAGAAATAGATTAAGAAAGAAAAATCTATAATTGCACCTATAGCGAGTGTATTTTTTGAGTAGTGTAGCATATAATGAGGAGAAATGCTTATTTGAGGATATAGAGAATGATGTTAATTTTTGGGAGGAGGATGACCTTTTAGGAGACTCTTAGAATATGATTTAATGATACCTCCCCTTTTTTTTTGTTCTTATAATTGTACTTATGTACTTGTTACTTGTGTTGCTTATTCCAAGTGCTTTCTTTCTCATGTATTCTTTAACATTCATTTCATATGTGTCCTAACATGTTTTTCCCATGCCATGCTTGTTGTACCTTTATATTCTTATTTCACCTTCTATGTTATGGTTTTATGCCTTATTTTTCACACTTGGGGGCATCTTCCTTACATATCATATTTTCATTCTTATACTTTTTCTTGTTTTTGTTCTTCATTTTATACTTACACATGTCCTACATTTTCCTACTTATTCCTATGCGACCTTTCATTACATTGGCTATGAAATGGAATTGATTTTCTTTAATTAACCTAATTAGACTATGTGCCCTAATATGAAAATGCACCTATCTTGAAAAATTGGAGACAATTTGAATAGGAGGACAGAGCCGCCTAAGGGTGTCTATGTCCTTGTAGGGATATTCTAGATTTGTTTTTGTAATCCTCTGATGTCGGACCTGAGATTCCCGATTCTGCCTGCAAATTTATCGGATCACTATTGGATAATTCTATAGGTGAATTTTCATGGCTTGTCAAGGTGTAGGACTTTGAATGCAACAATGGAAAATTGATCTTCAAGCTTCCTTCAATCTCCTTCAAACATGAAACCTGCACATTCAAAGAGAGAGGAAGGGTTGTGCCATTTAGGGGCTTGCCTTAATCAAACCCCATGTTAGTGTTTCCACTTCCATAATGGAAATACCAATGATAAAAGGATAAATGATAGGAAGGAATGGTGAATCAATAAAGTGTTGCAACTCACCACCCTTCAATGACTTCCTTGAAGGACCAAAGACATACACATCACCTCAAGGTCTTGAATCTTGCTTGAATTGCTTGGAGACCTACAAAGGGGCTAACTTTCACAAACAATGATAATATGAACATGTATAAATTTTCACAGAATTTGACATGATGTTTGGATCTTGAATTGTTGCAATAAAGCTCTAAAATGCTGCTGTTGACTTGCTTGATAATGCTCTTGATAATAATTCTTGCTCTTAGTTTTCTGTTGTTATTGTTGTTGTTAGATTTCAAATGATGCAATAACTAGGTATTTATAGGCATTTATTCAATTTCCCACAAATTAGATTCCGATAGCTAATATTCACAACCTGAATTGAAAATGGTAAAATGTTGACACCGACATATTCAAATTTGAGACAAGGCAAAATAGGGGGACATTGCCACCATAGGGCGTCTTTGTCCCAACCCTATTTTTTGGAAAATAAGGTGTCAGGGGAAAAGTACTAGATGAATGCATTTGTTTTCCACTTGCAATTTATCGGTAATTGTTAACAAATAGGCCATGGAATGCATAATTTAGAAAATTAAGAGTTTAATTAGATCTAATAAATTAAGGGGGAGCAAAACATAGTGTGAAATTGTCAAGGGTGACAATTTTCCACACTACACCAACAAATACTATTATTACAATACTAGAAAGACAAGTACTCGTCACTAAGTGACACATCTTGAATATGTCAATATTAACAAAGCTAAAATAACGTATAAAACATATATGTGATTGGAAGTGAATTTGGTGGATTGGTACAACTATAATCGCCACATTATCAAACTCTTCACTGAAATCAGCACTATGTGTTCGTGCTTGGTTTTAAACCAAACTCAAGGGGCTAAGATTCTATCAAACACCGGGCCATTGCAAATGCTCGGGTGGCCACGCCAAAATAACATTTCTTTTTCTTTCGAGCAAGGCTTCACCCTGTCCAGTCTCTTGCTGTCAGGGACCTGAATTTGGCACCCAATCGAGTAGAAAGACCCTATTGTTGGGTGTGCATAGGTAAGGCTATCGCAATGTTACCGTTTGCAGCGCTAGGATGGTTCATCTTACGATTGCTGGGCGATTCTCCACAGATTGGGCTTAATCTGTGACTCACCAGGTTTGCCTATTGTTTTCTGGCTAGTATGTAATGACTAATCGTCCACCCTTGCTGGAGAATTCCTCCACAGGCAAGCTTTGATCTAGACACTTTCTGCTAAGTGTGTGGTAGCTTTTGAACACCAGGCCTCACCAGTTCAAAGTCAAAATAACTAGTCAATATCTTGTTATTAATTGACCTCTACATTATGCATTAGACATTTGTTATGTTTTTTCTGTAATGGTGCCCTTCTTGTTAAAGACGTTTCTTAGATTGTTATTGGGGTTTTTTTCTTTCGTCTACAAAGTACATGCCAATCGTAGTAGTTAATTTTCCAGTGATATCAATGCCTCCAAGTTTTAATCAACTTGACTGGGGATAAGCAATTTTAAAAACAGTTGTCATAATTGTAACTGGGTTTTACTCAGAGTGCATCTTTGGATTGAAGATTAGAAAGTGAAAAAAATGTGGGTTTATTAGTAGGTTTTAGACAATGTTTTCTGGAATACAGCTTTCTTGGACGTAGGAGCTTAGCATTCTGCAGTTTTTATTCATGGGGGGCTGTGTAACAGCCAAACCAATTCCTTCAATGTACCACAACCCAGTGGAACAGGTTTTTGACAACTTCTGAATGACTTTTATTTTTATTTTTTCTTTCTTTTCGACTTGGCTTGATGAGGCTATTAATGGTGGACAAATGAGTAAGTCTTACAATGTTCTCAACTTTTACCTAGTGTGCCTAGGTTTCCACACAAGCACTCACCAGTATGGGAGCACATGTCTATCTTACCAAACAAAAAATAATATATGCCAAATGCAGAGGAGTATTTTCTGCTGTTTTGTTTATAATTTTTGTGCCATGTTTTTTAAACACTTGTATGCCTTTCAAAGTTCAACTCATAAGAATTCAAAAAAATTACTTCCAGATTGAAGTCATGTGGTCAAAAGATTTCAAACTTTCAAAGTTCTATTTCCTTGTTTGCCGAATATGTTAATATTAGTGATTCCAGAGTCAGGAAGCATTATGATGTAATTTTTTTATGTGCATTGCCATGAAATTTATAATTCTGATCTTTGTTTCGTTCTTGCTTAGGAAGCATGACAATTGTACACGGTGTTGAATTCAATTTGATGGTATTTACTTCATTTTTGTACTATATCTTGAAATGATCGCAAGGAAATAGATATTTGAATATTTCTATTTTTATGCAATCCCGCAATCCATTGATGTGGTTCTAAGTAAATTCTAAAGCACATCTCCTTTCGATCTAGTAATCTCTTTAAGACCGCGCTTTTACTTGCAGACTAGAGCCCTGCCTTCCAAGATCGTGCCCTAAACCAAATTAGAACAGCAGACGCGTTCATACTCATCTTCATCTTAAAGTCCATTTAAAAAAAACCCACAAATAATGAATGAAGAAATTAACAGGAGGATGGAGGAGGCCAATACATTGGCTCAACAACACCAGCAACAACAGCAACCGCCACCTCAGCAGCAGCAGCAACTGTTGCTGCAGCATCAGCACCGGCAGCAGTTTCTTCTAATGCAACAACAATTTCAACAACACCAACAGTCCATTAACAGATTTCCTTCAAATCCGAACATAGCAAACAATGATCCCCAGTCGTTACAGTCCAGGAACCCAATTCTTCACCACAATCATCTGCTTCAACAACAGCAACATCAACAGCAACAACATCAACAGCAACATCAACAGCAACATCAACAGCAACAGCTGCAGCAGCAGCAGCAGCAACAGCAGCAGCAACAACATCAACAGAAGTCAAACCCAAGACCGGGATATCAAGCAGAATTAGGGATGGCCCACCACGATGCATGGAAAGTCTGCAACCCTGACATTAAGCGACCATTTTCTTCACTTGAAGATGCTTGTGAAAGGTTTGTTATTTCTTTTTATTATCTTAACTTTTTTCATTTTTTATTCTGCTTCAGATTAGGGTTCTTGGTTTCCTGATTGATGAGCAATAATTGTATTTTAATCTTGGGCGAGGTTATGACCTGCCCTTTTCAACCTTCAAGCACTGTTGTCCGGCATAAGCATGGGCTACAATCTTAAGATTTCTAAAAATGGGCCATATACCTGAGCACATGTTGGCAGGAGTAATGGGCCACCTTGTTCTCATGGGGGAATTTGAACCTGGGTAATTCTTATTTAGTGCTGTTCTGAGTGATCTGTTGTGGTGTTTTTTTAAAATTATTGGCAGGAGTAATGGGCCACCTTATTCTCATGGGGGAATTTGAACGTGGGTAATTCTTATTTAGTGCTGTTCTGAGTGATCTGTTGTGTTTTTTTAAAATTAAGATTCTAATTTTTTTGCAGGATTTTACCTTACCATGTTGTGACAGACTATGAAATTGAAGATGATGATAGACTATTGGATTCTGACACAACAGGTCAGGTGTTGTCACGTTTTCAACTTTGGGAGCAGAACCTACTTGCCAAAGTTGGTGAACTTAATGTTGCATTTGAGAGGCAAATTCACACTTACAACTCCCTGTTAAGGAGGAGAGCTCAAGGAGATATGCGATCAGAGGAAAGGCTAATGATAGAGCAAATCATACTTCATGATGAGAGGCAAAGGCTGATGGAGACCAGGGCAGAAATAGAATCTAGAGAGAAAGCAGGAAGAGAAGCAGCAGAAGCAAAAAGGAGGATAGCTATAGCTGAACAACAGGCACGGGCTGAAGCACAAGCACAAGCACATGCAGAAGTATTGGCCAGGGCAGAGGCAGCGAGAGTAGAAGCAGCTAGAGTGGAAGCTCTTGCGAAAGCAAGAGTTGAAGAGCAACCTGCTGTACATGAGCCGTCTATGCATGAGCAAGGTGTAAACATGGATGAAATTCTGCATAACTGGGGTCCTCTCCAGAGGGAAGATGATGCTGAGCCCTCTGAGGACTTTTTGAATGATGATCATGATCAAGAGGCAGCTGATGATAGAGGTTTTCAAAATGTGGAAGTGGCATTAGGAAACGGAATGCATGATGACTGGAGAGAAGTTGGAGAGCTTGATTTGAATATGAGGTGATGATCAATTGATAGGGGAAATGATTTTGTAATTACAAGTCAAGTGTTTCACTTGTCACTATAGATATATTGCAAGGAATTTAATCAATTTAAAAAATTTCCACTATTAACGCTGTCAGAGGAGTAGCAGCTAGAACAATATGCAGACAACAAATATTAAATCATTCTACTTAATCAATGAAAGATCATGTTTTGTGATTTTTATCTGCAAATGGCAATCAAATCTAGTTGAGAAACATGAGTACTCACAAATGCGTACGACTCTTTTGCAACAAATAAATACTTGGCAAAACATTGGATTCTCATTAATTACATGTTTAGAGTCTGATCTTCAACAATCTGTAACTTATATGCTGACCATAAATGCTGCCATAAGGGGGCAATACCTGCACATTCTTTCATTTTTTTTTTCTTTATAGTGTCCACTTCCATTGGCTTGTTTCTCTTTGTTACATCATTGTTTGTCTTGCTGGAGAAATCCTCCACAGGCAAGCTTTGATCTAGAACTTTCTAGTAAATGTGTGGTATCTTTTGAACGCCAGGCCTCACCAGTTCAAAGTCAAAATCAACTAGCCAATATCCTTTTTTTTTTTTTTGATACGCAAGATACTAATTATTAGATTAAAACTTAATCAGAAATACAAGCGTCTTCTACGCAGAGAATATGAAATTAACAAAAAATTCATCAAACCGACAACAAGTAACCTGAACACCGTCCACCAGAGAACCGAACCAGACTGAGGCCACTAAGACCAACCAAAACATGCAAAGGAAGGCCATGAACGGCTAAAAACAGCCCAAACCACCAACGGTAAACAAAAAACTTCATACTGTGCAAACCCAAAAAACCACCACCAAGGATCCCCTTACATAAACTTATTCAAACGAGCAAAGTCTGCGAATTCCTCCTGCCACCCTTCATCATCAACCACCATCATACCAAAATACTTTTTCAGAAAAATAACCGCAACTGCCACTAATGCCCTGTGCCTCATCAAACCTGCCCCATGCAAATCCAGGAGAAACGGGTAAATTTTGACTGTGTCCTCCGAATGAAGCCGCTCCAGGTCGCACGAACGCGAACATCCTCTACCTTCAAGCACTGCACTCAACACCGCGTCCACACCTTCCACTAGGACTCCACGAAACAATTTGACCAACAAACTTTTAGCCTCCGCCTTCGGGACAAGGTTATCCAGAAGCGAAGCAAGGAAATGGGAGGAAACATGTAGATTGTCCCTCCCATACTCCTTACTCTCCAAATGGGACGAACCCAACACCATTTTAACCGCTACCAGCACCAACAGCTCATAATTGAGCAAAATACGCTTGAGCTTTGATCTGTAATCTCTCTGAATGAGGTTTGCTGCGACGACGACTGCAAAGAGATGGGTGTGTCGGCCCCAAAACGAGCAAGGCCTGTGACAGAGACCTCCACCACAAACTTCGACCCCTTCACCATCCTCAAACCAGCGCAGAAAGCCTCAGATGAGAGAGAAAGCAACTCATGACATCCACAACCACCTGCAAGGAAAAAAAGCACCAAAGAAAGAGCCAAACCATCATTTAAAAGGACAAGCCCATATTACCAAGCTATTGTCGGACGCAGCGAATGGTACACCACCAACGGGCTGAAGGCTTTTCCGTATGCAGGGATCACCTCACCATTAATAGCCCACCTCACACAGCTTGGCAGAATAACCACTGCTGTCCTTTCACACTTGCCTAAATCACTTCAAAAAAGAGCTAAAAACTTTTAGCCACCTAGAACGCCAACTCAACACCCACCCGCGACCACCGACCAACGTGGCATCCAACGCCACCTCCCTCTGCTAGCCTGGAGGGACGCCCACCCTACCTCCCACAACTAGCCAATATCTTGTTATTAATTGGTCACTACATTTTTCTTTAGACATGTATATGGAAATTTGTTATGTTTTTTCTGTAATGGTGCCCTTCTTGTTAAAGTTGTTTCTTAGATTGTTATTGGGGTTTTTTCTTTTTTTTCTATGAAGTACATGCCAATCGTAGTAGTTAATCTTCCAGTGATATCAATGCCCCCAAGTTTTAATCAACTTGACTGGGGATAAAGAAATTTTAAAAACAGTTGTCATAGTTGTAACTGGGTTTTACTCAGAGTGCATCGTTGGATTGAAGATTAGAAAGTGAAAATAATATGTGTTTATTATTAGGTTTTAGACAATGTTTTTTGGAATACAGTTTTCTTGGACATAGTAGCTTAGCATTCTTCAGCTTTTGATTCACGGCGGGCTGTGTAACAGCCAAACCAATTCCTTCAATGTACCAGAATCCAGTGGAACAGGTTTTGACAACTTCTGAATGACTTTTATTTTCATTTTTTCTTTCTTTTCGACTTGGCTTGATGAGGCTATTATGATGGACAAACGAGCAAGTTTTACAATGTTCTCAACTTTTGCCCAGTGTGCATAGGTTTCCACACAAGCACTCACCAGTATGAGGGTGTGGCTTGATGAGGCTATTAATGATGGACAAACAAGCAAGTCTTACAATGTTCTCAACTTTTACCTAGTGTGCCTAGGTTTCCACACAAGCACCCACCAGTATGAGGGTGCATGTCTATCTTTAGTTTCTTTCCAAACAAAATACAATATATACCAAATGCAGAGGAATATCTTCTGCTGTTTTGTTTATATTTTTTGTGCCATGGTT
Source organism: Sequoia sempervirens (assembly GCA_007258455.2). Taxonomy (NCBI): domain Eukaryota; kingdom Viridiplantae; phylum Streptophyta; class Pinopsida; order Cupressales; family Cupressaceae; genus Sequoia; species Sequoia sempervirens. The sequence continues at coordinate 29,236,185 of VDFB02000007.1, read as the reverse complement.
TTTAAACACTTGTATTCCTTTTAAAGTTCAACTCATATGAATACAAAAAAACCGCTTCCAGATTGAAGTCATTGGTCAAAAGATTTCAAACTTTCAAAGTTCTATTTCCTTGTTTGCCAGATATGTTAATATTAGTGATTCCAGAGTCGGGAAGCATTTTGATGTAATTTTTTAATGTGCATTGCCATGAAATTTATAATTCTGATCTTTGTTTCGTTCTTGCTTAGAAAGCATGACAATTGTACACGGTGTTGAATTCAATTTGATGGTATTTACTTCATTATTGCGGTATTTCTTGAATTTTTTTTGTAAGGAAATAGATATTTGAATATTTCTATTTTTATGCAATCCGGCAATCCATTGATGTGTTTTTAAGTAAACTCTAAAGCAAGGCTAAAGATTTGTGCCACAGTTTTGCAATGGAATTGCTATGGGAATGCGATTCTTTTGTATGGCACATGTTTTCAAAGGTTATACATTTTTTATTTTGTTCTATTAATGTGCACATTGGAATAAGATACTAACATGAGCAAATAATTTGTTCATTTTTTTTTGGTGTATAAGTATTCTTTTTCCTTTGGAAGAGTTTGAAGTTCGATTTTGTCAAACTTGCACCTACACCAGGGTTATTTTTCTCTCTTGGAAGTATGAGCAACTTAGTGATAACCAACTATTTACTGATGGTATAAAATGAAATCTTGATAAAGCTATACAAGTGCAAGCCAATAAAGTTGCACTTGAAGTGACCCATGTACAAGTGCTCCATGACCATTGGGTTGATGTATGTTGTACAGTTACCCATGTTTCATTGACGTCTCCTTCCAATAGGGGCTAATCCCTTTCTAGAGGGTGTTGACATGGTAGGAGTCATCATGGTTCTCATCCTTTGCAGTGCTGAGCTGATGGTTGTAGTGCTCATGTATGATCTCCAATTTCCTGTCAGCCTTGTGACAGAGGTGCTTCTAGTTGGCCAGATAGTGGCAAGTTTCCTTGCCTTGCATTGGCCTTTTCTCTTCTCAGGGCTGCTGGTCAGCCACATGAGGAATTGCAGGATGAACATGCCAACGATGGTGCTCTTACAGGGTGGGAGCTCATACTCAAATGACCAAGATAATTTGATGGGTGGAAACTAGATGATTATGACCCGCCTCCTGCTATTGGAGCAATGGCTCATTCTGTTTAGCAACTTTATGTTTTCTCTTTTGATATGTTGTTTAAGGCCTTGCCTAACATAGACTATAAGGTGCGGCTTTTTTCACCCACCTCTTTTTGTGATATAGGTGTATTTTTAGAAACTTTATACAATTAATATAAATGGTACTATTTTATCAGAAAAACAAAAATCGTGATAAAGCTTCATCACTTCCTTTTAATACTTGACTATATCCTTTGTTATAGTAATACTAATCTTTCATGGTTGCTAGAGTCCCTACTTTGTTTGCTTTTGTAAGTGGAATCTGATGTTTGCTTCTTGCAGGGTCTTATCTTTTATGACTATGAATGATGACTTTGACCTGAATATCATATCAATGTATTATACTTTATTCCAAGGATAATATTGGCGTTACAAATGCATTGTATTAAGGATTGTAGCTGTGTGTTATTGCATATGGTTACTTTGACTCTTTGTTGTAGGTAATCTTCTATGCTTAATATATTGGACTGTTGCTACATGGTTTATAAGGATTAAGTGTGTTGTACACTTTGCAAGTCCTGATAACAACGTTGAGGTATTATTATTATTTTGGGATTTTAGATAAACCTTACGATAATCTAATATTGTATGTGCAAATGGTCGCTTTGAGGACCCATAAATTATTCTCAATACTTGGCACGAAGTTGAGACTCAAGAACATTGGAAAAGATCTTTTGGGGTCAAAATTGGTGCCAAAGTTGAAGAAGCTTGAGTCCAAATTGGAGTTGGGCTTCTCATGCAATAGATGGTGCTTGGGTTTGGATGATAATCCCAATGCTTTTGTTTGCATGTTGAGTATAAGACATATTTCATTTGAATCTATGAGATTTGTTCAAGCCAAAAATCTGCAAATTGAAAACTTGAGCGAATAATTCTGCATACACAGGTTGAAGGAGAGTGGTTGGGCTACTTATATGCTTTAAGAAAGAAAATGTTGCTGCTTCATAAGAGGTTTAAATCAGCTGAATGTATTTGTAAACGTGTTTTTGAATTTATACATTGTTGGATCTCTCTTTGCTGTTGTTTTTTTCTTGAAAGGGTTTCCCAGGTTACATATTGTGTTAAGCTCTTTGTGGGGATTTTATCGTGGCTGTCGTAAACGTCGTTTTCAATTTGCCATCTCTTTTATTTCAGATTTATATCATCCATTAAGATCAGATTTGGTATTTACAACATATTTTCATTTTGTGGTTTTGAGCTGAAGAATTAACTCCTAGAATCAGTATGTTTTTTTAGTAATAAGTGTGTGGTTCATAAGGCCCAACACTTGCTGAAGGTTTTGCAAATGGGGTTGCAAGCTAAGTGGGCTTAACCTTGGGGAAGCTCCATGGTTAAGTGCGCTTGAGTTGGAGTAGTATTGGGATGGGTGACCTCTTGGAAAGGCCCGATGCTTCACCTCTGTGAGCATCACCTAGATGCAATGAGTGCTAAGTGGACCATTCATTATCATAAGAGATGTGTTCTTGTGAACCACTACTCATGAAACATGGGTCAATGAGTTTGACTAAAAGAACTACACAATTGAATTTTGATAGCAATATCATAATTTGACTTGTTGTGGAAAATACCTCCTACTTATCGATTGATGAGCTAAAGGGGCTCTATAATGAATGGTTCATAAAGCCCAACACTTGCTGAAGGTTTTCCAAATGGGGTTGCAAGCTAAGTGGGATTAACTTTGGGGAAAACTCCATGGTTAAGCTTGCTTGAGTTAGAGTAGTACTGGGATGGGTGACCTCCCGAGAAGGTCCAACGCTTTACCTCTGTGAACATCACCTAGATGCAATGAGTGCTAAGTGGACCATTCATTATCATGAGAGATGGGTGCTTGTGAACTGCTACTCATGAATCATGGGTCAATGAGTTTGAATCGAAAAAACTACATAGTTGATTCTTGATAGCAATATCATAATTTGACTTGCTATGGAAATTACCTCCTCCTTATCAATTGATGAGCTAAAGGGGCTCTATAATGAATGGTTGATAAGGCCCAACACTTGTTGAAGGTTTTACAAATGGGGTTGCAAGCTAAGTGGGCTCAACCTTGGGGAAAACTCCATGGTTAAGCGCACTTGAGTTGGAGTAGTACTGGGATGGGTGACTCCCGGGAAGGCCTAATGCTTCACCTTTGAGAGCATCACCTAAATGCAATGAGTGCTAAGTGGACCATTCATTATTATGAGATGGGTTCTTGTGAACCACTATTCATGAAACATAGGTCAATGAGTTCGACTCAAAAAACTACATAGTTGAATCTTGATAGCAATATCATAATTTGACTTTGCTGTGGAAAATACCTCCTACTTATCAATTGATGAGCTAAAGGGGCTCTATATTAATAATGAATAGTTCATAAGGCCCAACACTTGTTGAAGATTTTGCAAATGGGGTTGCAAGCTAAGTGGTCTTAACCTTGGGGAAAACTCCATGGTTAAGCGCGCTTGAGTTTGAGTAGTATTGGGATGGGTGACCTCCCGGGAAGGCCTAATGCTTCACCTCTGTGAGCATCACCTAGATGCAATGAGTGCTAAGTGGACCATTCATTATCATGAGAGATGTGTTCTTGTGAACCACTACTAATGAAACATGGGTCAATGAGTTTGGCTCGAAAAACTACATAGATGAATCCTAATAGTAATACCATACTTTGACTTTATGTGGAAAATACCTCGTACTTATCAATTGATGAGCTAAAGGGGCTCTATAATGAATGGTTAATAAGACCCAACACTTGTTGAAGGTTTTGCAAATGGGGTTGCAAGCTAAGTGGGCTTAACCATGGGGAAAACTCCATATGGTTAAGCACGCTTGAGTTGGAGTAGTACTGGGATGGGTGACCTCCCAGGAAGGTTCAATGCTTCACCTTCGTGAGCATCACCTAGATACAATGAGTACTAAGTGGACCATTCATTATCATGAGAGATGGGTTCTTGTGAACCACTACTCATGAAACATGGGTCAATGAGTTTGATGTGAAAAACTACCCAATTGAATCCTGATAGCAATAGCATAATTTGACTTGCTATGGAAAATGCCTCCTACTTATCAATTGATGAGTTAAAGGGACTCTATAATGAATAGTTCATAAGGCCCAACACTTGCTGAAGGTCTTGCAAATGGGGTTGCAAGCTAAGTGGGCTTAACCTTGGGGAAAACTTCATGGTTAAGCGCACTTGAGTTGGAGTAGTATTGGGATGGGTGACCTCCTGGGAAGGCCCAATGCCTCGAAAAATTACACAGTTGAATCTTGATAGCAATATCATAATTTGACTTGTTGTGGAAAATATCTCCTTATCAAGTGTGTGGTTCTCATCTTTTTTGGTGAACTACAAATTTGATTTGTAGCAAATATCTGTGTGTTCAACAAAACCAAACTTGCAGTAGTGATTTGAGCATCTAGTTGTTCTAATGTGGCTAGTGTTAGAAGTCATTACAAAAAATAGGACTTTAAAGGTAAAGCAGAGTCTGAAATTAGCAGTCTAGTTCACAGTGAAGTTTTAATGAGTTTGATGTCTTGCAAATTTGTACTTGTCTAGTTAGTGGAACTCTAAGGTCTGCATACGTTCATAGTTGGGGATTGATTGGAGCAAATGTCATTTGTCTTGAAAAAGTCAATATCTGGCTCTGATTCAGTACTGATTCACCATTCCTGCCAGTATCATAAATTTTGGAGCAGTGAATGTTAGCTTTTTACCCAAGCAGAGACATAATATTGTATAAGATTGTTCTGAATTTTTTTCTGTTTACCAACAGTTGTTTCTATTTTTTTCTCTGGGAGAACTTTTTCAGTTCATCTATTGTCTTTTCCCAAATGATACAAGAAGATACCATATTGCACGTTTGCAATAGGTCAACTTTCTTGAAAACTAATGTATCCAATCCAAAATCAAAAGCATCCCCTTTGATATAAATACTTTTGAAAACTTGGGGGTTGATAGGTGTTGGTTCACAAGTTTGTCACCTAACTCTATATTCTACCGCCCATGGAGATGACAAATGTAAACAACAGTTAAATCAGATATAATGATATTCTATTCTGATTCTCTGTTTTTAAACAAGGTGGCAACTACCTTATATGATATGCAATCAATTTAAATCTTTGTTGTTTTTAACCAAAAAGCAAATAAAGGTAATGCTTTTAACCAGAAAGCTTTGAAAGGTGTATTCAAACAATATCAATTTCAACAATAATAATTGTAAAACTTTCCAAATATACCATAAAATGCTCATTCACAGATCAACATTTCACAACAAGAAATTCCATACCGATAACCATTTCAATATAAATATATACTGATGACATATCCATAGAAATAGAATAAGATTATGCACTGTAATTTAAAGATTATATTTGCATAATTCACCATAGCATATTCATATCGAAACAAAAAAAGATTTTAAAGAAACTTTCTTTCTTTCTTCTGAGAAAATCAAAGTTTTCCCAAAAAAGAGAGAGAGATCTCCCCGCCCCACACTATTTAAAGTCTTGAAAATAAGTTTCAAAAACCGTTTTCTTGAAGACAACCGTTTAAACATAACCTAAAATAAAGTCTTTTCAAATATAATTAAAAAGAAAAAGAGCTAAACTAAGTTGATGCTAAAAATAGATAAGCATCATTCTCCAATGGCTCCACGCTCTTCATCTTCCACCTACGCTATCTTCTCGGTTTCTAGTGACTTTTCCTTTTTCCTCTTCCTTGCTCTGTATTTTCGGTACTTGGCAATAACTGCAGTAATAATCTTGCCACTTGGAGTAGTAGTTATCTGTAACCGATTCTTCCATTTGTTTAAGTTTTTCTCAGCATTAGCTACAGTTTGATCCATCCCATCCCGTGCCGTCTTGTAGGACTTCAAATAGACTTCCATTCTGCCGAGCTTAGAGAAAGATTCCCAAGTAACTGTGGACGCTTTAGATATTTCCTCTTTATACGCTTCTTAGAATTTCACAGCAATTGCATTGAATTCCAAAATTTTGTCCCCAAATTCATCCAGGATATCTACACCCAGGTTATGACAATTTTCTCTAATTTCAACTAGTATATCTAAGTATTGTCCCATTGCAGTATTAGTCTCTTTGATGAGGTTATCATATATGTCCAATCTCCATTCCAAATAATCAGCCCAATTTGGATCAACTTCTTTGGGATCATTCACAATTTTCTCCCCAATTTAATGTTTTCTTTCCTTAGTCCCCTGACGCGTTTGATCAAAGCATCCACAGAGAAACCAACATGGTATACATCCCCTTCAAAGGTAGCAGGTCCCATATCCACATGAGTGATCTTATAATCATTTGTAGTAATTTCATTTTTATTTAGCTCTCCTATTGGGTCTGCTATTTCTAGCAATTGGTGTCCCGAGGCCTCATCATTTATTATCTTGGACATTTTCCTAGCCTTTTTAGGCTTAGCAGAACCCTAAAGAAGTTTGGCCACGGTATCAACTTCTACCACAACAGAAGGAATTGATTTTCTCTTGTTTTCCACCACCTTTTTCAACCAACCTGGAGATGTTGTAGTTGCATTGTCACTTGTACTTCCAACAATAAGCAATTGCTATTTGTGAGGAGTATCAATTGGATTTTTAGATGGGATGGGTACATCTTCAGTCAAAGGAGGAAAAACATTATCATCGGTAATATTTTGGAAAATATTCCCAAAATCTGCAGCAGCGAGCTTAGCCTGATCCTCATTTTGCTTAGGGGAAGAGGAAGGTGAATTCTATTCATAGGTAGACTTCAACTTGGTCACATCCTTCGGCTTTTCTCTGTCTCCCCCTGACTGCGAATTTGATCTAGATGATTTATCTGCAAGTCTTGTTGTTGAAGGGGTGACTCTCAAAGTCTAAGTTGATGACTTTGTTTCCTTTCCTCCTGAAGGTTTTGAACCACGGGTAGAACCCATGCATTGCTTCCATTTACCAGCTAGCCAATCTTGAGTTTTCTCAATAACTGAAACTGAGCGCTCGTGAATATCAGAACACTCTTCTTTATTCCAATCAACACATATTGAAAACCCTAATAAAAACTTATCATAATCAGGACGGAGAATGATTGTATTTTCAGATATATTTTTTGGAATGCATAGAGGCAACTCGAAATCTTGAATCTGTTTAAGAGTTAACCTCATATTGTTTCTTCTAAAAACTTCAAATTCATTAACACAGTCTTCCTAGAAATCTTCAATATGTGGAATATGCACATAAGAACTCCCACCATGACAATTCTGTCTGATAAAACCTTTACTATCAAAACTGATTCTCTCAAAACAACTAGGAAAATTGAATTGTTTCAAGGCCTCACAGGCCTATTTGGCAACCTGATACTTTTGCATGTGAAAGAAGAAAATACCAATGGAAACAGATACCCTTTTTTACCCATTTTCAAATATTTAACATTTACCTCAGCCATTTGTCTGCAGATCTCTAGAAACACAATAAGGTCATCTGGGTATCTGGGCAACTTCAACAGAGCGCCTTCAAATCTGCCAATTCTTAAATAAGAAAATTTATCAAATTGAATGTAAAAACTCCCATATCTCATTATCAAGGACATAGAGTCTGGAGAGAAGCGCACTTATGATTTCCCTTCCAGTCTCCTGGTAGTATCCATTAAGAAGGCATCATTAACACAACGGTAATTTTCCATTGCAAACCGTTGGTGAGTTACAAAACAAATTTGTATATAGGCATGCTCGGTACCGGTGTACCCTGCGTTTCCAACCCTAACCAAACATTTTTCTGACTGGCAACAAGATATATTAGGTAGGAGCACATGTGAAAAATGGCATGCTTTTGATAATTTAGCAATTGCTCTTTCAAATGATGACATATAATTTCACCCCAATCCATAAAGACATCCTCACAGATTTTCAAAATAAATAAACACATCCAATTCTCAAAGCTTTCAGAATCTCCATCACCAACGACACGATGCAATAGAGTAATGGCATTAAAAATTTCATCCTTAAAATGTGTCTTTTTAAGCTCAGGGGGTAATTGGGACTTACCTTTCCTTTCAAACTTTAGCCAGGTTTTAGCCATCGAATTTTTACACCAATCTTCTCTTTCTTCGAAGAATTCATCAGCAATTGCAACAGACATCTTCTCAAATGGCAGTTCTACTGGGAGGCCAAGAGCTAGAGACACAGCTTCAGGAGTGACCTTGATAACCACTAACTCATCCACTGCTCTAATCTCTTGTGTTTCAGGAATGTACCTCTTTGCGCAGGCAACCACAAATTCGAAATAGTCTACTGCTTCAGGTATTCCACCAGCATTAGCTAAACCACTCACCACAAGCCTCTCATTCAATGCGGAATCTCCTTCACTCTCCAAGTGCTCCCACAATTCTTTCAAATCCAGAGGTTTGATGTTTGTGTCTCTCACATTCAACAGGCAGTTTCCTATAGCAGTTTGCATAAGTTCTCAACCTTCTGGGAGATAAACATACTGAAATAATGAGATTGGTGGGTACAAAATACAATATGCAAATATAAGTGCAAATCTCCTAGCACCTCGCATTTAAGTTTCCATCACATCTGCATGTACCGTATTTATGAAATACTTAACTCCTTATTTTTGAAAGAAGAAAATTGCCTTAAAAGACGCACGCTTTTCAATATGATTTGACATCTCCAGGTTGTACGACACCTTGAAATGAGCGAAAAAGAAGGCATGTCGCCAGGTTGCTTGGATTGGTAACTTGCTAACCAAAGTCTAGAGTTGATAGGTTATGATAACTCCTAACTCCGCAACTTGCTTGAAGACAGCACATGAGCGGACTATGACAAGACTTAAGTCGCTAACACATGAAGTTACGAAACTTGATAAACTGACGACTAGGTTATGAACTTAAAGAAAGTGGCGACAATAGTTACATGACTTAGGAAAGCCACGACAAAGGTTATGAAAACCGGGAAACTGGCGACCTTAAGAGATAAACTCTAGGTAAAAAGACTTATAAGATAATAACAAGGACTTCAAAGAGGGTAAATAAGGAAAACAAAGTCCGTGGCCTGAAAATTTTAGAACATGAGTAACAATAGGACAGGAGCAGAGAAGAGTGTCATTGTTGAGGTTATCAAAAGGCTTCTTGAGCAGGGTCACATCATGAGCATCTGTCTTTGTGCTTTTTGTCAGGGAAAGAGTAGTAGAATCAATTATTGTGTGGAATTAGTTTGGACCAGAGTTGCATGGAAATGGATACTGTATTTGATATAGTTATGGCAAAATTTCAAGATCTGATACAGATATAGCTGGATACATTAATTATGGCAAAATTTTAAGATCCCCTGTCAGGGAAAGAGTAGAAGAATCAGTTATCTTGTGGAATCAGTTTGGACCAGAGTTGCATGGAAATGGATGCTCTATTCGATACAGTTATGGCAAAATTGCAAGATCTCCTGATACAGATACAACTGGATATGTTAATTATAAAAATATAGGTATATTCAAATAGTTATAGAAAAACAGGTATATTTGATTAGTTATATATCTAAGGGTATAAAAGATAACTTTAAATATATATATTGGTTTTTATATTTAAGTTTATAATATTATTTTGTTAGATTTTGTTTTTTTATCTTTAGTGATATATATTATAAATATGTGATTTTTTTATGCTTTGCAAATGAATTTTTTCTTATAAACCCTAAACTGGGTATGGCATCACTAATGTGAATTTTTTATTTTATTTTTTAATTTTTTTGCAAATTTTGAATGTCTTTTCATTTACCCTGAACTGGGAATGGCACCATACACTGGTGCAGTATCCAGAAGTAATGGATCTGATCCAAATATAGGCTTGTATATGGATGCAGTATCCATGCCGTATTTGGGAGTATTGTATCCAGTATCCGATATGCAGATACGTGTATCTAGCTAGAGGGTAAGCATCCGACAACTTTGGTTTTGGACATCATTAGCAAAGAGGGTCAAGATATTTGAGGGCAGTTCAGGCAAATGCCCATTTGGGTTCCTTGGCATGTTGTTGATTTTGCCGGAGGATGGAGAGGACAGTTGCAAGTTGAGCCAAATGTCCAAATAAGGTTTCCGTCATTGACTAAGCAGACATGCAGAGTTGTTTGGTGAAGAACTTATTCATGAGAGATTGACAAGTTTCCATGGAGTACCCAAGACTTAACTATCAGGCCAAGTTAGGCTGTAAAAGTGGATCATCAAGGTTTAAACATATATTGACATTTTGACAATTGCTTGATCTGTGGTATGATTTGAGACCTCAACTCAGCAAAGTAAATCCACCTAGCTAATGAAATCACCTTTGCCTAGTTTTTGTGGATATTTTTTTTTGGGAAAAGTTCCTCAACTTCCAATTCCGTTAACAGCTCTACTCAAGGAAAGACAATTGATGTGATACTGGCTGTTGCAAAACTGAAAGGGAAAATGGCGAAGTTGTTTTGTATCTCTATGATAGCATTCGTGATTTTGACATTCTACAACCCCAATCAGTCATAAAGTTTGCTCCCCATTCTTATGCAGTTGTGAGGTTGCCATGAAGTGCAATGTCAGACAAAATTTGGTGTTGTAAGATAGAAATGTACTGCACAAACCATTTACATCCACCATCTTTGATCAAATTCACATTAATTTCTTTTAAATCCATAACTGTCTATAACTCACACATCTCAAGTCTGCTGTATTCTTGTATATTTTTGGCTGATGTGCTGCTCAGAGTTGCTCCTCCAACTAGCTGAGATCAGTCTTCAGTGGTCCATTCACAAACAAGATGGCTGTGTGACATCAATGGAAGACTCTTCTTTGTAGAATGGGTTCAGTTTTGCTTCAATGTCAATATGGTGGAATAAACTCATTGCTTGTCATGATCAGCCATTGGCAATGTGTTTTGCAAGACAAGCTCACTACTTGTTTAAAAAGGGGGTTAGACAATTTGAAGATATTTGGGATTTTGATATACTTGGTCGGGCCTCATGGAATAATATCAAAGAGTAGCATGGGTTGAGTAATAAATATAAACAGTTCCTTATTTTTATTAAATCCTTTATTCTTTTTGACCTGGCTATGAAATTATGCATTTCAAGGGATTGCTATTTCTTTAGAGATTGGAAATGGCCATCTTACAGTCATTACAATCATTTTCCTTTAAAGAAAATATATATTCAGTTACTTCCTAATCTTACCTCTCATCTGAACCATAAGTGGAAATTCAGATTTAGCTCCAAGTTTTGGTCTAAATTAAGTGCTCAAATATGGCATTCTAAAGCTGATTTTGATACACAGATGTTGGTTTGGAAAACACTACATTGCAAGCTACCTGTGGGGGATAGATTGAAATGTATTATGGTCCAACCAGCGAACTGTCCCTTTTGTCATGGTGTTGAAAGTTTGAAACACATATTTTAGGGTTGTTAACATGTTAAAAAACAATGGTCTACTGTGTTTAGAGATTTTTCAATGATTTTTAACCCTGATTTGAACTAGAAAGAAGCTATTTTTGGCTTTGGTATGCAAATTGATGTCATTACTGATTCTATCTGACATATGGTCTAAAAAATATATGGAAGAATAGATGTGCTGCGATGTTTTCTAATAAGTATTATCAGGTAATTGACACTCTTAAGGCTTTACTTTGACATGTCTTTAGGTGGCTTTTCTTTTTTCGCAGATCAAAGTTTTATGCAAGAAGAATGAGAAGGTCAAACAACAGCTACAACAGATTAAATAACATATTATGAAGTTTCAGCTTGATAGTAGGCTCAATCATTGTAAAAATGTTGTACAACTCATGTAATTTTGTCTATTTGGTGATAAAATGTTGTACAACTCATGTAATTTTATCTATTTTGTTGCCTTGATGGCTGGATTTATGGTTGTGGTTGTTGCCTTTGTGGATGTTTACTATGTACCTCAACTACTTCTCATAGCTTCATTCTTGTAATTTGTTTTTTTTTTGTTGCTTTGTTCAATATAAATTTTTTATTTTTATTTTAAATTTTTTTATGAGCTTCTTTTTCTCCTCTCAACATGGGTAAATTTAAGGAAAGTGGAACATCTAAGAAATATTTACTCGGGGCAATTTGCTACCCTAGAAGCGTAGCGAAACATCAAAAGTCCACTCACTAGTAATGCCCCATTTTTCAAATTAAGCCAAGTTGAAGAACAAAACACCCATCATACATATTTTTTGGTTTTTTGGAAATTTGTACCAAGGAAATAGGATTTAAATTATAATAAAGAGGGTCTCAAGTGAAGTTAAAATATAAAATAAAAAGGTCTCTTGTAATTAAAGTTTATTTTTAAATAATTCCTCTCAAATATCAATCAAGGTCATGAAAGAAACTTGAAGAATTATATCTTTTGGAGGAAAATTCTATTTAAGAGAGACCAAACGAGGAGAAAGAGATATATTGATCAATCATGCTATTTCTGATTTCTACTCCTCGTTGGAGCATTGGAATTTGGTTCAATTAACCTTAGGACAAAAACCCTCTAGGTTTGGAATTGGAAGACAAAAACCATTGATTTCCATTGCTGAATTAGTGGATGAGAACCTTCGATTCAATTCTTGTTTAAAGATGTATTGTTGTTTTTTTTTGATATATTTATGATGCAAATTACATTAGTGTCATTCTAAGGGTTTGTGCATTGGATAATCATAATGTTGTTCATTTGTTGTGATACTCAAGGGCAAGGCATAGGTTTTCACTCTTTGTCATACAACATAAGGCCTCCTTGATGGCCGAAATCTTGCTGATTGTACGTTTTATTTGCATTGAAGCCTTGATCATAGGGTATATCCATTTCTTGTTCGCCACCATACATTGCAAATACCCTTCAAAACTCTATCACCATCGTACATAATATGCTCTCCAAGGCCATACATTATTACTTTGTTGTCATCGTACTTTGCTATGTTGTACTATATGAAATATGAATGGAGTCCGTACAAGATCACAATTATATGTCCGTACTTCGTACTTTTTAATTGACAATATTTTAATATTTTTTAGTTTTGCTACTTTAATTTTTTTCGGCTTCAGTATTTTAATATTTGACAACTTGAATATTTTAATATTTCCCCCTTTTAATTTTTTATATTTTCCAACTTTGATAATTTAATATTTTTAACTCCATTAATTTAATCAATTTTTGCTTTTTCTTTCTATTTTTTTCTCCATTTTCTCTTTTCCTTTTATGTCTGTCTCGTTTGATTTTTGCTTTATTTATGAAGCTTGGGGTTGCATACGAATTTGCCACAATATTTTGCAACATTTGTACTCATAGCACATTCTAACATTCTAAATCGATTTTTTTTTTTGTAGTAAGATGGATTTTGTGTACCTTTAGCTTTTTGGCTACCATCGATGTACATATCACCTCTTTGTTGATACCACTTAACTTCATCTCCTTCGATTGTCGAGGGTGTCACCGGATTGTGTACTACTTGTCATAAACCATTGGAAGTTGGTAGTGGAGGTGGCTTCATGTTATGGTCTATTGTCCATTGTATGACAACTTCATTATATCCAGAATGTTCTGCTACAAAGTAGTATTCGACCATCAGCACTAGCTATAGGCTAGGTCCTTTCGCTGTTTCTTTTGAATGTTCTCTTGTGGGGTTGTGCCATTCTTCTGTGGTCTTCCTCTTTTTCTTATCTTTGTCCAGCTCGTAGCTAATATATCAAGTCCTTTGTCCTGAATGAGGTGTTTTTCAATGCCATCCTCCATGTGACTTGACCCATTCAATAGGTGGCATAAAGAACACATTTGTTAAGTGCTGATGGACTTTGGTATTGCCACTCCTAGTTCTTGCATAATAGTTTTTTACCATTACTCCTTTTGGTCCTTCTGGTTCTCACATAATAGGTTCTACTTCTACTCCTTCCGGTCCTTTTGGTTCTTGCATGATAGGTTTCTCTTCCACTGCTGCATCACTCCCCTTTTCCATCTAGTCTACCATGTTGATTGCAATTGGAGTTTCTGTTCTCTCCTTGTATGGTTTTATTTTTGATCTGTTAATACCATCTTTCAGTAGAGTGCCGTCTAGATTCTCTAACTTGATAGCCTTGTTATTAGAGACTTTCAAATTTTAAAGGGATCAAACCATCTCACTTTGAATTTTCTTGGTTTTATTTTATTACGATTGTTATAGTTTGGAACTAACTGTCTAGGTTGGAAGTTCACTCGTTGGAGATGTTTGTCATGCTAGTACTTTCTTCTTTTCTGCATCACATTTGTTGCCCATTGGGCCAACACCCTTTGTTCGTCAAGTTCAATTGGAATAGTCACTCTTCCAAACCTTTTGTATCACCTAGTCGATTCTCGACAACAATCCTTAGGCTTGGTACCGTGTACTCATCAGGGACTACTGCTTCTTGTATGTACATTAAGTTGAATGGTGTGTCCTATAGTCAACTTGTATGTCATTCGGTAAGTCCAAAGTACGATTGACAACTTTTCTTTCTAGTTTGCTTCTTTGATGTCACATGACTTGTGGGTGATGGAGAGAAGTACTTTATTCGTAGATTCTATTTATCCATTCACTTTCGAGTAGTATGGGATTGATAGCTTATGAAAAATACAAAACTTCATCATCATGAGATGAATGACATGGTTCATTAAGTGTCCCCCTATTACTAGTAATTTGTATGGGGATACCATACCTAGTAACAATTTTCTCATAGATGGACTTTGCCATAGTGACTGTTGTGTTGTTTGTGAATGCTCTGGCTTTTTCCCATTTTGTTAGGTATTTTGTGGCTATGATAATGTATTTGCATCGGTGTAGTTGGTTGACTTTAAGTGAACCGATGAAATCAAGTCTCCACCTCTTGAAGAGTTCTTGGGGTTGTGATGGAAACATGTAGTCTCTCTTTAGTGATTTGCCAACTCTATGGAAAATGTCACATCCCACTACCGATTCTTGGGAATTCGTGTGTAACGTTGGCCACCATGACTCGCCAACATAAATTTTTGGGCCGTGGCATTTGGTCCCATATGTCCTCTAGCAAGCCCTTCGTGTGCTTATTTGAGTACTCATGGTATTTTCTCTTGCATAACATATGGCCTTAGGATGTGGTCAAATCCCATTTTATATAACAATCTGTTGATGAGCTAGAAAGTTTTACTCTTTAGGACTAGCTTCCTTCTCTCTCTAGGTGGCATTTCCTTTGGGAAAGTGGAAGTGGACAAGTATTCTTCGACGCTCTTGTATCTTGGAGGTAGTGTTGCAATTTGAAATAGATGGGCATTTGGAAAGTCTTCATTCACTCCCTCAGGTGGTTCACTCGACTTGATCCTAGATAGTTGGTCGACAATGACTTGGCTTTTCCTTGATTGAACAATAATAATGAATGCAAATTCTTGCAATAACAAAAGTCACCTACTCACTCGACCTTGGATTATTGGCTTGTTCACCAAGTACATAAGGGCTTGGTGATTGACATAGAAGGTGAATGGTGTTGCCAACAAGTAATTTTTGAACTTCTGCATCAAATAGACCATCCCCAATGCTTCCCTCTCCATTGTGCTATAATTCTTCTATGCCTTTGACAATAACTGATTGGTGAAGAAGATTGAATGGTCCAATGCTTGGGGACCCACTTGGGCCAGTGTTGCCCTGATTGCATAGTTCAATGCATCGACGTAGAAATCCTTACTCCATTTCGAGTATGCACAGATTGGTGAACTTATTAATTGTACCTTTAGTTCATCAAAGGCCTTCTCTTGGTCTTTAGTCCATGTGAACAATTGGCCCTTCCTTGTTAGTATGTCAAGTGGGTAAGATATTTGAGCAATTCTTTTTATTAAATCTTCTATAATAGCCGACATGACCCAAGAATGATTTTATGCTTGTGATGTTTTGAGGTGCTTCCATTTGTATGATCACTCATATTTTGTTTGGGTTGATCTTCAACCTCGCTTTACAGACTATGCACCTTCTATAGTTTTCCTTGTGGCACCATGAATTGACACTTCTTTGGGTTCAATGCCAATCGTGTTGCTCTACATTGTTTCATGCATTCCTTGAGCACTTTCAAATGGGTCTCTTGGTGTTGTAGATCAACCAATCATCTAGGAATGCTTTGAAGTTTCCAATCAACATCTTATCAAAGATGTGTAAGATGATCCTTTGAAAAGTTTCCGAAGCATTACACAGATCGAATGACATCCGGTTGTATGCATATATTCCATCCTCAACCACAAATGTTGTCTTCAACTTGTCCTTGGCTATGCTTATTTGGTTGCATCCAAAGAATCCATCCATGAATGAGTAAATTTCATGACCAACAACCTCTTCCAATATTGATTCGATGAATGGGATTGGGAATGGATCTTTAATGGTGATTGCATTCAAGCTTATGAAATCCACACATATCCAATTGTTCTAATTCTTTCTTCAACGATATGACTATCAGGGAGAACCAATCAATAACTTCAACCTTAAAAAACTATTTTGGCCTTCAACTTCTTTTCTATCTCCTCTTGACCTTTTGCAACATAATTCTTGTTCATTCTGTAGGGTCGCTTCCGTACAGGTTGTGCTCCCAATACTAGAGGAATTATGTGTACACATAATTCTAGAGATATCCCTTTCAAGTCCTTGTATGTCCATACAAAAGTGACCTTGTATTGTGTGAAAATCTTAAATGCTGCCGCTTTGATTATGGGGATTTAGTCGTCTTCAACTAGGATCATTTGTGGATTAATCTCCTCTTCTAAATTCACCTTCTTCATTCTTAGCTCCTCGTACTTGATCACTTTGTCTCGTTCGAAGCTATGGGTTGGTGCATCATTTTTTGTGGCTTTGTTATCTTCTTCAATCTCCCAGATTTGCAACATGTTGCAATCATGCTGGAACACTTTGTAATCTTCCATTTGCCAATGAAAAGTCCATTAAGCAAGCTTGTTTTGTCCTTCAAGCAATGTTGGAGGTCAGGGAAAATTTTAGTGACGAATCTTCGCCAATTGGCGAATTCTAGGAATCGGCCAAGTTGAAATTGGCAAATTTTTCGCACCCAACAGGGTGTCCAAATTGCCCGGATTTTACAAACTATCGGTCCAATGCATGTCCATTCGCCTACGATTTTTTTTGAGGCATATTTAAGCAACAAATTTTCCATAACAAACTACGTGTTTCAAATGGACCGACTAATATTTTTGCCTGGAATCCTAGAAGCATGTAATAAAACATCTACATATTCGCCAATACTATTAAAATGACATTGTATCAGGACCCATTTCGCCAATTTAAATTTACAAAAAGTTGCTTGTGAAGACCCATTTCGCCAATTAAAATTTATAAATAGTCGCTTATGATGACCTATTTCGCCAATAACATTAAAAAAAATTACATTTGAGGACACATTTTTCCTTGAAAATTACAACGTATCGTTGTATAAGCACGCAGGATTCGCTAATTTTTTAATATACCATTTAAAAATCCCGCAGAATTTGCCAAATATGGATTGATATAAATACAATAAAAAATGTCATTTATTTTTACACATTTTGTTCAGTTCTGAGGTTCTACTTCTCAATTCGGAAGTCAACAAAAGCCGAAAATGTAGACTTAAAGGTGAGTGATCATTTCTTCATAGTGTTATAATAATAAGTTTTCTTTATCTCTTTTTCATTCTTGCTTCAGTCTTAAAGATGATATTGAGTAGGGAATGGGATCTATATTCTTTGTCCTTCTTAAACAAGAAGACATTTTTTCCAGTTTTTATTCGAAGTGAGAGATCAATATGTCGAGCGACTCGAGCAACAAGGGTAAGGCTCTTGCCGCTCCTCAAACTCTTGCTGCTCCTTAGGGTGGTGAAGAGACTGGGAGGCCATCAAAACTCCAAAAACTTAGATGTACCATACAGTCTTACTTTGGAATTTCCAAAGCTTATGATCCATTAGGTCAAGATGGAGCTACATCATCAACTCTTCCACCAAATATTGGTAACATTCACAATACCTCATTGCCACCGGAAGGTCAAGTTGAGATTGTCATTGATTTAAATCAAAATGTATCAAATGAGGATGGCAATACCACAAAAGATGTTCCAAGGGATACCTTGGGCCCGGTTAGCCAGAATGAGATAATTGACTTGGATGAGGATGATGATGTTGGTAGTAAGAAAAGAAGAAGCAAATAAAAAATGGGGCGCGAGTGGGAAATGACAAGGAATTTTCAACTTGGTTGGTTGTCAAAGTACCCATTCATGGTACCAGTGGGGATTGAAAATGCAAATGATATTGAAAAGGAAACATTGGCCAAATGTATGATTTGTAGTTGGAAATGTGGAAGAGCCAAGACGTTCCAGCTAAATATTGACACTATAGAAAAACATATCGATAAAGTTTATGAAAAATAAATCATAGACATAAAGGAAAAATCAGTTGTACGATGGGAATCAAAGGAAGAATGTCTTCATGTTAGGTATGCCACGGATTATGAAGAGCATGAAAAAAGAATGTCGAACATTGCTTCATGTAAAGGTACACTTGAGGCTCAATTTGGAAATGCAATGGAAGCAACAAATATGCCAAAAACTGTTCAGATGAGTTGTTTTTCATATTTTGTCTAGAGGGCGTCCTATGATAGACTACCCAGAATATTCTAGTTTATTATCTTTTTTTGAATGTTCCTCACTATCCCTTCTCACATTGGTCAGTAAACACTGGATGGGAATGGGCAAACTGTCTTGCTGCAGTTGAAAAGAAAGATTTAAAGGAGAAAGTAAAAGAGTCAAATTTCATTGCATTATCTTTAGATGAAGTTACTGCAGTAGACAATACTTCTTGGGTTTGTATGCATTTGTATACTGTAGAACGACATGTTCTCCAAGCTCATCTTCTTTGTGTTCATAAAATGAAGGACAATTCAACATCACAAAATATATTTGAACTAGTCAAGAAATATTTGAATGAAATTGTAGGTATGGATGAGTTGACAATTGCCAAAAAGTTGGTGTGTGTAAGAGCTGATGAAGCTGTAGTGATGCAAGGTCAAAGGAATGGTGTTTGCAAAAAGTTACAAACTACTTGTGCACCATACATGCTTGGAATTCACTGCATGGCCCATAGAATGAATTTAGCATTCAAAATTGTAAGAAAGTTTCCTACAGTATCAGAAGTGTAAAATCTAGTCCGCGAGATCCACGCATACTTCTGTCGAAGTCCCAAACGTTTCGTAGAATTTCAAAATTTTGCTGAGGGAATAACACCAGGAAACAAGCTTCTCAAGGATGTCAATACCAGATGGATCTCCTTGCATGGACCAACGCAAGGAGTTCTTTCAGAATATCAATCCTTGATTGGAGTGATGTATGAGCATCACAACACAGTAAACAAAACTCCTAACTTCTTACATAGGTTAAGCGATATAGAGACACTCTTGACTTTAGCTAGTCTTCTCCCCATGCTGGATGAGATGGACAATCTTATGAAGAAAGCCCAAGAAAAAACTATGTATATTAATGAATATGCCAATCTACGTAAACATACATGCTTGGCCCTCAATCATCTATATCTAGATCTAACACAAGATGGCCCAAATTATTTCATATGGCAGAAAATTACTGATTTGAATAATCCTGATAACTATTTATAGTTTAATGCAAGCAGACACTTATGTATCTTTGAATGTGGATATGAGATACCAATGTACCATTGTAAGACAGCCAGGCGCTCTAGCAGAGAAGTAGCTGTTAAGGAGGAAGATTTTAAAGGAATTGTTAAATTCTTTTGGTGATAATTTGAAGGAAATTGCAAAATCTCTTTCCTCAAAGATACGTGAAATATTCCCTCAACATGAAATACTTGAAGCCATGGGTATTGTGTATCCTCAATTTTGGGCAAACCAAGAGAACCAAAAATATTTTCATGATCATGTAAAAATCTTGATCGAACAATTTTTGAAAAGTGTAACATACGATGAGCAGAAAATAGAAGGAATTTTAAATGAAGCTAAGCTTAGAAAACAATCTAGGAGTTTTGCAACAACTATAAGGGACCAGTATAAATCCATGGGCAAGGAGAAGGCCTTTGAACCGGGATCAATAAAAAAGGGTTGGACAAACTTAGGTCAGAGTGAAATATTGCATGGTTTGATATCAGAATATTTCAAACTTGCTGATTTATGTCAAACAATGATATTGGGGTCGGTGGAGGATGAGAGAATTTTCAGTACATTGGGGTTTTTGAAATCAAATTTAAGAAACAAACTAGACAAGAATTTGGAAAATTGCTTGAGGTTGAAAGGAACTGCGTATAATGTCTTTAATTTTCTTTTTGAAAGGGCACTCGCAATCTGGAGGTCCACATGTGAAAGAAGAAGGACCGGGTTGTGCAACACTCCAATTCCAAATGCTGGTACTGGTGGCAGTGGCAGTGGGACTGGGATAGATGACAGTGACAGTGATAGAAATCACACAATGAATGTTGAATTTGAGACACATGCCAAAGAAAATGAAGAGAAGACTCATAATCAAATTCAAGACGACTCTTTTACTTTATCTGATGATGAACGTTAGTTTGAGGACCCTGACTCCGTTTGGGAAATGGAAGAGAATTAGCAGCTTTTAGGTATTTATAATTATACTGCACTTCATGGATCAGTTTATTCAATGAAATTGGGAATCATTGCACTTCATGATATATATATTTTGATCGGTAATAATATTTTTTGCTTTATTGATAAAAAATTCATATTACATCATTTTCTAAACTTTTCTGAATAACCATCTATCCTCCAGATATTCAACTACTTTACCCCAATTTCTCAAAAAATACAGTTTATCTATAGTGACTTCACTGCTAGCCCTTAACAGCTACATCAAAATCAAAATTTCGCTCAAAATTACATTTATCGCCTTTTTCAAATACCTACTAACTACCTTGCAAACCAAAAAACATCTTCCCTTCATTTCCCACAATTTTAGAAAACCCCCAAAAAACCCCAAAAACTAACTACATACAACTAAAAACTCACAATGCCTGACATAGGATTAAATTACTGTAAAGCTCTAGACGAGCTACTCACCATAGATTCCATGGTGGCCCCATTCGTCTTCCTCTTCCTTTACGGTCGCTGCTCATTCTTCTTCAAACACTCTGCTTCAGCCTTTGCCTTCATGATTACCGCCTCAACCTCTATTAATTCCACAATCAATTTCAAAGCTTCCCACCCACATGTTGCTCCCTCTCTCCATTTGGCTTTACGTTTTCCTTCTATCCATTTCACAAAGGGTACACATTTCTCTGTTTCTTCTTCCTCATCACTGTCAATACCCTCACTGATATCCATTCCTACACCCAGAGTCACCCATTTCAATAGTGAGTCCATGTCCTCAAGATAATCCTCATGCACCAGTGTCTTCATCACTTTTTTCACAACTTCAATCGACTCTCCCAAATCTAAACCCCAAGCCATAATTAGCGAATATATGTCCATGTTCGTTCTGTATCTATGATTGAGGTCGCCAAATCCTTTTCCCAGAATTAGTTGCACTGCCTGCACTAATCTCTCATCACCGTACAGGAAACAACCCATCAATCTCTTCACCAATGCTCCTCCACAAAAAGGTGAGAGTTGTTTCCTCATTGTAAACATGAAACCGACCTCCATCACCACTGCAGCTACAGAGCCACCACCTCCTGTTCACCGTTTTCACACTAATTATTCGCCATAGAAGAGAAGCATCGAGAAAGTATTTCCTCCAAAGATTAATAATTCACATTCCTTGCCATAAATGCTAGGCGTACGATCGACGCCGCCACCCAACTCCACACACTTCTCTCATTCACTTCAATTATTAGAAGGCATTCAACTACTCCATTTATTATATTATAATTTTACTTTATTTTATATTGCACTTCATGAATCATATTCCAAAGTCCAAACTGTAGTTGATGATATTTTATGTTGTATTCCATGAAATTGTAATATTTTATATTTTATATTGTATTCCATGGTATTGAATTTGATGTGATTCTGCATCATTTTTAAAGAACAACACTTATCACACTACTTATAAATTCCTATTGCATTTCCATTCACACAATCTTTGATAAATAACTGGAAGGAATATTATTAATCCATTCCTTGAACAAAAGCTAACAATTCAACATCCATAACTTATAAGTTATAAGCTAACAAAAGCTAACAGTTCAACATAAATAACTTATAAAGGCTTTAAGGCATCCACACAACTTAAACAATAAAAGCTTAAACCAGAAAGCAAAGAAATTCAGGTTGCTTTTAACCAAAAAGCAAAGAAAGGTGTAGCTTTTAACTAGAAAGCTTTGAAAGGCATGCCAATATGAAATATCAAACTATAAACTAAAGCACAAGGACTTGAATCACTTCAGAACTAATAAATTTCTTTAACTGAACTCAACCATTTCCATAAGCATTCATTCAAAGATAAACATCCAATAGTAATGCAATCTTTTAAACTTCTAGAACACCAACATAGATAACCATTGACAAGATATTCAGAATAAATAGAATAAATCCATACACCACAACACAAAGATTATGTCTGCATGAACTTCACCATATAAGTTTCTATATTGAAAGATAACTGTAAAACAAACCTGAAAGCATAAAAGAGTTTTTGCTCTAATGAGGAAAATCAAAGTTTTTCCCAAAAGATCCTAACTGCATCGGCCAAACCCATAATACAAATAATTGAACGTCAAAACATTACTAAAGTCTGAATTTGAGCTTTTAAATTGATTATCACATGAAGGAATACATAGAGGCATTGGCAATGCAAAATCTTGCTAAAAAAAAACTCTGCATAGAGCTGAGTTGGAACTTGGAAACTCATATTATCAAAAATAAAATCACTGCATCACCTTTTCTAGCAACTTCCACTCTTCAGGTGGTGGAATTGTCATTTGTTCTAACTGATGTTGTTTGACTTGAATATTTGTTAACAATTCATGATTCAAATTGGAACCTGTCTTGGATTCTTCAATCAATTTTGCATTCAAGGTTTGCAATGTTTTGATGGAATCCAAATAGTTCACCACATCTGGGTTTTGAGGAAACTGGTCTAGATCAATCTTCCTTGCATCCTCCTTTCTGAAATCATTCTTTCCAACGAATCACTCATTTGTGTCAAAAGCCTCTGGCAAACCAAGCTCTGTGAAGTTCCTTACCTTTTCATCCACCTTCTTCATCTTGTCTGCAACCAAATGCAAATATTCCTTTGTTTCACGCATTCTCGAACACTTTTCAATGACAGATGACAACGTCATTGATGTTGCAAGCCGATTAGTAATCCCTTTTGATTTCAAAACATTGTCACTGGCTTGGTAGACTGTTTGTTGAATTTGATTTGCTGATTTCTCTAATGCCAACACATTTTTGTTATCCATTAAATATTTGTTGAGCTTATTATGATGTTGTCTGATAACATCAATCAATTGAAACATGTCACACAAATGATCAATCCCATGCATTATTTCATCCTAGATCTTTTGTTTCATATGCCTCATTGTTTCTCTA
Source organism: Sequoia sempervirens (assembly GCA_007258455.2). Classification (NCBI taxonomy): domain Eukaryota; kingdom Viridiplantae; phylum Streptophyta; class Pinopsida; order Cupressales; family Cupressaceae; genus Sequoia; species Sequoia sempervirens. The sequence goes on along the minus strand of VDFB02000007.1, from coordinate 29,212,504 downwards.
CAAAATGCAGATAACTTATTTTAACAAGACTTAATTTCATTTTTTGCTTCCATCAACTCTGCCTTCAATCTTTCATTTCTTTTTCTCTCCTCCAATCTTTGTTCCCACTGTGCATTTCCATTTGCAATGCTTAGTCTTAATTTTTCTGAAGTGGATTTTTCCTCATTATATTTCTTGTTGCTCTCATCTATCCTTTGCTTTAGTTCATTCATTGCAGTCTCATTTTGCTTATCCTCTACGCTTGTTGATGTAGAGGCAGATTTTTTTGTTCTTTTTTATAATTCATTGCTCTTGTTATCTGTTGCTTTCCTCTTTGCTTTCTCATTTGCTAGGTCTGCCTGCAACTTTTCAATTTGAGTCTGCAACCTTTTTTTCTCTCTATCTGGCTTTAGCAATGATGTGTACACCAATTCATTGTTCTTCTTTGATACATTAATTTTGTTAGTATTTCTGAGTCCAGAAAAATCCAATTGAATATTGTTCACCTGGAATTTAGATAGAGCCATCTGATTTGCTGGTTTGTTTTGAACTGTGGGAACAAGAATTGTGTACTCCATGATTTCTTTACTTGTGTCAAATGTGGGTAATACCATGGTTGTTGCAGGCTCTGAAGTTACAGTAGACACACTCTCCATCAGTTGCTTCTTTTCTTTTTTATTCAATTCTGATTTCTTTTTAAACTCTTCAATGTAATCAAAACCCGAGGATGTAGGAACAATGGAATGCTTGAATGGAAAAGGAATAGGAGTACTTGCAGTTGCTAATGATGTTACAACCAGACTAATTGGTATTAGGGGAGTGCCTGGAAATAACTCCTTTGTGGTGGATCCACTGGTAGTGTGACTTGGACTTGTCAAAATCCTTTGCCTCTTTTGTATGCCTTGATCACATGGTGTTTCTGTGGTATATTGTGTTGTTGTCCTCTTGTGTGTAATTTGTTGTTGTAGCACATGTTGAACACTACTAGTACTACTACCCATACCATCGCCACCAGAGGCAGTGCCAGTTGCACTAAGCCCTCCACCATGGGCATGTCCTAGTTGTGATTGTGTCTGACCATGAGGATGAGGATTTGAAGCTCTAACAAATTGACCTGTATGCCCTAGGTCTACTTTTTCACCTCCAACCCCAAGGCCAGATTTATCAACTAGTTTTCTATGCTCTACATTTGTTACCATCCAAGGGCCTTGTCTTTGGGAACCCAAAGGACCACCTTCATAACCCATTTTTTTAGCTATGGCTGCTCCTGTAGTAAATGCTTCTTTTGTGGCCTCACTTAAACCAAGTTTGAAATTGACATGGGTTTCTTCTTCCCTATCATCATCATATTCATCATCACTTTCTTTATCTTCTCGCTCATCTGGATGCTCTATATTCCACAATTTTCTAAACTCACGATCTTCGTTATCTCCATACTCTGTAAGAGCTCTTGGATCACCTAGCTCCTTCCTCATAGACCAAAAAGCAGTAATTTTTTATTGTGACCAATTTTTTTTTTGTAACTTCCTTATCTAGAGAATCTAGCATTTTTACTCTACTAGATGGTTTATGACTTTTTTCATAAAAATTGTTGTACCTCCTAATTGTCTTTTGATGCAATGCCATAATTTCTGCTAACAATTATTCAAAAGAAATACCATTCTCAGCAACACTTTTCTCCATTGCTACTTTGACCTCATCCCAAGAATCCTTGTTTCTCAAGTTTTCAAGCAAAGGCTTACTTTGATGTTGAATTCTACTTCTAGCATTCTTATTGAGCACAATCATTGATTTAATGGTGTCACATGGATCATACTGCTAGTGACAAATAACATCAAAATCAAAAAAATTCAAAATATCATGTGTCACACTAAATGCTTTTCTTTTGAATGTGATTCCTCCACATGAAAAAGGTAAAGAAGGAAATAAGGTCTTCTTCCCCTGACTGGTAAAGTGTAGTTCATCAGTACTTTGCATCTGCCTTACATATTCCAAAGAAAAAACCATTTCTATCACATGTATTGGAAGTTTGTATGGCTATACTTCTAATCCATAAAATCTTAGCACAATATATTCTTCCATTAAGTACCAATCAACCAATTGTATTTCTTTTCCTAGTTGAATGTAGTTTCTACATGACATAGGCAATCTAGGCATTGGAGTATTTGTAATTGCTTGATGCAATGGAGCCAAAAAGTAGTCTACAAAATGACTGTAGTTCTTTCAAGAATCATGCATCCTTATCACAGTGGTCCATTCATATACTGAAGCCATTTTCTTTTCCTCAACATTACTATAGGGCTGAATCTGAAGCTTGTTGGTCTGAAATATTCCTCTAAATTTGAATAGAAAAAGATAGCACAAGTAGGTTGTGAACCTAAATGTCTTGGTGGAACCTCCTTTAATCATTATAAATTGTTTATGCATGGATTCTACAATGTGCCCAATAAAATTATATTTGACATGCAGAACATGATAATGGATATTATATACCATTTCAAGGAGGCTTGCACCCACTTCCAAATTGATATCTAGTCTGAGGCAAAATGCTAGCTTGGAAATAATATCCTAAACCCATGGTCTAAAAATATCCAAATCATAAGGAGGCTTATGATCACCTTTCAATTTGTTTCTATCTTGAACTATTCTATTTAAGAAATATTTTTTCTCCATTTCATCCACTGCTTCATAATCACTAGCAAGCTTATGTGGACATTTTCAAATTCTTCGCTTGTAAACCCCAAGGCCAACACTTTTCCAAGTTCTTCTGCATTAATGGATAACAATTCTTCTTTGCTATCTTTATTAACAATTGCTCTTTTGTTATCATCATAATTTAGGGCACAAACCATGATAAATTCTGGGCAAGGGAAAACCTCATGTAACATCATGCACCTAATCCACTTACCCATGGTGCATTGATACTATTAACTTGCATTTTCTTTGAAGCCTTATTCTAAGATGAAAATCTAAGTTCTGAGGTATGCCTACCATAGGTTTCAAGATTATAAATATCATGGTATTCATCAGTGAAACCTGGGGTTTTAAGCAATTTTGCATAATGAATTTTTTTATTCGACATTGCTCTAGAGGTACTGGTGGTAGACATGCTGATACAATCAACAATGTGAAATTTGTGAATTCCCTATTAGTCCTTAATTTTTCTTAATTCTTAAGCCTCTTAACCCTAAACCTAAACTTCAAAGTTTAAAAAAATAAGATTTTAAGAAACGTCAAACGATGAAACGTAGCTGTAGGAATTCTTTAACTTACCCGGATTTTGAATTTTAATTCTTGAAGTTGAAACTGGGTTACTGGAATGGCTTTGTTGGAAGTGGAACAGTGGAACCTAGAACAGGGTGGTGCATTGCAATGAACAAACTGAAGACTGAAATCTCCCCGTGTGCTGACCCTCTAACTTCAAAATAAAATCACTTAGCAATAGAAAGTGTTGTTTTTTCGAATATTAAAGTGAATGAAACCAAAACGTCTATGTGTTACTTCCGGACTACACAATACACAATTAGTACATGGCTGACAACATTTAAAACAATCCATTTATGATTTACTCCTACATTGACAACAAATTCTAAATCGTCGATCTTTGTTAATCTAATGGTTATAGGGTGATTCCAGAGGTTTAAGTTTGCAAGCCTAGCGCTCTGTGCATTTCATTCCGGAATGCAACTACAACCATACGTCAAATGTTCATCGAACAATTGAGTAATTTATGATATAAGTAATAAACATGTGTTTTAAAGTTGCTTTAAACTTTAATGTGCTACGATTGACATCAAGGCCAAGGGGCTGGAAACTTAACATTGCAAAGGCCTTAATAAAATGAATTACAATGTCACATTAATAGCACAACTATTAATAGCACTTAACTTGCAAAAGACTTAATAAAATGAATTACAATGTCATGTTAATAGCACAACCATTTATTTTATTACAACTTGAACTGAATTACAATGTCACATTATTACATAGTAAAAATACAAATGTAAGTGCAAGCACCAAGCTTTTGCTGGACCGTTGGTGAAAATGTAAATGTGATACATGTGTGTCTGAAAATAAATGGGACTTGCTGGGTCAACCATGAGCTCTGAAAATAAACATATGGGACTTGTCGGGTCAGCCATGGGCTCTAAAAATAAATGCATGGGGAAAGGGGGGCCAATCCAACTAGGGAAATGGGAGTTGTGAAGATACAAAACGTACTTAGCCCCTTTCAGAACCAGACTCATGTAGAAGATGAGGGATTGTAAAATTGCTCCCATGTAGAAGATGAGCACTGAAAATAAATGCATGGGGCTTGCCTGGTAGGCCATGGTGTCTAAAAATAAATGCAAGAGGCTCTCCTGGCCAACCATGCAGATGATGAGGGGTAGTAAAACTACTCCCATCTTTTACTTGCAGCTTCCATGCACTAGGATAGCGCTTATCTCCATCAGAACTCCTCATCCTCGTTCAAAACCTGTTTGAGAAGTCAGGTGAATGAAATCAACTTCTTTCCAATTCTACCCATTTTGAGCTTGAAGGAAATTGGTCTTTTACTCTATAACTACATAACTAGAGGCAGGAGAATTTAGAGTATCCCCAATAATACTGCATCATCTTCTTCCTGAATCCTTATTAAGTTATTAACCCTACAAAATGAAAACCCTTATGGCAATTCAACGAATGATTTCAATTGTTCTCACTATCCTTATTTATGGGCCAAAAGTGCTACCAATAGTACCACTACTAGCTTGGTCCCTTGTACACCTCACACGTGTCACATGTGAGCTTGAGGTTGGGTATAGTGACTAGTCATAATTGCGATTCACGCAAACCAAAAATCCAACTTTATCGGTTTGTGTAACTTAAGCCTAACATTTACAATTTAAATGTTTAATTTGATTGACGTCTGGACTCTGACAACCTAGCTACATGCAAACTGTACCTCAAGCTAACAAGCTGTCAATTGTCAAAATCACCATTGCCACACAAGTTGTCAATTGTCAAAATCACTAGATTATTGACATCATCATCTACGATTCTACAGTACATCGTGCAATTTCCAATATAAAGCTATCCAATCAATCACTCTGGCTATTCATATGGAATTAATTTGCACCATCGCCTGCAATACCGTAGCCAAATTGAGAATTTCAATAGAATAAATGAAAGGTAGAGTACTTCGACACATTGAAAAGAGAGAATTAAATGTCTCATTTGACCTTAATCATTATCAATGTCCACTAATAAGTCACAATAAATTTTGCTAACTTATGAATATGATCAGAACTATATGTTGATAATTACTATTAGTTTTAAAAGCTACATTTAACATTTTTATATTGATCAAAGAAAAAGGGATTTACAAGAATGGAGCCACGAAAAGCATTTTAATTTAAGTAGCTATTGCTAAAGACTGAAGTACATAGTACATAACCAGCGTGGCCAAAAAGCCACTAACCGTGACAAAAAACCAGTCACAAAGTACATATTACAAGAACTGTTACACTGTACAATAAAATACAGACACGTGACATGTCACAAAATTCATTAATAATTTTTTTTGTAACATTAGCTAAGGCCATCAACCGGTTGTTTGAGTAGAACGTGAATTGAATTTTAAAAACTAACAACATAGAAGAAAAGCGAATCACCCAAAACCTTCCTCCAAAACTCTAGAATCTTTAATGATTCAATTTTCGTATCACATAGTAGACCCCATCTCATATTAACCAGGGCAAGAGCCTGCACTGTAGAAGCCTGCAATTCCACTTTCCTAAAGATTCCACCAACATGCGCTAACCCACTTTCAAAATTGTAATGCTCTAGCACCAACTCCAATGAAGAAATAGAGTAAATGAAAGGCTACAAATAACATATTTCCAGTGTCTTCACCAAATATTTATCGAGAAAAATGTTCATGCAATTGGATAAGAAAGCCGAAGCTACCTCAAAATATAGAGCACGAGGGTTTTTTTGAATCCATTCTCTACCTACAATTATTCTTATAACATCCTCAACCTGCACACAAGGAATTGTAAAAACCATACCCAACTTTCGTCTGTCGTATGCATTGTCCCTTCTTTTCTCCCAAAAACATTTGGGTAGCATGACACGCCATGAAGACTCCATAATATCTCAGTTAAATCAAGAATAGAGAAGAAATAAATCAAAGCCAACTATATTATAAATGATATGAAGAACATCAAGTGGGTGAAGTATATATAGAATTTAGCACAAACACAATCAGTATGACATCACACTTATCATTTTTAAATTCACCACTATCATTGATGTGACAATTAACATTTATTTCAACACTTGAATCCTTAAAAACAAGTGCTTAAAAGGTATGCCCATGACAAATGACAAGATGGCTGCATAGTGCACATGCAAATAAAGTTATTTTTAAAATGGGGACATCGCTAGGTTGACGAGACTCGACCCTCAGGATTAAAGAGTTAAGATTTAAGGTTTTGTCATAAAATATTTTGGTCTAACTTAGGCAATATTAAATGATAAACAAGAGCACGATGATCGAAAAACCTAAATAATTAATAAAATCTCAACCATTGATTTATGAAAATCTAACGGTTCTAGTGTTATTCCGGAGGTTTCAATTCACAAGTCTAGTGCTTCAAGGATTTACTTCCGGAATGCAACTATAGCCGTCCATCGAAAATTCATCGAACGGTCCCTCTTTTAAAACAAACTTTATGCATGTGCATAATTTAAAATGGGGACATCGCTAGGTTGACGAGACTCGACCCTCAGGATTAAAGAGTTAAGATTTAAGGCTTTGTCATAAAATATTTTGGTCTAACTTAAGCAATATTAAATGATAAACAAGAGCATGATGACTGACAGACCTAAACATTAATAAAATCTCAACCATTGATTTTTGAAAATCTAATGGTTCTAGTGTTATTCTGGAGGTTTCAATTCACAAGTCTAGTACTTCAAGGATTTACTTCCGGAATGCAACTATAGCCGTCCATCGAAAATTCATCGAACGGTCCTTTTAAAACAAACTTTATGCACGTGCATAATTTAAAATGGGGACATTGCTAGGTTGACGAGACTTGACCCTCAGGATTAAAGAGTTAAGATTTAAGCTTTGTCATAAAATATTTTGGTCTAACTTAGGAAATATTAAATGGTAAACAAGAGCACGATGACCGACATACCTAAATAATTAATAGAATCTCAACCATTGATTTATGAAAATCTAACGGTTCTAGTGTTATTTTGGAGGTTTCAATTTGAAAATCTAGTGCTTCAGAGATTTAATTCTGGAATACAATTACAACCATCCATCAAAAATTCATCAAACAGTCATGGTTATATTGATTCGCCAATGTTTTTTCTTATGCATTTGAAAATAGGTTTTGTTAGATCCCCAAAAATCCTTGATATTTTGAGGTCTTTTATCTTCAATATCAACATTGTATGTTGATTACACACAAGGTTTAGGGTTTTATTTGAATAGCCTTGTCATCCAAAATCCCCATGTAATCCTTGAATGTCTTATTCCTACATTGACTTGTTTGTCTGGTTACTTGTGGTATAAGTTACCTCTTGAGTCATTGTTTAACGTTTCTTACTAGCCCCTTCATTTAGAACTATTCGGTCATTCCCGGTCGCAAGGTATCTTAAATATTCCCAAGTTGGTCTTTAATATTTCATATACGAATGACTTAGGCTTAAGTCATAAATCCCGAGGGGTAAGATCTCATCGGCCTAGTCAAGGCCCCTTTTTAAGACTAACTGTGTGTTCGTGCAGGTTTGATGATCACGAGATGATAGGATTTAATTTGGGTTGCTCCCCACTGACCCGTTCATTTCAAGTGAATACAGTTTAATCATTGTGGGGTTAGCAAAATAATGCCATGTGTAAGTGGGCCCGATCGATATGTCCCATATCAACGCCCAAAACTTTGAGATCAATGGTGTTAAGCGAGCAAAGAAGGACGATCACATCCGTTCCCCGCTAGCTCACAAAGGAAAGATGCAGGTTCTTTAAAAATGGCGAGACCCACGAGATGTTGCCACGTGCACTCTACGACTACTAGTGGGTGGGGCCCTCACGTGCATGGGGAGAGTCCTGTCAATGAATTTCTATTGGTTGTTCATCTGAGTTGGAGTGGTGTTTAAAACTCAAATGAGTTTGACTCAATCTGAGTCATTCAAAATGGCCAGTTCACCCATGGATCAATGACACGTATTCAAAATTGTAAAGTGTGTCTGTTGCAATATTTTTGATTCGCGTGAATGGGCATTAATGGTGGAGGTGACCTGTAAACCTATTCAATTCCCTTCAAAATTTGTGTATGCAACCAAATCTTGCTTATGTGAGATTTGAAGATGTGTCCAAGGCAATACGAAGAGCTGAGAAGTGAATTGAAAAATTTATCCTAGTCGACATTAGGGGTTGTCACGGTTGAGAGCAGTAAATAAAATAAACACAATTTTATGCCTTTTCAGTTTTCTGAGTTAGGGTTTGCTTTTAATCTATTTTAAAATAAGTGTGTTTCATCGTTTTGCTTTCATTGCTTTAAAATTAGGGTTAATCTTTTCTTTTAAAAGCCATAGCCCTATAAATTCCCCAGATTTAGCCCTTGTCCTAAGTCATAAATTGTAATTAGGAGTTGAGTAGTTAAAATCCCTTCGTAAGAGCTCTTGCATATTCAAGCCCATGGCTCCCAAAATTCAAGGTGCTTCTTCCTCTACCTAGTCTAGAACCCTTTCGCAGGATGTGATTGATTTACTACCTCAATCTACAAATAAGAAACCAGAGGGAAGGGTCATGTTTCATGGACCTACTGTGAAGGAGGGTTTGATAGATAAGGCTTGCTTCATCAAGGATGCCGAGGTACCTTACACGGGATGGCAGATGTTTCAACATTGGTTTGGAAATAGAAACCTTGGGTCTCCTTTTAGTAACCCATAAAAATTGGATATGGGGAAACTGGTTGTTCCCAATGTGTATATGGATGTGGATCTCTTGAAAGATATCACATCAAAATATGATCTAGTTTCTAGGGTAGTCAAAACATATGATGGGGTGGTTATGGTGAAAATAACTAGGGAAGAAATTGAAAAGGTTTTTGCCCTGCATGAAAGGAATTCAAATATTCTTCCTTTAGATATGGATACTATTAGAACAGAGTATAACAATATCAAGGTATTCATTAGATCAAAAATGTTTCCCCTACATACTAAAGTGGTTGGAACTGGGAAACAACGGAGGAAGGTTAGGATTGATGACAGAGAGCTCGAACCTTTACCAATGAGCTATTTTTCCAATTACTTCAGAAAGATTGTATACTCTTTTTCCCAAATTGTAGGTGCCAATCCACCTGACACATTACAAAAGGAGTATAGCTACCTGGCTACACATATGCAACACCCACCATATATTATTGTTTATGATTATGGAACTTATATGGCTGATCACATCCATGAAGGCTTAGTTGAATTGCAAGGAGGAAAATAATGGGTGAAGTTCTGGTGGTAGTCATTGTTAATGCATATGTTCTTGTATAAGGGACATATAGCCTTTGAGAAGGAGATTACATTGGAAACGAAAAGGGATGATGTTGACTTACCTGTTCAATGTTGGACCTGTATCTTGGATATAGATGATAAGAGGTACAACTTTGTTATCTTTAGAAATGCTTTTGCATCCAAGATAAGGAGGTCCTAGGTATATGAACCACCTAGGATCCCTAAATAAATCCATGAGTTCTTGAGACCTAGAGAGCTAAGGCCAGATTTGAATTTGAGTCATAATTGGGGAGATTTCATTTTGTATCGTGATAAGACAATTTTCAGGATATATGGTAGTGGTTTGGGCCCATATGTTTTTCTTGCATATGTTCCCTTGAGAATAGGTTTCCTTGAGATCATGAGGCAGTTGAGAGCTACACAAGAAAAAAATATACCTGAATCAGTAAGGAAGGGGCCATTCTTCCTAGAATGGACTATATTTGCAGATTACATTGTGACAAAAGGGACAGTGAAGGAACTAGAATATCTGCTAACTCCTTACGAACTGATGATTGTGAGGCCGAGGAATCATGATCCTAAAGGTTTCATCAGTAACTCAAAGCAGATAAGAAAATGGGTACCTTTGTACATGCTTTTGATTACCCTGAAGATGTCATCAGGAATCTCTTCAACTTTGAGGAACAAGATGAAAGAAAAGCCAAATACCTGGCTTATAGAAAGATGGTGGAAGCTAAGAAGAAGAATAATCCTCAATATGATCCTTTTCCAAATATAAATAGTGATTTCAATAGGGTCATGTATGTCATGGACAATTTTGAGAATGTTGTTGGTGTTTTGAGAGAGCAGCGGGAGGTTCCTAATAAAGGAAAGGCAATGGTGGTTGAAGAAAGTACTGAAGTGACATTAGAAGAAAGACCTCCATATCAACCACCCAAATAGTTGAGGATTTATTCTAGGAGGAAGAAAGTAGCAAGTGAGGAAACGATCTCAATAGCCCCTATCATCTCTAAAGAACCAAGAGCAAAATATCCCAAGAGTGCAGTGCCGACTCCTCTTACACATGCCTCTTTACCTATAATTGATCTTGGTTCACCTCCTAAAAGTTCTCCCCCTCTTGAGCAACCACCTCAAAAGAAGCAAAGAACTGAAGCAAAAGGAGTGGTTGATTATTTTGACACAGATGAAGATGATATTTATGTCACCCTTGAGGAAATGCAGATAGGAATGCCTCCTCATGAAGGAGAAATTGCTTCAAGCTCAGGAAATAGCATCCTCAGATTAGGGAAGCTTAACATTTGTGGATTGAATACTACAGATGATTTGAGGGTAGAGGCAAGCAAAGAGTTTGTGGAGGATGACTCATTCATTGAAACCTCTGCACTTCAGGATTTCTGGTGGAAATCCAAGGCTGCAGATTATGCAGAGAAGGTGGCCATTGAAAGGATCTTGCACCCTGAATCACCTAAAAGTGTCATTGAGGTGAATGTAAGAAGCATTATGAAAGATGAGTTCAAAAAGATTAATGCCCAGGAGGGCAGAGAACTTGTAAAGAAGAGTGGTGTGTTGCTATTGCCAGAATGGAATATTGTTGATGCTATTGTTTTAGATGCTATAAAAGGGCTGAAAGACCTCTGGTACAAGAGAAGAAGAACTGGAAATGGCCCTTTGAGGTTCAACCTTCAGTGAGGATTGGGATGCATTGGCGATATGGTCATTATCTTCGACATTTAGGAAACCAGTCCTGGCAGAGCCATCAAAGCTTAGTGGACAATTGATTGTAAAAAGAGTTACTGATACTCCAGCTTTGGATGCTGCAGACATGGTTGTTGATGTTTCCAGGTTTACCCGGGCAGCTGTGGAGGGTCTTACCTTGGAAAGAGATAATCTCAGAGTTAAATATAGAGAACTCTTGGATGACTATGATAACAACCATTAGAATGTGGCTACATTAGAAACTGAACTGGCATTCTATAAACAAAGAGAGGAAGTACAAAGAGAATGGGGTTAGCCTAGCTCAAGCCACCTATCTTCAATTTCTCCAATGAAATTTGTGCATCACTCATTTCATAGTCATGCTCTAGCAATAGTACCATATAATCAAGGACATGAATCAATTGCAGAGGAAGAAATAAGCAGACCAAGCTCTAGTTCATCTGATAGAGATCAACTGCTTCTGCAAATTGAGGTATATAAGAAGTTGCTAGAGAAAGCTCAAGATACAATGTATAAGAACATATCAAAATTTGTTTGCACGACCTTAAAGCATCTAAATGAGAAGATTCATGAGAGACTCAATAGCGTGCATGACAACTATACTTTGATGGTGCGTGCAATGAGGTTGTCTCAGAAGGATAAGATGTTGTGCATACCAACCTTGAATAAATGGGTCCCAAGAGTTGAGAGATTGAAGTTGATTTTAGTGGGAGCTAGCCAGCATGAAGATAAGTACCCTCTAGTGCTTCCAGTTTATGACTTTGTGTGCAAGTTGAGCGAGCAAAAGTTTCAGGGATATGCAACTCCATTAGAGCAGAAGATAATAGAGTTGATAGCTCAATATAACCACATTGATTTAGCACCATTACCAAAGATTGAGGTGGCTAATTATGAAGTGAAACCATTGCAGACATGGAAGAGGGAACTGGATGAGTTTATTGGTTCCCAATTAGTTGAAATTTGCAAAGAAGTTAATATTGATGTCTTCAACAACACCCTCGGGAGGCTAACATTTCTTATTAGCTTTTTAGAGGATTTTGATAGGGAATCTAATGCAGTTGTAACCAAGTATTCCCCTTACAGGAAAGCCATGGACAAAATTATGGATTTTGATTGGCCGTTTGAGGAAGAATATGAAGAATGGGGAAGGTTATATGTTGGAAAGTTTGGTTTGTGAAACATATACTGGGTCATGTATTGTACAGATCTGGCCTCAGAGATTACAAAGTTAAAACATATGTTTCACAGAAAGGTATCGACTGTTGATGATGTAGGATGCTTATTGAGATGTTGACTCACCCATGGTCCACATCATTTTGTCATCTTGCTCGATAAATTGGGCGCGTTCCTTTTGACATATTCTTTTGAAAGGAAAAGTTTCTCTTTACTGCAAATGTAAATATTCTTTGTCTTATGTGTATTCCCTCCATTTTGATGACTGCAAATATAACTAAATTTGGAATATACCTTCCAGTGGTCCAATCCAATATTGACATGTGTACACTTGGCCTGAGGCTTGTTTTGCTCCCTTATTCTATAAAAGGGAATTCAGGGCCATTTGTGCAGATCTTTTGTTGAAATTATGGAGCTACATTGAGAGAATTAGAAAAACACAGAGCAGATATGTTGAGTCTTTATCGAATGTTTTGAGTCTAGATAGTAAATTTAGTTAAATGTATGGTTTATGAGTATATTTGAATGATAATGGAGATTTTCTGAGTCTGTAGTCTCTCCTTTTGGTTTTGTATTAGAAATATTAATGAAAATATTGATCAACGATCATTTCATTAATTGTCATCGTGTTATGATTTGATATGTGATATGGTTTTGGCTCTTGTTCATGGAATGAGTTAAAATGCTTGAATTAGACCATAGGTTCTTATATGAAGCCATTTGGATTTGATAAGTAGTCTTTAGTGCTCAGTCATTGATTCGTGAATTACAAGGTGATATCACTAGATCATAATTGCTTAAAATTAAATGTGCCTTATGTTTCAATTTATGTAGACTCCGAGCCCAAAGATAATGGCACTAATCTTTAACCCATTTAACCTTTCTTGGGGTTTCAGTCCTTCAACTTAAGAGAAATATTTTAAAATATTCATTGACCCGCTTGTTGTTCGCTGTTGTTTTTTACTTTCTCAGCTTAAGATGCATAATTAACTCAAAGAATTTCCACCTTTGTGATTGATTTCATCTTATTTGCTACTAATGAGAATCTATCTGACTTGATTTACAATGTATGTGTAAATTGTTGAAATGAGTTATATATTTGGCATTGTGGGAACACCCTTCCGGGTCTGGAAAAACTCGAAGTGCAGGAGATAAAAAAGTATACGCTTTATCTCATTTGTTGGCCACTCATCTGGAAGGTATTCGAGAATTGAGTTTGGCAGACTCATAGATATTTTCTAAGGCCTGCTTGGTTCGTTAAAATTAACCAACAAAATGGCGACTCTGTTGAGGAGCTTTCACAAATGTAGTATCTCTAGTGCAGATCTGGTATAGTCAGAGTCAAGTCTTTATCATCATTTGTCGAACTAGGTTTCCATTCACCCTTAGGAGTCGTATACGTCATTTTTTGTTTGTGCATCAACTTTTGGTCAGTTTTGTCACTTTATGTCGGGTTATGTTCAAAGTTCTCTCTGAAGTTGCAAATAACAGGTATAGATACAGTCAAATCTTATTTCCCAGTATCCTGGGTGGTGACTCTGAGTTTTCTCACACCAGTGCAACAACGACATCTCGTAAAGAACTTGATAAGAAGAAATTTGACAGCTTGAAAAACATCATGGGGAAAACTAGAAGTCAATTGGAGAAAACTCCTAAAGATAAAGCAAAATTTGGGCCTGCAAAGGATAAACAACCTCTATGGAAGAAGAAACCTGCAAAATCTAGTAAGTCCCTCAATTCTCTTCTTGGAGCATCTCCTACTTTTAATAATGAAATAATTAGTGCAAATACTGGTAGAGATTCAAGTAATAGTGGGGCAATTGAGGGAGGACAAGGTAGTTTCCCTGCTGAACAAGTATTTGATAATCTTAGAATTTCTAGAGAAGAAGATAAATGGGAATTTTTGGGCAAGAGTAAAGTGCCTTTAGACCCACCAACACCCGGGATGGGATCTGTATTACATGGGAAAAATTTTAATCCTAGAGGAGAAAATACCAATCCACCAGCACTTACTTTCCTTGGGGAAGAATTTGTGGATCAAACATTCCATACTCCAGCTCAGAGTGAGTATGAGGATTTCCTCAAAAATGAGGAAGATGTCAACAAAGATATACAAGCCTTGGATGAAGAGGCTGAATGGTTGGCTGAACAAGCAGAGAAAAGAGCTCAAAAGGAAAAGGAGGATAGAATTAAGGCTAAGCAACTTGAAAGGGATGAGAAGAAAGAAAGAGTGGAGAAAATGAGAGAAGAACATGCTAAGCAAAGAGCCTTTGAAAAGGCCGCTCAAGAAAAGATAGCCTTAGAAAAGGTTGCTTGAGAAAATATTGTTAAGGAAAAAGCTGCTAAAGTAGTAGCCTGAATTGTCCTTGAAGCCCCAAAAATCACAATCCCGATGGGAACTTCTGTTGCTAGTACTTATACATCAACCATTGCTGCCACCAGGTCTTCTGACCCTCCTAAGAAAACATCCTTTATAGATCATGGGAAAAGGATTGTTGACTATTCCCACCAAAATGTCTCCAATGCTCTTGATATCAATACAACCACAAACACCCTTACCTCGGCCGCCAAGACACCTATTATTAGTCCTGAAGTCAATCCTGATCCATCTGCTACACCTTTAGATCCTGACACTTTGAAGTTGTAGTTGAAGAGTGAGAAATTGCAAGAAGAATTGAGGAAGGTAGAGATAGAAGCAAATAATGCAGAAATGTCTAGAAGAATTGCTTTCCTCAAAATGTCAATCCTAACCCTCGATCCTTCAAGTTCTGGGAAAAGTGACAGTGCGTCTCATGAAAATAAGCCCGGGTACATACTCCCGGTGGAGGGGGTGGTGGTGACAAAGGAGGTGGAGGAGGTGGAAACAAAAGCAATAATTCTTATTCTGATGATGAGGACGAAAGTAGGAGTAAGAATGATGGTAACAAAGGAAATGGGAAAGGTAAGGAATGTGATCAAATGGATAGTACGAAAAATGATGCACAAAAGGATAATCATAGGGATAGGTGTCTCGAGGGGCCACCTCATAATGACCGATATAGGCAATTGAGTTTTGATAACATCCCTGGTTACCCAAATCCTGTCCCAAACAATGCCAGAAAACATCTCCCCAAATTTACTAGAAATAATGCTCTTAGTGGAGATCATATGAAAGCCTTCCATAGTTTTGTTGAGGACTTCAAATTATGGGAAGATGATGTAGCAATGAAGTATTTTATGCAATCCTTGGTTGAGGATGCAAGGGATTGGTATAGAGGATTACCTGATGGAAGTATTGATTCAAAGGAATCATTCTGCCGAGCCTTTAGGGAACAATATGGGGATCAGACTGATCCCAGATTCAGATTGAATGATTTCAATAACATCACCAAAGGGCATAATGAATCTTTTGTCAAATTCAACACAAGATTTCAGATCTCTATGAATAGAGTACTCGCTTATTTGAGACCTAATCCTGATGCATGTTTGGTAACATACTGTAATGCTTATGATTCTAAGATGTGTTACTTACTTAGGGATAAGAATCCATGAACCTTTCCTGAAGCATATAAAATGGCTGTGAACATTGAGAATAATAGGAGGGCTTCTAGTAAAGTAGGAAGGAGAGATGACCCTAAACTTCTAAAGAATTCCAAAGCTCAAAATGAGAAATCCAACAAAACTGCGGCTCCTGATGAGAAACTAGATCAAGTTCTCAGTCTGTTACAAAAGCAAGAAAAAAATGATAAACCTCAATTTCAGAGAAATGATAGGCCCCCTAGACTTCAAGATTTCCCTTATCATACCAATTGGCATAATGGCAAGCCAATTCAGAATAATCAGAAGAATTATCAAGCTACACCTGATCCTCTACATAAGAATACCACAAATGTAGTTGAGGATTTTCCATGGTGTGAAGCATGCGAGATTCCTCACACATCACAACAGTTTGTTGTAGCTAGATCTATGTTAGAAAACCAACAAGATCAAGGGGAGTCCCATTCACCATGCAATCCAGATGAGTCAACAAATATGTTCATGACTATGACAGATTTGGAGTATGGTGGTTATTCTTCTAGTGATGATGTTGACACAGATGATGTAGATACATAGAGGCAATAGGCAAGTATATACCACTAGCAGGTACTGTGAGATGAGGAAAAGGAAGATGAATATATTGCCTACAATCTTGACACATCAAACTTTTCTCTAAGAAGACCTTCGAATGAGGGGATAGAAAGATATACAACTGCCTTGGCTGCAAGGGCTCAAGCAAAAAGTGATCTACACTTGAGAAATAGAGTGGTGAGTGGCAATCAAGGCCATCCTAGAGGTTTATTTGTAAAAGAAGGCAATGCAGACAGTAAAGGAACTGAGGAAAAGAACAAGAATGAAGAAACCAAGCCTAAGGAGCCCAAATAAATAAGGATTTGGGTGAAGAAAGGTAGTAAAGTTAAGGCTAATGTTGAAGTCTCACATCATGACCCGAAGACCAAAGAATTGAAACTAACCTCTAAGGTAGCTAAGAAGAAAAATGACAAAGTAGCCCCTTAGGAAATGGTATTTCTTGAGATGCCTAGTTATTCTCCCATTGATATGTTTCAGGTCTTATCCCAAATCCGGGTCACAGTCCCACTCCTTGAGATGATGAGGATTAATGATCATAAAAATAAAACCGTGGTTGTTATCAATAGTATTGCAGGAGGAAATAAGAGCCATATAGAGGCTGGTGTACCTGATACAAGTGCTGGTCAAGCAAAAGGTACTAAATTGGAAGCAATTGTCAGTGAAAACCCTGAGATCTACTTAGGAACTACTATTACAACAAACCCAAGTTTGTTCAATCCTCTCTTTTTAAGTTTGATTATTGATGGAAAGATACTCAAAAATTGTATGATTGATTCTGGGGCTTCAAATAATTTCATGCCAGTTAAGATCATGGAGGAAATGGGCTTGAAAGTTGATAGTACATATGGAAAATGCTATGCCATGGATTCAAGGGAGGTTATTGTCATTGGTGTAATCTATGAGGTTCCATATAGACTGGCTGCATTTCCTAAAAAAGGAGCTAGTCATGAGTGTCACAGTAGTGGAGATTCCCTCGACTTATGGGATGCTGCTATCTAGACAATGGTGTGCTTCCATGGGGGGAGATCTGTCATTTGCCACTTTTTCCATTGACCAGAAAGATGTTAAAATGACTAGAGAATCAAGATTTTGACATATGATTGAGTTAGTTGAAGAATTAGAGGAGCCTCCAATGATTAATGTTGTGGAAACAGGTCTTGACACTTTCCGTTTAGAGGAGTTGAAACAAGATGAGGAAGAAGCTAAGCCTACTCCAATTGCTAAGGAAATCGCACAAACGTCCCAGGAAGATGCTCTGTGGATGCTCTATTTTGATGGAGCATGTTCAAAAGAAGGTTCAGGTGCTGGGGTCATTCTTATCTCCCCTCAAGGTAAGATGTTTAAATACTCCTTGCTACAGTTTGCATGTATTAATAATGTGGCTGAATATGAAGCCTTGTTACTCATTCTAAAGTTAGCCTCTAAGCATGGAATAAAACTGTTAAAAGCATTTGGGGACTCTGAACTAGTAGTATCCCAAGTCAGGTCTAGATTTGTCACTAAGGACAAAAGGTTGAGGCAGTATAGGAATGAGGTATGGGATACTATTGAATTATTTGATGCCTTTGGAATAGACTAGGTAGAAAGAGGACAAAATGTCAAAGCAGATTTATTGGCCAATATTGCAATCAAGCTTGATGATGTAACTTTTGATGGTGTCTCAAGAATTAAGGTACAAAAAAGGCCAACAGTACCTGACAAGGTGTTCAATGATGACAATGACATATTGAGATTCCTGCATTGTGTGGATAGATATGAGAACCAGGAGATTGATTTCAATGCCCATGTGGTGGAAGTGGATGGAAAGGAGACACTATTTGGTAATGAGATAATCCAACTTAAGACTAATAAAATTTCTAAGGGTTTAGTTGCACTTGAGAGGGCTTTTGATGGCCTAGATATATCTAATGTTAAGCAATTGAGTGCACATAAAGAGGACTTGGAGGAAATCAATTTGGGTACAAAAAGTGCTCCTAAAAAGGCATATATAGGGACAAGGATGAAGCCACATGTGAGGACTATGTTGATTGCATTATTGAGAAAGTACAAACATGTGTTTGCATGGTCTTATGATGATTTGAAAGCCTATAAGGAGGATTTATTTCAACATGAAATTCCATTGAAGCCTGATACAAAACCTTTTAGGCAGAAACAAAGGCCTATTAATCCTACCTTAAGGCCCAAGATGAAAGAGGAGCTCACCAAATTAAGTGATGCAGGAATTATCAAACCAATAAGACACTCCTCATGGGTGTCTAACCTGGTTCCTGTTAGAAAGAAGAATGGCGACTTAAGATTATGTGTGGATTTCAAGAACCTAAATGTTGCATCCTTGAAAGATAATTACCCTTTACCCAACATGGAAGTAATGCTACAGAAGGTCACTGGTTGTGAATTACTTTCTATGATGGATGGATTTTCTAGGTACAACCAGGTCATGGTAAGGGAATCAGAGCAATACAAAACAACCTTTACAACCCTGTGTGGGACTTATGTTTATGTCAGGATGCCATTTGGTTTGATAAATGCTGGTGCCACTTTCCAGAGGGCTATGGACATGGCTTTTGCTGATTTTATAGACTTGTTCCTTGCTATCTACTAGGATGATCTTACTGCCCATAGTAAGAAAGAGGAGGACCACTGCTTACACCTTGAGCAAATATTTGTTAGAGCTCTGGAGTATGGCATCTCATTGAATCCCAAGAAGTGTGCTTTTGGGGTTAAGGAATGAATTTTTTTGGGACATATTGTCTCAAAGGAAGGAATTAGGATTGATCCTAAAAGAGTGGTGGCTATTGACAAGATTACACCACCAAGGAATGTCAAAGGTATTCAATCTTTCTTTGGGTAGAAAAATTTCTTAAGAAGGTTTGTCACTAATTTTGCATAAATAGTTAGACCTATCTCGAAGATGCTCAAGAAAGGAGAAAAGGTGGCATGGTCAGAAGAGCCTCTTAAATCTTTTCAAGCTATCAAAGATGCTATTAAGGCTACACCTGTCCTGAAAACTCCAAATTATGCCAAGCCTTTCCAATTATTTACATTTGCCTCTTTTCACACTGTAGCTGGAGTATTGTTGTAGAAAAATGATGAAGGTTATGAACAACCAATCGCCTTCTTTAGTAAATCCTTGCAAGCAACCGATCTCAAATATGATACCACTAAGAAGCAGGCTTTTGATTTAGTTAAGGCTGTCAAGAATTTCAAGACATATTTGACTGGTGCAAAGGTGGTGGCTTACGTCCCAAGTGCAACAGTCAAGGACATTTTTACTCAACAAGAAACTACAGGAAAAAAATGTAGGTGGATAAATAGAATTTAGGAATTTAACATTGACATTTAGATTTCAAAGCTAGTAAGGGGCCAAGGCTTAGCCAAACTTATGGTTGAATCTAACCTAGACGACAACCAAATCAATGAAGTCGAACTGGAAAATGTTTCTCCCATTTGTGACATGCAAACATGTGGTTGGTACCAAAGGATAGTTGAATACTTGCAGACCATGAAATGCCTAGATGGCATGCCTAAGAATGAAAGAAGAACCTTGAAGTTACATGCAATCAGGTATGTAATCATTGATGGTGAACTCTGGTGGAGAAGCCCATAGGGTGTGCTCCTAAGATGTGTGGATGGTGACCAAGCGAAAGATCTTCTTATTGAAATGCATAAAGGAGTGTGTGAAGGTCACTATATGGCCAAGACAACAACAAACAAGGTCTTGAGGGCTGGGTTTTGGTGGCCTACAATATTTAAGGATGCACACCGACTTGTGCAAAAATGTGATGCTTGTCAGAAATTTACAGGAAAACTAAAATTCTCAGGTAATTTACCACTTAGACTAGTTTCAACACCAACCCCCTTTCATCAGTGGGGTATTGACTTTATTGGAGAAATGGCGGTAAAATCCAGTGGATGACATGCTTGGATCTTAGTTGCTATCAACTATTTCACAAAGTGGGTTGAAGCCATCCCCACCGAGAAGGCTACTAGCAAAGTAGTCATTGATTTTTTGATGAAGAACATTTTAAGCCGATTTGGTGTTCCTGAAAGAATTGTCATAGACAATGCAATGTGCTTTAGGTCTGAAAAATTCATGGAATTTTGTAACGAGCATGGTATAAATGTATCATATTCATCTCCATATTGTCCTCAAGGAAATGGATAGGATGAATCCAGTAATAAAAGCCTCATAAATATTATTAAATGAGTTCTTGACAAGAATAAGAAGGCTTGGGATTTGAAATTGCAATTAGCATTGTGAGCAGATAGAACCATAGTCAAGAAAGATATTGGGCATTCCCCTTTCAACTTGGTGTATGGGGCAAAGGCTCTGATCCCACATAATAATTTGATGAAAATGTATAAGTTTGTTCAGGAATATGATACTGATATTTGTGATGAGATGCATAATAGGATGAATGAATTGGTTGAGCTTGATGAGCCGAGGAGAGAAGCTCACAAGAAGAATGAAAAGATGTAGCTTCAAGTTAAATATTTACATGACAAGCGAGATGTGCCAAGGAAATTTGAGGTTGGATGTATGGTGTTGATGTGGAATGCTAGACTGGAGGATAAAGGAAAACATGGGAAGTTTGATCCC
The DNA here is from genome assembly GCA_007258455.2 of Sequoia sempervirens. Taxonomy (NCBI): domain Eukaryota; kingdom Viridiplantae; phylum Streptophyta; class Pinopsida; order Cupressales; family Cupressaceae; genus Sequoia; species Sequoia sempervirens. Next base: position 29,191,422 of record VDFB02000007.1, on the reverse strand, counting down.
CTGTGGCTTGGCCCTTACTTATTCGTAGATATTCATGGGGAGGATTCTTACTTCTTGTAGTCACTTGTAGGTGAATTTCTGGAATTTCCAATACATGGATAGTTCCTGAAACCCTATTTCTCCTGAAATTGGCTTGTCTCCATGTACATTGTATAGTTTTGTAAATTTTGTCCATAGGGTTTCGTGTGTTTGCTTTTGGTTGTGTCTGCTTGCCTTGTCCGGGCAAGCTCCTGCCTTTTTTGATCCCTCTATGTTTGGTCTACTCCACCATGAGATCTATTTCTCGCCATACCCACCAGGGGTATGCGTCCCTGAGCATGAGCCGCTATTAGACCCCCAAAAATACTTGATAATTTGAGGTCTTTTATCCTCAATATCAACATTGTATGCTGATTGCACACAGGGTTTAGGGTCTTATTTGAATAGCTTTGTCATCCAAAATCTCCATGTAATCCTCAGATGTCTTATTCCTACATTGACTTGTTTATCCGGTTTCCCGTGGTATAAGTTACCTCTTGAGTCATCGTTTAACATTTCTTACTAGCCCCTTCGTTTAGAACTGTTCAGTCATTCTCGGTCGCAAGGTATCTTAAATATTCCCAAGTTGGCATTTACTATTTCACATACAAATGACTTATGCTTAAGTCATAAATCCTGAGGGGTAAGATCTTGTCAGCCTAGTCAAGGCCCCTTTTTAAGACTAATTGTGTGTTCGTGCAGGTTTGATGATCACAAGATGATAGGATTTAATTTGGGCTACTCCCCACTGGCCCGTTTGTTTCAAGTGAATGCAGTTTAATCGCTGCGGGGTTAGCGAAATAACACCACGTGTAAGTGGGCCCAACCGATATGTCCCATCTCAATACCTAGAACTTTGAGATCGATGGTGTTAAGTGAGTAAAGAAGGATGATCATAGCCATTCCCCGCTAGCTCACAGAGGAAAGATGTAGGTTCTTTAAAAACGGAGAGACCCACGAGATGTTGCCACGTGCGCTCTATGGCTACAAGCGGGTGGGGCCCTCACGTGCACGGGGAGAGTCCTGTCAGTGAATTTCTATTGGTTGTTCGTCTGAGCTGGAGCGGTGTTGCAAATTCAAATGAGCTTGACTCAATTTGAGTTGTTCGAAATGCCCACCTCACCCATGTATAAATGACATGTATTCAAAATTGCAAAGTACGCCCATTGCAATTGTTTTGTTTCGTGCGAATAGGCATTAATGGCAGAGGTGACCTGTAAACCTATTCAATTCCCTTCAAAATTTGTGTATGTGGCCGACTCTTGCTTATGTGAGATTTGAAGATGTGTCCAAGGAAATACGAAGAGCTGAGAAGTGAATTGCAGAAGTTATCCTGGCCAACATTGGGGGTTGTCACGGTTGAAAGTAGTAAGCACGATAAACACAATTTTATGCCTTTTCAGTTTTCTGAGTTAGGGTTTGCTTTTAATCTATTTTAAAACAAGTGTGTTTCATCATTTTGCTTTCATTGCTTTAAAATTAGGGTTAATCTTTGCTTTTAAAAGCCATAGCCCTATAAATTCCCCAGATTTAGCCCTCGTCCTAAGTTGTAAATTGCAATTAGGAGTTGAGTAGTTAAAATCCCTCTATAAGAGCTCTTGCATATTCAATCCCATGGCTCCCAAAATTCAAGGTGCTTCTTCCTCTACCTAGTCTAGAACCCTTTCGCAGGATGTGATTGATTTACTACCCCAGTCTACAAATAAGAAACCAGAGGGAAGGGTCTTGTTTCGTCGCCCTATTGTGAAGGATGGTTTGATAGATAAGGCTTGTTTCATCAAGGATGTCGAGGTACCTTACATGGGATGGTAGATGTTTCAACATTGGTTTGGAAATAGAAAACTTGGGTCTCCTTCTAGTAACCCATGGAATTTTGACATGGGGAAACTGGTTGTTCCCATTGTGTATATGGATGTGGATCTCTTCAAAGATATCACATCAAAATATGATCCAGTTTCTAGGGCAGTCAAAACATATGATTGGGTGGTTATGGTGAAAATAACCAGGGAAGAAATTGAAAAGGTTTTTGACCTGCATGAAAGGAATTCAATTATGCTTCCTTTGGATATGGATACTATCAGAATAGAGTATAACAATACCAAGGTATTCATTAGATCAAAAATGTTTCCCCTACATACTAAAGTGGTTGGAACTGGGAAACAACGGAGGAAGGTTGGGATTGATGACATAGAGCTTGAACCTTTCCCAATGAGCTATTTTTCCAGTTACTTCTGAAAGGCTATATACTCTTTTTACCAAATTGTAGGTGCCAATCCACCTAACACATTACAAAAGGAGTATAGCTACCTGGCCACACATATGCACAACACCCACCATATAGTATTGTTTATGATTATGGAACTTATCTGGCTGATCACATCCATGAAGGCTTAGTTGAATTGCAAGGAGGAAAACAATGGGTGAAGTTCTAGTGGTACTCATTGTTAATGCATATGTTCTTGTATAAGGGATAGAGAGCCTTTGAGAAGGAGATTACATTGGAAAGGAAAAGGGATGATGTTGACTTACTTATTCAATGTTGGACCTATATCTTGAGACTTAGAGAGCTAAGGCCAGATTTGAATTTGAGTCATAATTGGGGAGATTTCATTTTGTATCGTGATAAGAAAATTTTCAGGATATATGGTAGTGGTTTGGGCCTATATGTTTTTCCTGCATATGTTCCCTTGAGAATAGGTTTCCTTGAGATCATGAGGCAGTTAGGAGCTGCACAAGAAACACATCTACCTGAATCAACAAGGAAGGGGTCATTCTTCCTAGAATGGACTATATTTGTAGATTACATTGTGACAAAAGGGAGAGTGAAGGAACTAGAACATCTGCTAACTCCTTATGAATTGATGACTGTGAGCTCGAGGAATCATGATCCTGAAGGTTTCATCAGTAAACTCAAAGCAGATAAGAAAATGGGTACCTTTGTACATACTTTTGATTACCCTGAAGATGTCATCAAGAATCTCTTCAACTTTGAGAAACAAGATGAAAGAAAAGCCAAATACCTGGCTTATAGAAAGATGGTGGAAGCTAAGAAGAAGAATAATCCTCAATATGATCCTTTGCCAAATATACATGGTGATTTCAATAGGGTCATGTATGTCATGGGAAATTTTGAGAATGTTGTTGGTGTTTTGAGAGAGCAGCGGTAGGTTCCTGATAAAGGAAAGGCAATGGTGGTTGAAGAAAGTGCTGAAGTGACATTAGAAAAAAGACCTCCATATCAACCACCCAAACAATTGAGGATTTATTCTAGGAGGAAGACAATAGCAAGTGAGGAAAGGAGATCAATAGCCCCTATAATCTTTGAAGAACCAAGAGTAGACTCTCCCAAGAGTGCAATGCCAACTCCTCTTACACGAGCCTCTTTACCTATAATTGATCTTGGTTCACCTCCTGAAAGTTCTGCCCCTCTTGAGCAACCACCTCAAAAGAAGCAAAGAACTGAAGCAAAAGGAGTGGTTGATTATTCTGACACAAATGTAGATGATATTTATGTCACCCCTGAAGAAATGTAGATAGGAATTCCTCCTCATGAAGGAGCAATTGTTTCAAGCTCAAGAGATAGTATCCTCATATTAGGGAAGCTTGACATTTTTGGATTGAATACTGCAGATGATTTGAGGGTAGAGGCCAACAAATATTTTATGGAGGATGACTCATTCATCAAAACCTCTACATTTCAGGATTTCTGGTGGAAATCCAAGGTTACAGATTATGTAGAGAAGGTGGCCATTGAAAGGAGCTTGCACTTTGAATCGCCTAGAAGTGTCATTGAAGCGAATGTAAGAAGCATAATGAAAGATGAGTTAAAAAAGAGTAATGCCTAGGAAGGAAGAGAACTTGTAAAGAAGAGTGGTGTGTTGCTATTGCTAGAATGGAATATTGTTGATGCTATTGTTTTAGATGCTATAAGAAGGGCTAAAAGACCTCTGGTACAAACAGAAGAAGAACTGGAAATGGCCCTTTGAGGTTCAGCCTTCAGCGAGGATTGGGATGCGTTGGTGATATGGTCATTATCTTTAGCATCTAGGAAACCAGTGCTGGCAGAGCCATCAGAGCTTAGTGGACAATTTCTTGTAAAAAGAGTTGTTGATACTCCAACTTTGGAGGCTACATACATGGTTTTTAATGTTGCTAGGTTTACCTGGTCAATTGTGGAGGGTCTTACCTTGGAAAGAGATAATCTCAGAGTTAAATATAGAGAACTCTTGGATGACTATGATAACAACCATCAGAAAGTGGCTACATTAGAAACTAAACTAGCCTTCTATAAACAAAGAGAGGAAGTATAGAGAGAACGGGGTCAGCCTAGCTCAAGCCACCCATCTTCAATTTCTCCAATGACATATGTGCAACACTCATTTCATTGCCAGGATCTAGCAATAATACCATATAATCAGGGACAAGAATCAATTGCATAGGAAGAAATAAGCAGACCAAGCTCTAGTTCATTTGACAGAGATCTAGTGCTTCTGCAAATTGAGGTATATAAGAAGTTGCTAGAGAAAGCTCAAAATACAATGTATGAGAACATATCAAAAGTTGTCAGCACGACCTTAAAGCATCTAAAATAGAAGATTCAGGAGAGACTCAATAGTGTGCATGACAACTATGCTTTGATGGTGCATGCAATGAGGTTGTCTCAGAAGGATAAGATGCTGTCCATACCAACCTTGAGTAAATGGGTCCTACGAGTTGAGAGATTGAAGTTGATTTTAGTGGGAGCTAGCCAACATGAAGATAAGTACCCTCTAGTGCTTCTAGTTTATGACTTTTTGTGTGAGTTGAGTGAGCAAATTTTTTAGGGATATGCAACTCCATTAGAGCAGAAGATAATAGAGTTGATAGCTCAATATAACCACACTGATTTAACACTATTACCCGACATTGAGGTGGCTAATTATGAAGTGAAACCATTGCAAACATGGAAGAGGGAACTGGATGAGGCTATTGGTTCCCAGGTAGGTGAAATTTGCACCCTGGGGAGGCTTACATTTCTTATTAGCTTTTTAGAGGATTTCGACGGGGAATCCAATGTAGCTGTAACCAAGTATTCCCCTTACAAGAAATCCATGGAAAAAATTATGGATTTTGATTGGTCGTCTGAGGAAGAATATGAAGAATGAGGAAGGTTATACGTTGGCAAGTTTGGTTTGTGAAACATATACTGGGTCATGTATTGTACAGGTCTGGCCTCAAATATTACAAAGTTAAAACATATGTTTCATAGAAAGGTATCGACTGTTGATGATGTAGGATGTTGAGTGAGATGCTGACTCACCCATGGTCCACATCATTTTGTCATCTTGCTCGATAAATTGGGCGTGTTCGTTTTGACATATTCTTTTGAAAGGAAAAGTTGCTCTTTATTGCAAATGTAATATTCTTTGTCTTATGTGTATTCCCTCCATTTTGACGACTGCAAATATAATTGAATTTGGAATATACCTTCCAACAGTCCAATCCAATATTGACATGTGTACACTTGGCCTGAGGCTTGTTTTGCTCCCTTATTCTGTAAAAGGGAATTTAGGGCCATTTGTGCAGATCTTTTGTTGAAATTCTGGAGCTACATTGAGAGAATTAGAAAAACATAGAGCATATATGTTGAGTCTTTATCGAATGTTTTGAGTCTAGACAATAAATTTAGTTAAATGTATGGTTTATGAGTATATTTGAACAATAATGGAGATTTTTTGAGTTTGTAGTCTCTCCTTTTGGTTTTGTATCAGAATTATTAATGCAAATATTGATCAACGATCATTTTATTAATTGTCATCGTGTTATGATTTGATATGTGATCTAGTTTTGGCTCTTGTTCATGAAATGAGTTAAAATGCTTGAATTAGACCATAGGTTCTTATATGAAGCCATTTGGATTGATAAGTAGTCTTTAGTGCTTAGTCATTGATTCGTGAATTACAAGGTGATATCACTAGATCATAATTGCTTAGAGTTAAATGTGCCTTATGTTTCAATTTACGCAGACTCCTAGCCCAAAGATAATGACACTAATCTTTAACCCATTTAACCTTTCTTGGGGTTTCAGTCCTTCAACTTAAGAGAAATCTTTTAAAATACTCATTGACCTGCCTGTTGTTTGTTGTTGTTTTTTACATTCTCAACTTAAGATGCATAATTAACTCAAAGAATTTCCACCTTTGTGATTGATTTCATCTTATTTGCTATTAATGAGAATCTATCTACCTTGATTTACAATGTATGTGTAAATTGTTGAAATGAGTTATATATTTGGCATTGTGGGAACACACTCTTGGTTTTGGCAGAACCCAAAGTGCAGGAGATAAAGAAATATTTGCTTTATCTTGTTTGTTGGCCACTTGTCTGGAAGGTATTCGAGAATTGAGTTTGGAAGACTCATAGATATTTAATAAGGCCTTCTTGGTTTGTTAAAATTAACCAACAGGTTTAATTTGCCAATGCATTTTTTTTTTGGTTTGAAAAAAAGTTTTAATCGCCAACAAAATTGTTTTTTCTGTTTTGAAAATAGGTGTAATTCGCTAATAATTTTTTTTTCTAGGTTTGAAAATAGATTTTAATCGCCATTGAAAATATTTTATCGGTTTAAATTTTTTTCAATTCGCCAAGATTTTCCACAGACTTCTACCGATTATAAAATATTCGCCAATTGAGATTTTTTTTTTCCCGAAAAACGAAAAAATTCACCACTAAAATTAATATTTTTATTGGGAAGTATACAAGATTTGCCAAGATTTTACACCTTCGCCGAGGGGGGCAGGGTTCCTTCAATTTTTCCCTGTTGGAGGTCAAGGGCTCCTTCGTTATTCAATTCCATACATCTCTTTTCTTCTATGCTTGATTCTGCTCCTTCCAACTTCGAATCAAAAGATGCCATCTCTATGCTCACCGCTTGATTCCTCAAGTCAATCATGTACCTCCTCCTGTTATTTTCTATGGAGAAGGTGTTTCATTTCCAATTATGATCTGCGTTGGTTGTATTCAACCATTCCCTCTCAAGAAACACATCACACTTTCTTTTGCAACATGACCATGAAGTTCACTAGGAATGGTTGGGTCTCAATTGTCACCTTCTGTGCCATTAATGTTCCCAATGGCTTAATACCATGTTGGTCGGCATTGTTGGTAGGATACATGGCACAATGTAGAACCTACCACAACCCATTGCAAAGTATGTGCAGAGCATCAGGATGAGAGGGGAGATAGATTAAGGGGTGCCCTACAAGGGTCACACCTTTATAAGAGATTAGCCATTGATATATGTATGTAATAGATAACAAAATAGAGAATAAGATAGAATAGAGGAATATACTAGAATTAAAAGTAGAGACTAAGACTTGCTCATGTAATTAGGATTTGAATATATATAAGGAGTGATAAGGATTTATAGGATATGTGTTATCGATGATTATTGTTAATGGATAAGCCATATTTGAATCACTATTATATGTAGTTCCTTACCACACTTTCTCTTTTGTACCACTGTACCCTCTAGGGTATAAGATGACTACATAAGGGATACTGGGGTATAGATCTTCGAACTGTAATTCCCCATTTCCTCTTGCTAACATTGGTTACGTTGTCGAGACCCTAGAGAGAACAGTGAAGAAATTCAACATAAAAGAAGGGACACACATTTTTTTTTTCTTTTTTTGCACACTTCCTTTAGGTACTACCTCTATGAGAGGGGGGTAGGCACTTAAGGGATAAAAAATGGAAAAGGGGGAGGGATCTAAAAAGATGTAACCATTCAAAACTTTAAAACTACTCATGAGATTTATAAGGATTAATGGAAGCTTGGACTAGAAAGACAATAGTATAGAAACATCAATATATGACTAAAAAGTTGCATATAAATGATTGAACTTGGTCACATGACCATTAGTAGTTTATTTCCAGTCATTTATAACGCAACCAAATTTATGACTAAACCAATTTTAGTCATTTATTGGTTGTTTCAATTGGTTGATTTGGTAGTATATTTAGTCATTAATTTAGTCATTTATTTAGTCATATATTTAGTCATATTATTCATTGAGCTTGGTCATGTGACCATTAGTAGTTTATTGCCAATCATTTATTTAGTCATTTGATCAATTTGGTGTTTAGTCATATTTATTCACTGATTTCTGTCAAATTGGTAGTTTGTCAACTGGTAGTATATTTAGTCATATATTTTTTCATATTTATTCACTGATTTCTGTCAGTTGGTAGTATATTTAGTCAATTGGTAGTTTATTTAATTGTTTTTGTTCACTGATTTCTGCTTAAAAGTGCTAGAAATGAGACAATGCTTTTGAGGTTTAAATATAAAACACAGAAAAACATAATCAATCATTCATTTGCACATAATGAAACAACTATTAAGAATGAAAAATATTAAAATTTTATTGAAAAAAGATGTTCTTATAGCAAATACAAGACAAAAATATGTCTTTGCTTTGAAAAATGTGTTACAAAGTGTGTTTCTCGGTGCTGTGACTGAGAAAACTGAGTTACAATGCTCTATTTTCTGCTTATACAGCTCCAAAACATGAAAGAACTACTTGAAAAATGAAGCCTAAGGGTCCTATCAAAGAATCCTCTGCAGACCTCACACCATGAATACTCAGTATGGACTGAGAACTATGTTATGCATATACCATGTGTGATAAGATTTACCGAACATGATAGTGGAAAAATCCAAACCAATCACAAACATTTATTAGTGGATGAGCATTTGGAAGTCTTGCTTCCATAAGAAAGTTCTTTGTCTTTTCAGCATCATAGAAGTTTGACTCTCTGGTTACACATTCCACCTCCTTGATTTGTCCAGTTTTGGCTGCTGTTTCAATTTATTTGAAGTGAATTTTGGGATCCTCACTGCCAATGACATTGAAAATACAATTTACCATATAAGTACAAGGTTCCCAAGCTACTACAAAATTACCTCCTCAAATAGATAAATGAATATCAATGACAAAATGATACAAGTGACAATCCAAAGTCAAATCACTTGGAGCTCAAATATGCACCCAAGAAGAAATATAGCCCTTCATAAGACTTGAATTGTTCAAACAACTTGATGCATGAATCTACACCCAATATAGGCACTACAAGAAATAATCATATAACAAAAAAAAATACATTGAGAGCAATAGTTTAATAGTCACCTCAACTTTAGAGTTCCATATCAAAAACCATAAGCTATTTATCAATAGGAAGGAGATATATGAATTTACAACAACTAGAAAGCAATTACCTGAAGAAAGAGATCTGTGATGACATTGTAATCAACTGGAAAACCACCCTCCATTTGAGAGATCATCAGTGCAAATTTTACAGCACCCTGCAAAATTTACTCAACAAATAAGACCTCTCTTCAAAACATCTTCAAATTTAACATCAAAAGTATAATTTTATCAAAGGAAACAGAGTACAGTGAGTATCATATCAAGCATATACACAATGAATGCAAGCTAATGAATGCAGTGAGTATCATATCAAGCATATACACAATGAAAGTGCAGTCTTGAATAGGTTTGGTGAATTAAGTGCTTGTATCAAAGCTAGTCTTGAGAGGAGCATGTAGCATTATAACACTGCCACACAAATGATACTAAAGGGGAAGGGTTTTGATAGGAATCAATTAGCTCCCTATAAAAGTAAGAAACTAAGGATTTTTTTGTGAGCTTCACGAGAGATTGAAAGAAAGGGAGTTAGACCATCTTAGTTCATTGTCAATATGAGGTCCAAATGCGAGGAAAATCGGTATTAGTTGACAGTTTCATGAATCCATGCTCAAATTGTGTGCTTAAATGGATGTTCTTTTATGATCATTGCACAAACAAGTATTGGAGATAAATATAGTTTCAGTGTCCACCATTTAAAGCATTTTTTTTTGAAAAGATCATCATATAAAAAATGACATGAGGACAAACTTATGCAAAGGATGTTATGATTGTGCAAGGGTTCAAAGTGCAAGGTGACAATCCTCTTAATCAAACTCTGAACTGTGCTTCAAAGATAGGTTGTTCTTGTGAAATGACAATGAGGTGACTTTGCACGTTGATTCCAAATGCAAGCATAACAAATGTTTTTCTACAACACTGATTCAATTGATAGGCAAAGACATGGGTTGATTTATATTACATGACCAAAAGACGACACAAAATCAACAAATCTTCTCCATCTAAATTCATCTCCAATATTGTTGCAAGAGAAATTGTTCTGAGGAATATGAACCATTTCCATCATTTTAAACAGGGACAATGTTCTTGTGGAGAATATTGGTGATGCTAAATGAAACAATCTAAAAAATAGGCTTGCACTATAATACTGTGCACTACATCAGATATCCATAAATAATAAAGGGACATCCATCAAAGCATAACAACAAGGATTTTTTTGTCATATGTTGTAGTTACAAGTTCCTTGCTAGACATACATGAAAATGTGGAAGCATAGACAACGCAAGTGAAATGTTTCAAAAAATGCCTCAAAGAAATGTGATATCATGGAAGGCAGCCTTCCCTGCTCTCCTGCAAACACTTCAAGCCATGCTTGTTGTGATGCGGGAAAGCCTCACATCACCGCGAGCATGGCTTAAAGTGTTTGCGAGAGAGCGAGGAAAGTTGGGAGGACAATGAAGAAGGCTAGGGCATTGCCATCATTCCATTCTATATCTTGCTTGGATCTTTATTTTCGTCAATCCATAGTCTAGGGAGCATAATTTCCAGAGCACGAGGGATATAATGGATAGTAATGGATTAGTGTTTTTGCTTTCTACCTTTCTAGGTCAAACACAAAGGGAAAGGCGATATATTGGCCAAAATAATGTCTACAAAATTGATTGTAGTACACCTGTGTAGTCAATCAAATGGAACAAATGCATCATAACAGAAGAAAATTTCGTCGCATACAATTCTGTTCTAATAGGAGATGTTTTAGTATATCGCCAAAAGCAGTGGCTACAACATATACTATTGTATATCCTCACAACAATGGAATTTTGATGGCAAAGAAGAGGTTGCCAACAATATCATCTACATCATCTCTGGCCTCTACATTGAGCATGCTACAACTGGGTTTGGAGTAAAGCCAGTGGCCTTATGTTTCCCCTTAGGTTGTATTGCACTTGATGCAAATATAACTTGTGAATGTTGAGTACTAGTAGTTATAAAAGAAGATGTTGATGCTGAGGTAACAAAAGGTTTGGAGATCTTGCTATCATATTATTTCTTTGTATCAGACCTCTGTTCAAGTGAAAGCTCACCACATACCCCAATCCCTTTACCAATGATGTTGCATTCTTTTTAGTAATGTTTCCATGATATTTGTTGATGGGCGTTTTTGCACCTTCTCAACATAGGTAATGCATAGGCACACTACCTCTCTTGAAAGGAAATCTCCAACAACAAGTTGCTGAAAATTACCCCAAGGTCTCTCAGGTGTCAGGTCATGACAAGCTTGGAATATCTCAGTTGGTTCAATGTGATTTTTCTGGTAAACATAGGGCAGCCTTACGTGGGTTAAACTGGAAGGGAATTGGTCCTTTGAATGGAGTTCATAAGATTTTTGAGGTGTTACTCTTTTGCTGCAAGTTCATGACAACAGTCTCAAACTCCACTTTGATCTTCAAATTTGGCTTTACAATGTGCAATGAACTTTACCTAAAGCACCTACTTAAAAGAAAAGTCAAAAGGACAAGGAAGGGAGTAAGTTCCTAGACCTGAAACTACCAATGAATAGTAGCATATTCCTGAGGATTTCCTCAATTTTAGGACATGTAATCCTATACAGCTCTGGGAAGTCAGTGTAGAATTTTCTCATGACTTCAAGCTGTTTCTGCACCTCCAATAATTTTTTTGTTGTCCTAACAACATGACCAATGCCCATGTTTCATTGTAGAGGACTTGATGGAACCAAGTGGCCTTTGTCCGATTCTTTCTCCTTTCCAGCTTGTTGATGTGGTCTTTGGACAACAACTATGGTGGCGCTGACGATGTGGTGGGAAGCTCCTCAGTGGAAGACCATTGCTGAATATAAGTTGTTAAGTCCGCCACTTGTGACTTTAGCTCCTCCTTAGAGGTCTTGTTCTTATGCATTTGATGCACAATGGTGGCGACAGATCCTTGAAGATGGTCAATTTTCTGCTATCTTGTTGCTATTCCCAAGTCAATGGTAGAAATATTATAGCTGACCCCTTCTTCCCCTATTACTGGAGTGGCTATTTGTACTATCCTAGATCCTGATGCATCCATTGTCAAGTGGAATCTTACTCTTGGCTTCTTTTCCTTCTTCGTACTTATCTATGTCTGGGCTAGAATGGCTTCCAACCTCACCTTCAGATCCATTAGGGTTGGAGTCTTCTTCTCTAACTGCTTTTCAAGCCATTCAGGCACCTGGGATTCCCCTTTTGGTGATTCGTGATCACCTTCTTCCTCGCGAGTACGTTGAATTTCCATTACTTTGCTACCTGGAGTCTCTTGCTTTGTCTTTTCTTCCTCTTCTTCATTAGAGTCCCAGATGAATATTGTTTCTTTACCCAGGGACTCAGTGGCTATATGCTCTTTGGGGCTGTCCTCCCCCTCAGAGGTTTTCTCCTCTTCTTCTTGTTCAGGCCTATGTTCTTCATGATGCTCTGCCTCTAGGCTCTTTCTCGCCTTGGCCTCTTCTTTAGGCTTGTCTTCTTATTTCTCTTCTTGCTCTCATGAAGGAGGAATTTATTCACCATGTTTGGGGCTTCTATCTTATTCCCTATTCGGAGGTTCAGTGTCCTCCATTTTCTCATCTGTATCCTTCTCTTCATCAAAGGGTTGCCCTTCATCTTCTTCTTCGACATCCTTGAGTTGTTGGGCCAACTCCTCCTCGAGCTTTGGGTTGAAGGTTTCCACAATATACTTTGTGCCCGGATCCTCAACGTCTTCTTCAGATGATTATGTTTCCTCCTCTTCTTCCTCACACACCACCTTATCAATTACTAGGTGCTGATATTCAGGGTGCTCATGATAGTCATTGGCTTCCTCTATTTCTTTTGTTGCTTCCATTTCTTGCCTTTCTAATTCTTTAGATATCTGCATTGTTACCTCCATCGTAGGTTGTTGAGTTGGAGGAGGGATAGGGAGGTTAGCAACAACCTATGCTAGGGAAGCTTGTACTATAGGGTTCATTAGCACCCTAGATAGCTATATCAGAATGTTTTGCATGTGTCGAGAAAAAGCTTCTGGGAGCGAGAGAGTAGGCATTGGCATCATTGTAGTAGCTAATGGGAGAGCTGATGATGGGGACATGGAGGAGGAAGAGAGTGGAGAAGTGGTGGTAGATGAGGAATCTATAATCGTAACTTGTGTTGCAGGGGAAGTAGAGGAAAGGTGAACTGAAATGTCCACCGCAGGTGGAGAAAAGGCAACCATTGCCTGAGAAGCAGGTGAAGGAGAAAAAATAGTGGTAACAACAGTAGCAGTGACTGCAAGAGCAGAGGTAGCAGGTGGGGACTTTGGCTGCTCGGTTCCTTCTTCCTCTCCTTCACAGAGTGGGTCCTCCTGTATAGTGGGCATCTCTGTGAAACTACCCAACTTCTTTGGTTTCTTGGAAGGTTCACCTTCCGATGCTTTCCTTGAATAGACTATGTGCTTAGGATGATGCTCAACCGTTTCTTTTCTTTTCTTGGACCGTATAGTGGGAGGAGACGCTGAAGTCTCTTCAGTTGGGGCAGCAGTGGCAATGGAACTATCAGTCTCACTCTCGAGTTCATCCTCAAGCTCACCATGTGTTAAAGTAGCCCCTTGCAACTTCAATTGAGCAATTTTCCCATCAATCCATTTCTTTGTTCTTGCCTCTATGGGCTTCATCAAAATTTCAAGGTCATTGACCTCTTCCTCGTCCCAATCAATTAGTGGCAGTGGTAGATTGGAAAAAGCATCATACCTAGGATCAATCACCGTGTTTTCATCTTCAACAATTTGGTCTGGCACTGGAAACAACTTGACCATTTTAACAAAATACGTTGTCATACGCATGTAGTGCCTCATACACACTTCCTTATAATCCCTGCAATTGGCCCAGAAGTCCTCAACATTATGCAAATGGGCATACTCTATCCCAACCACCTTCTTCAGCTTGCCATACGGATCCATCCGTGGCCTGGTAGTGTGGAACTCCAAGTTGTACTCATTGAATTCCTTATCAGAATATTTCACGCATTGAGATGTAGGAAGTGCATACATACCCTAACCAAATGTGAGGGGATAAGGGATCCCTACTCTATGTTTGTCGCTTGGAAGGGTGTGTGCACGTTGCAGCTATTAGGAGAGTTCCAATAATATCAACCGGTCATTTGGGTACCGGGGCAGCTTATATGGTTTCTCTGAGAAACCCTTGGTTCGTATGTATGTAAATTTGGGAAATTGAATAAACAGGAAGCCAAAGCGGCGGATGAAGGAATTAGCACTGTGTGTTACCCTTCTTTCAAAGTCACCTCCAAGTAATCTGATGATATGCCCGATGAAGGCATCATTAACTCTACAATAGTCCTTTTTAAAGTTCCTGTACTGAAGTTGTGGATATTTATCATATACCTTCAATTTCCTTCCCTAGGTTTGGCTGGAAGCTGCAAAAAAACCTCTATATTGGGCACGGTCAGTGAGTAGATAGACTAGGTATGATGTCATGTAAAATTGTGAAGTTTTCTTCACTCCCACAAATTGCTCATGTAAGCAGTTGCTGATCATTCCTGCCCAATGGAATTGGGTCTTTCCCCTGATGATTTCTTCAATAAAGTACAACATCCACTCTTGGAAGAAGGCTGTAGTTGGAAGACCCATGACCTTGCTTAATAAGGTTACCAAGTCATGGTAATCTTCGTGAAAATCGCTCTTGAAGGGCTCCTGGGGCACCTTATTTGCACTACCCCTCTTATCCTTTAGCCAATATTGAATTATAAGCTTCTTACACTTGAGGGGGTCAGCATCCCATGTGGTCTTGGAATATTCTTTGGAGGCCTCTTCCATATTGTTGAAAGTGGGTATATGAAAAGTTTGCCTGATGGACTTGGTAGAGAAATCAACCAATATGTTTCCATCTCTGTCCACTATTCTTTTTGTGTTTTCCTGATATGCCTCCTTGCAGGCCATTACAAGTTCGGGGGAAATGAGGGCAGGTGGGAAACCAACAACTTTGGCCAACCCACTTCTTCTGATTATTTTGGCATTTTCTATGGTAGGGTTGAGAATGACCCTCTGCTTGAATTCGTTGATGTTGATATGCTCCAAGTTGGTATCTGAGATCTACTTCCAGTTCGTGGTGACCTTGGAATTGAGGGGTTCCCCATGGAACTTGTATTTCATTTGATCTTTATCTTCCTTTCCCCTGGGTGCCTTGGTAGCTTTCTTTCCCTTTTTTTTCTCGACGACCGCCTCCGAAGGTCTTGCAGCTGGTTCCATATATCCTGCAGGAAAAAGAGCAGTAAGCACATTCAAGCATAAAAACATGAGGAACGCTAGCCAAAATCCAACAAAACAATGTTAGATTAGGTAGTTCATCATTCAAAGGTCCTAACATTTCTCTTAGATCATTGTTAGCCGCTCATTTGAGGAAGTTATGGCAATGCGGGCCCAGGAGTGCAAACTTCCTTGGGCTGGCAGCCGTTTTGAAGGCAGTGGTGGATGGATGACAGACAGGGCATGACAACCCACATGGTTCTACCCACATCAAGATTTGGCCTTAAAGTGGGGTCCACCAAGAAGGTCAGGTCATTTCAACATGTGGGTCAAATCAAATTTGAGGCTTTGGAGTTATCAAATTGGTTGTTTAAGTGTGCGGGCTTGAGGTACGCGAGTGCAGGAGGTCTGTTGGCCATTTGGGAATCACGTGCTTGTTCGTGGATAGTCAAAGGGAGATAGCGGGGTCAAGTCCCGTGTAGCAGGCCGACGGGAGTCTGCAGTTGTTTTAGCACGGTGATGATAGGACGGTTGTCCATAGGCAGCTACCCGCATGGGGTAGCCCACAAAGTCTTTTTACTTAGGCATTTTCGTTTCTTTGAACTTAGACAACGATCATAGGCGCAGGTTTCGCAGGGCGGAAAGACAAACGTTCGAGGCCGTTTGGAACGACAGACTCACCACAGTGGCCTGTGGATGGAAGTCCACGGGGAAAGGCCCGCAAAGAGATGAAACTTGGTCAATTTTAGCGCAGGGGAATTCAGACGACCATGGTGGGATCGAGACCCGCCCACCGGGAGGACTCTAGGGTTCTGTCATTTTGAGGGGTCGTTTATGCGGCAGCTAAAGGTTAACAGTGGCCCACAATGGATGGTCCACATCGCATAATTTTCCTTGGTCTTGGGCTCAGATAGTGGTCATAAAGGTGGGATCTGTCAGGCGGAAGGATGAGTTACTAAGGCCGTTTGGAACGACAATCCCTAGGCAGAAGTCCATAGATGGAAGTCTGCAATGGGCCTGGACTTAAGCATTTTAGTGCGATTGAATTTTCCCAGTGACGACTAAGGCAGGGCCCGCCTAGCGGAGGGGCGGTGTTAGGTAGTCATTCGGAACGATGGGGCTCAAAGAGAATTCTGCAGGTGGAGGCCTGTGCTTGCAGACTCAAAAGGGTTGAAAGAACCTTCTTTTAGGTTCATGAAAGATAGGTTAAGTCTAGAATGGACGATTGATAAGGTGGGTCTTCCTGTGAGTGCGGGCCCGATGAAGGCATTGGCCGATGTTTTAAGTTTAGTGTTTTAGGGAATATCAATGGTAACGGGCGCCTTGTGGGTCTACAGGGCGTGAACACCCTAGTTCAAGAATGGCCTCGGGAGGTCCAAGTCTCGTAAGCGGCTAACAAGCAGATTTTCGAAGGATTTCAAAATTCTAAGACATGGGTTTTGACCGCCGAGGTTTGTTCTTGTTGGTTTTCAAGTTTCCTTCATCATATTTTAACAAATTCTATGGAAATTAAAGGAAGCTCAAAAGATTTCTTGCGATCGAAAACCAACCTGGGATACCTGACGAAAATCGATGAAGAGACAACAAGTGAAGGCTTTGAATCGGCGAAGGATGTTAGAATAATAAGTTATTTCACTTAATTAATTTAATCATATTGGTTAATTAATTAAGTCACTTGTCACTGTAGTTACTTAAGCTAAACTTAGGCACATTAATAATTAATTATTTATTAATTAAGTGTGTACACTAGGGTTTTCTTTTAGGGTTATGCATACATTGCTTTTATAAAGCAATTCATCTCTTGTAATTTCTCAATTCTTGAATATTATTCATTTGCACATCTTCCTGCAAATTGCTCTAGCTTTTTCCTTTTTTCTCCTATGGAAGGTATTTTCTGGTTTGCATGTCTGATCTTGGATTCTAACAAAGGAGCTCTGCAGGCGCAATGGCAGTAAAGGCGGGTGGCTTTGACAGACTTATGAAATTACTGACGGTGAAAATGACAGGTCAAGCCTACTATTTATAGACTTTGAAGCATTTAATGCCAGCCATTAATGCAAGTATGACGATAGTTGGAGTCGGTGGACACACTTTTCAAGAGGGGAGGCGGAGGTGGCAGCGGGGCCTGCTAAGCAGATGGGCGTGAAGGGTCGGCCGTCCGTAGGTTGGCGGTGGAATAGGCGAACAAGGCTACAGGTCTCAGGGGGTGGAAAGACGTCTTGAGCTGGCCATTCATAATAGTGATGATGTAAGAGAATCTCGCATAGGGTGGCCCACAGGGGCGGACCTGCATTGCCCAGAGGACACCAACTTTAAAGTTTGAAGGCAGACTGCCAACAGAACCCTGCCAAGGCCAAAGACTTGGAAATTTGGGAAGTGGTGAAATTTGGTCAACTCAAAATGATTCTTCTAAGACTCTTTGACCACTTAGGACTCAAAAATAGGGGGAATGCAAAACAAGGTAGTGACAAAAGCAACTCGACAAAGTGAAAAGAGAGGGTTCCGGTTCCAAATGGGGCGTGTGTGCTATAGGCATAACAAATAACAATTCTATTGGGGAACACTCCTGAGTGTTCTAAGGATAAATGCTCATTCAGAACCCAGAATCTCTAGTTTCGTAAACCAAGGGCTGGTTTCCAAAAGTGAACTAGGGGACTCAAAGGAGAACGAGATCCTTGGTTGAATCAAATCATGAAAGCATCTCAGAAGTATGTGTAAGTGGTGAATTCATTCCTCTTCTTTAGAGACTAGAGCAGATGATTGTTAATCAAATCGAACAAGCTATGGATCGTTTAACTCCAAAAGTAACCTAGACATTGCTTCGCTACTAGTCAGGCGTCCATAGCCCCGACAAAGTTGTCGCTGTGACCCCACGAACATTGCTCTACTGCCTGTCGGGCATCCATAGCCCCAGTACAGTTGTCCGCACACCCACATGGTTGCTTGATTTTAACATTTATTTCTTTTCTTTACTTTTGATATCCCTTTTGATACTATTTCTTTTGCTCAACTGTGTAAGCATCGAAGCTTACAGTGGGCTTGGAACCATAGTGGTCACTGAAACAGACTTGTGATTTTTGCTTGTTAGGTCATCATAACAACCACTGCACAGCTCTTCAAAAGCCATCAATGTTTATCTCGTGCAGGATCCGAGATGACATGTGATAAGATTCAACTAAGGGTCACGTTCTAGGTCAAGCCAAAGTTTAGATAAGGACACCATTCCACAGCAGCAATCAAAGACTAATAGTTAAGAGTGAATAGTTATCCAAAGAAAACTAAAAGCATGCAGTAGAGTGAA
This sequence comes from Sequoia sempervirens, assembly GCA_007258455.2. Taxonomy (NCBI): domain Eukaryota; kingdom Viridiplantae; phylum Streptophyta; class Pinopsida; order Cupressales; family Cupressaceae; genus Sequoia; species Sequoia sempervirens. Next base: position 29,172,666 of record VDFB02000007.1, on the reverse strand, counting down.
TAGTTCATCGAGTTGAGCACAACCACCATAACAGAAACAAAGAACATCCTCTCAGAGAAACAAAACGACCAAGAAACAAGCAAAAAAGGAAGGGATGCGAAGCAACAAAGCAACAAAGCAAAGAAACCAAAAGCAACCTAACTAATCTATATATAGTTATTTACAGGAATAGCTCAAGAGAGCTCAAGCTTGGAAATAATGCTTAAGGTGCTGCCCGTTGATGGGAAACAGGACATCTTCACCAGTTAATGTCTTGAGGTGGAAAGCATTATCACTGAAGATTTCAACAATCTGAAAGGGGCCAAGCTAGAGCTTGTCAAATTTGTCATGTTCCCCTTTCTTTTCATGGGCCTTGTCCCATCATAGGACCAGATCAACAATTCTAAAAGCCTTTACTTTGGTTCGTCGATCAAACCATCTTTTGATCACACCCTGATGTTTAGCAAAATTTTCAATGGCACGGTCACATACTTCTTCTAAGTGAAGTAACTAAGCTAAACAGGCTTCTCGTCGATCCCCTTCTTCATAGAAGGCATTGATGAATTGGAGGGTGGGGATCTTGAGGTGTATAAGGAATACAAGATCCAAGCCATAAATGAGGTGAAATGGGGAATCACACAAGGCATCCTTGTGGCGTGTACGATCTGCCCAAAGGGAAAAATGGAGTTGGGTGTGCCAGTCTTTGGGATTCTTATCAAGCAACTTTTTGATGACAGTGATCAAGTTTTTGTTTGTGAATTCAGCTAGGCCGTTTCCCTGTGGATATTAGTTGGATGAGAACTTGAGAGAAATACTGTAATCAAAGGCCAACTGGTGAATTTAAGTGAGGAAAAGGAAAGGCCGTTATCACAAACTAGGGCATAGGGGCAACCAAAACGATTTAAAATGAAACTTTCAAGGAAATTAATGACTACCTTCATGGTACATTGCCTACATGCAATAGCTTATGTCCATCTAGTACAATAATCAGAGGCGGTTAGAATGTACCTGTGACCCGCAGATGATGGTGGGCTTACCAGACTGATGAAGTCGAGACCCCATTGCATGAACGACCTTACCTCCAAGACTAGTTGTAGCAGGACATCAACGTTTCTTTCTCTAGTTGCGGCGGTCTCGCAAACATGGCATGTACGGACATGGCTATGTGCATCCTTGAAGATGATTGGCCAATAATATCCTGCTCACAGGATTTGATGAGCAGTAGAAGCACCAGATCCATGACCAGTGCCAAATTTGTCATGGAATTCTTTTAGCACTCGTGCCGCTTCTCCTCCTCCAAGGCATCGGAGGTAGACCCCTTCATGATTTATCTTGTAGAGTATAGATCCTTGCAGTATATAGCTGCTACTTTTCAGTCTGAGGGCACACTTTTGGACTCCTTGTAGATGAGACATACACTTGTTGTGCAGTAAGTAGTAGACAATATCATCATACCACTCTCTGGGAGAAACGTCTTCGAGCTGGTATTGCTAAACTGTAAGCTCAGGTCCTGCTTTAGTTGCTGTTTTAGCTATTGTTTGGGTGAGGGCTTGTCCTCTGACCAGTTTCATTGGCCGAATTTCCATATCATATTCTTGCAGCAGCGTGACCCACCTTGCTCTTCATTCTCCTGACTCATTTTGCATCAGCAATGTTTTCACTGTCGGGTCTGGTATAATGGCAAACACCCTATTCCGTAAGATGTAGTGTCTGAATTTCTTGACTCCCTTGACGAGACCATATGCCTATTTTTCCACGCTATGGTATCACAGTTCAACATATTTTAGGGGAGCACTCATGAAAGCAATTGGGTGCTCATTCCGTTCATCATCCTTTTGGGTCAGAATGCTAGCACACGAATGGTTTGAAGCAAATGAGTAAATGTAGAATGGCTTCAAGTAATCAGGACTAACTAGCACAAGTGCTTCAACAATGGATTTCTTAATTTCTTCAAAGGCCTGCTTCACCTTTGGAGTCCATTCAATTTTGGAATCTTGCTTGAGCATGGCATTGAGCAGCTTAACAATTTTAGCAAAGCCTGTAATAAATTTTCTGACGAAATTTATCTTCCCGAAGAAATATTTTAACTCTTTCTTGCTGCCTAGCAGCTGAATCTTCAAGAGGGACTGGATACGCTCGGGGTCTATGGAGATTCCTCGTTCTAAAATAACGTGCCCGGGCAGCTTACCTTCTGTGACTCCAAAGATGCACTTCTTTGGATTAAGTGAAATCCCGAATTCTCGACATCTTTGAAAAGCTTTGCATAGATCATAAACATGATCACCTCACTTTTTTGAGAACACTGTGAATTAGAGTTTGACTCAATAGTTCAATTTGATCCAACTAGAAGATTCTTATAAGGTGTTAAACTATTCCAATCAACCATTTTCTATTACCTCCATAGAGACAAAAGATTACTTTTTCCCTTATTTTCTTTTAACCTTAATTTCAACTTATACTATCCTCTTCTCAAACTTAGACTTCATGTTATCTATTTCATAAATAATCACATCTCAGCTAATGATAAATTTTTGTGGCTTCTTCCAATAAGTGATAGCTAGTTTTATCTTTTGATTACCTTACATAAATACATTTGATGATTTCTACATCATGATTTTTCTTGTGCTCATTTAGGACAAGAGCACAAGAAGTTAAACCAAAACCTTTAATATAGTTCACCTTTGGTTTGTATGATATATGCTACATTTTGAAAGGTGTTTTCCTTTCACTTGTTGAAGTGGGAGACACATTTCTCTAATAGATAGTTGTATATTTGGTTTTTGGTAATATTTTTTTGTTTCGTCATAGCCCTAGTTGTGCTTTACAATGTTTTTCATCCTCTTTGTAACTCTATTTTGTTACAGTGCACATGCTTTTGCTAGTTGTCTTTGTAGTCTATGTTCCTTACAAAAATATTGGAACATTTTTTTTTCTTGTAAACTTGGTTATGGCACCCAATAACCACATGAAAAGAGCATTTTTTCTTAGATTCTGGTATCAAGGTTCTCTCTAGATCTAGTATATAGAGATAATTCATCCTTCTTGCTTTAAAATTTGAAAATCATACCAAAAATTGAGCGATTCCCAAGGTGGGAATCAAACAAAGATGAGCAATGCCAAAAAGAACCAAAAATATTGCTTAATACTATATTTAATAATATTGATGTTTGGAAAAAGGATATTAGAGTTTATAGATTACTTCCATCCATATGCATTTCCATAGCTACTACTCAAGGAATATCGAACCAAAAATAAATCTAAAAAGGAGAAGGGACAAATTACCATGACCCCTCCTCCAAAGCAAACATCGAGAACATGGATTGACCAAATACTATTTAGGGTCTCAAACTACCACACACATCAACCATCAATCTAGGAAACATTTGGGAGTTGAAGCAACTTACATAGGCCTAGATGTATACCCATGACAATTATCACATTTCTTGCATTTTACAAACCTCGAGGGAGGAGAGATCTCCATAAGATTGTCCTCCTCTTCCTTCTCATAGCAGTGAGAGTTCGTGGTAGAAGCATCAAGGGATATCTCCATTTTCATACCCTTTGCAATTTCCTCAAAATCCTTATGCATGTTTTTTTGCCTTAAGATAGTGAAATTGCTCTAAATACCAATTGAAAAATGTCTTTTATTGATTCATGACATCTTCAATTTCATTGTGAAGGAGTTAAGTACATGTGGCTAGAGAAAGCACTCTTGTAGGACTAAGAGACTAAGCAGTATCAAAAGCATTTTGTCACCCAAGAGACTAGCAAAGGTCCACGAGCATGTTAGTCATATCTTCTCTAATCTCAATGTAGGGAGATTTGTTCATTTGTGACACTATTGTCTTGGTTTTTTCTTGTGAATCATTCAAATTCCAAACCTTTCAAAATGATGTGTTAACTCTTTATGAATCACATTCATGGTCAAATTGTGAATCTCCTTTCTCTCGCCAATGTCAATTTGTTATTACACTATTTTTCAAAGTAATTCAAGTGTGTATTACCAATGTTAAAAAGGTTTCATCGAGCTTAACACAACAATTTATTGGTTTTGAGTTTGGGTGCAGTGGGGAAAAGTGGCAAAATTCATGAAAAAAATTAAATTTGAAAATCAATGAAAGCAGGTACAAATTACTTCAATGGGGATATTCTTGAGGGTATTTCAGCCAATTTGGCCAGTTTTCGAGTCTTGACACCTCATAGGTTGAAATATTTTAATGCTTCAATTTTCTACAGACATGACTACATAAACAATTAACTTTGCATTTTCAGAGAAGCTGGGCAGATTTCACTTACTAAGTTTTGTCCTATTGGTATTCTAGACAATATGGAAAAAAAATTAGGTGAAGATGTGAAGCCAATCAAAAGTTATGAAAAATGGTTATTCAAAATTTTCTTTGATGCAATGTTGTCGAATTTGATTACTTATTTTAATTAAATAGGTAATTAAAATCATAAATTGAGAAATTAAAAAAAAAAAATTAAAAATTTAAGTTGTCCAAACTTACAACCCAAAACCTCAAGTTAGACAAGTAGGTTGTGAGTTCACAAAACTCAAACTAACAACCCAAAATCTTAAGTTCAAAAAAAAGTTGTAAGTTTGTATAAACTAATTTTAATTAATTATTCCTACTTTGAAGGAAAACTATTAATAGTTTTCAAAGCAAATGAAGTTGCATTAAACCAAAACTTCAGGTATGGTTCTTTTCTCTCCTATTTTTAGCGTTTTGTGGAGAAAAATAAATGTGCATAAGGCAGAAGTAATTGATTTTCAAATTTATAACTTCTTTTGCACGCCTACATCAGAGGTTGAAGTTTCAGTTTACATGCAAAGGGTGGAAGTTATTAAACATGCAGGTCGTGGGAGTTTTACCCAAACCACACCATGATAAAAGATTAATTCTACAACTTCAATAAAAATTCATGAAAGATTACAAGATGTGCACAAAATGGATTCATTGAGCAGGCTTTAGAAATTTTAAAGCAAATGCAATTGGCAGGTGTAAAGACAACTTCCTCAACCTTTACCAACATCCTTCCTGCCCATGCTAATGAGAGCTTTAGAATGAAGCATGGATTTTTGTTAGATGTTATAAGTTGCAACTGCCCTTGTATGTATGCAAAATGTGGAGGAGTGGACTTCTATCAAAGTTGCGATCTGGTGGATGAGGCACAATCATTTTCAATGAATCTTTTCATTGCATAAACTGGTGCGGCTTAGAGTGAAGGCGTCTAGGTTGAGGATTTTAAAAGACTAAAAGTTTCGACAGTTCCTCATTAAATGACATCATGGCTCACATTATTTAAGAGAGAAAATGGCGTATTCTTGGGATATGATGCGATTTCTCCTATTTTCTGCACAACCATTTTGAAGTGTTTCAAGTTTCGACAGCCCCCACATTCAAGGATGATCAAGAAAAATGGAGGTTCAAAAATGAGAAAGCCCTTGACTTCATAGGTATTTCCATGTCATTTGAACTATATGTTCATATTGGGACATACATGAAAGCCTATGACGCATGGGACAAACTCAAGATTATTTATGATAGTTCAAACAAATCCAGAAAGATTCAACTTCAAGATCAACTTGAATCTATTTGAGGTATACTGATTTCAAAACTATGGATGAATTCTTGTTAAAATTTGATGTTTTAAATAATCAATTGTATGGATCAGTTGTTAAATTAGAATATCTTAGATTAATACATATTATTCTTAAAAAATGTCTACCTAGACAATTTCAACAGTTTATTACTAATATCCATGTTCAATTAGCTATTCCTATATTGGCTTATCAACCAACTTATGCTATTTTTTGCAATTTATTAAGACAAGAAGAAGTTAAGTCAATTCAGCTTGACAATCTTAAGTCTGATGAACATGTTTTTTGTCTACAAATCATAAGCAAAAATTTAAGCCTCATTATAAACAACATTATAATTATAAACTTCATCATAATAATGACAATGATCTTAGAAAACATAACTCTTCTAAAAGGCCTCATTGCACTTATTGTGATAAAGATGGTCAATGGCAAAATATTTGTTTCTTGAAGCAAAATGAGAAAAAGCCTATAAAGCAAAATAATCAACATAAAACTAATAATCATAAGTTTCACAACAGAGTAAATCAATCTACATGTGCTTTTACTTGTAGTTATAATGCTTCACAACCTGTTGAATGGGTTATTGATTTAGGTGCATCTCAACATGTCAATTCACATAAATAGGTATTTGAGTATATGCAACTTGATATGTGTAATGTTCCTTTTCAACTTGTTAATAATCATAGTTGTAAAGTAGAAGCAATTGAAGTTGTGAATGTTCCTAATGGTAAATTGCATGATGTTTTGTATGTTCCTGAATTAAAGACTAATTTGCTTTCAGTTGTTAAGCTTTGTCAAGATTACAATTTTTTTTTTACAAAGATATGTGCTATGTGATTGGTCCAAAAGAAAATCATAAAGTCATTGCTCATGCTAAATTAGACAATGATAATTTGTTCAAATTTTAATTTACTAAATCTAGATGCTCTTTAATATCTACCATTGATTTCAATGTTTGGCATGAAAGACTTGGTCATGTCAATGCTAACAATATTACCTTTATGCAAAAACTTAATATGGTAGAAGAATTTCCTAGTATTGTTCTATCTAAAATTGTATGCACATGATGCTTGAGTGGTAAGATGCATAGGAAGCCCTTTCCACAAGGTCAAGCATGGAGGGCACACCATAAGTTGCACTTAGTCCATAGTGACCTTTTGGGACCCATGGAGAATAACTCCATCCAAGGATCAAGGTATGCACTTACTTTGTTGATGATTATTTTAGAAGAACTTGAATCTATTTTCTTCGAAGTAAGGATCAAGTTCTTGACATCTTTTTTGAATTTCATAAATTTGTTGAAAGGCAATCTGGTTTTAAAATTAAAATTCTTAGAATTGATAATGGTAAATAAAATGTGAATAATGCTTTCAATTGTTATTTAAAGTCATTGGTATTAAACATGAGCTAACCATTCCCTATACACCTCAACAAAATGGTGTAGCAAAAAGGAAGCATAGAACTATTGTTGAAATGGCTAGATGTATGTTATATGCTAAGAATATGTCTTATAAATTTTGGACTAAAGTAATGTTTTGTGTTACTTATATTATTAATAGGACTTAAATGATATAACTCCTGAAGAGGCTTGGTTTGGTAGGAAGCCAAATATTAAGCATTTAATTTTTTTTGGCTCATTTGCTTATGTTCACAAACCTAAACAAAAAAGGAACAAATTAGATTCTAAATCTTCTTATCCTATTTTTGTTGGTTATGATGAACATTCTAAAGTTTATAGAGTTTATAATCCTATTACTAACAAAGTTAAAGTTGCTAGAGATGTATGTATTGCTGAAAATGGTGTTCATGATTGTTCTAAAGTGCATAACAATGAATCTTCTCAAAATAAAGTTGTTGAGGATAATCCAAACGATGATTTTTTTTAACCCTCCTAATGCATCTCTTAGTCAAAGTGATAGTGAAGATGAACATGTTGAACCTTCTCATCATGTTTCATCTTCAAGTGATGATACTCGTACATCTAAAAGAAAGCCCAAATGGTTAAAAAAATTTATGCAAGAAAGTGAATACATTTTAGCTAGAATGAATCAATCTAAAATTAGAAAGACAAACTATTGTAATTATGCTTTAATGTCTAAAATTATGTGTACAATTGATCCTCGAACTTATGAACAAGCTAAAGATCAACCTCATTGACAAAATGCTATGCAAGAAGAATATAATACTTTAATTGCTAATAAAACTTGGGGTCTAGTTCATTTACCTCATGAAAATAATCTTGTTTCATGTAAATGGTTGTATAAAACTAAGGTTAATGCAAATAATGAAGTTAGTAGGTTTAAGGCTAGATTAGTTGCTCGAGGCTTCTCTCAAGTGGAAAGCTTAGATTATAATGGAATATTTGCTCTAGTAGCTAAGATGCCAACTATTAAATTAGTTCTTATTTTAGCTTCTCATATGCATTGGCCTATTCATCAAATGAATGTTAAAAGTGCATTCTTAAATGGTGATTTACATGAAGAAATTTATGTCTCAACCTTTGGGTTTTATTAAGGAAAGTAATGAACATCTTGTTTACAAATTAAAGAAATCAATTTACGATTTAAAACAATCTCCTAGAGAATAGTATTTTAAAACTAATGTTTTCTTTATATCTCAAGGTTTCATTAGAAGTAAAAATGATTGAAATCTATATATTTAACATAGTGAAAATGATTTTGTGATCATTATTTTATATGTTGATAATTTGATTATCACTTCTAGTTCTAACAATTTGATTAGTGATATTAAGTTTCAACTTAATAATCAATTTCAAATGATTGATTTAGGTTTATTACATTATTTTTTGGGTATGCAAATTTGGCAAACACCTAAAGGTATTTTTCTTTCTCAACATAAATATGTTCAATTTTTTATAGATAAATTTAAAATGAATGAAGCAAATTGTGTTTCTACTCGTTGTGAATTAAAAACTAAATTAATGGTTGATATGGAAACTCCTTTTGTTGACCCTACTTTATATAGACAATTAGTTGGTAGTTTAAATTATTTAACACTTACTAGCCTTGATATTTCTTATAGTGTTGGTTTGGTTACTAGATATATTTCTACACCACAAAAAACTCATTTTAAAGTTGCAAAAATAATATTAAGATATGTTAAAGGTACTCTTAATCTTGATCTCTTTTATGATGCAAATTGTGAATTTAAAAAAAAAGCTATACTGATTTAGATTTAGGAGGTGATCCCAATAATGAGAGATCCACTTGTGGTTATTGTTTCTTTGTTGGCTTAAGTGCAATCTCATGAAATACTAAGAAATAACAATCTACTTCTCTTTGTTCTACAAAAGTTGAATATAAAGGTTGTACCAATGCATCCAAAGAAACACTATGGTTAAGAAGACTACTTGAAGACTTGGGGTCTACCTCAAAAGGATCCCACACCTTTATATTGTGATAATCAAAGTGTTATTGCTTTAGCAAAGAATCCAACTTCTCATCCAAGAACCAAGCACATTGAACTCCAACATCACTTCATTAGAGAGCAAATTGAAAACAAACAAATTCCTCTTTTGTATTGTAAAGGTGAAGATCAAATTGTAGATATTCTCACCAAAGCTCTTTGTAAAGATAAATTTCTTTTTCATTGTAAAAATCTAGGATTACAACCCATTGACGTGTTTGATGTAAATTCCCCAAGTAAAGCTTAAGGGAGGATGTTGGAAGTTTAATCTTTACTTGGAAAAAGTTATTTATTAATTGTAATTATTTAATTACTTGTAAGATATTCTCAAGGAATTCCTACAAGTCTTTTGTCTTATTTGTCTCCTCACACACGTGTGAAGATGACTCATTTGATTTAATTACTTTATTAAGGAATACTAGTGGCTTAGGTGTAACCTCCTCCTTATGAGGATCTTGACACCTTGCACACACAGAAGATGAATGGTGGCATCCATAGAGTTGGGAGTTACTTTGCAACTCATCTTCTCACCTCTATTTATTGAGGTGTTTCTCCTTCTATTCCTCAAGTAAGCCTAATGCTTAAGTGCTCTCTCTCTCTCTCTCTCTCTCTCTCTCTCTCTCTCTCATTTGTATTATTCTTAGGCATTTGCCATATTCATAATATTGAGGTTTTTTCTTTGTTTTTCCCCTTCTCAAATTCTTGTGTCTCCTCTTCATTTGGTGGTGTTTGCTTTGGTTTTTCAACTCAATGGTAATCTCTTTCCTTCAAACAATACTCATTGATTAGTACTTTTCTTTGCTTGATTTATTTTTCCTTTCATTTTAAATAAACTCGGAAATAAGTGACCTTTTAAAATTTCATTAATTAACCGCAAAATCATTTTATGAACTTAATTAAATAATATTATCCTTAAAATATGTTCAATGAATAATATTAAATAATTATTTAAAATATTCCCTTAACTCCAATATTAGCCTACAAGAATAAAATAAGCTAATTAAGTCTCTCTTGCTTAAGCATCGCAAGGGAACATTACAATAAGACCAACAAAATAATGAAAAATAATAAAAGTGCAAGCAAAACACACAAAACCATGGGAGACAAAGCCACTGGGATTTTAACACAAAGACTTTGAATCATATAATGAGAAAATAATTTTTTAACCATTACTAAGTAGGAGTCCAACAAAGTATGCATTTTTTACCATTACAATAATAATAGATTTTACTTTAATATTCAATTACTTATTAAATAAATCTTATTTTTTATTGAAGCACCAAAAATATTCCAAATTTGTTGGTTTGTATATACCATCATGCTTCGTTGGAAATTGTCTTGTATCACTATATAATAAAAAATAATATTAAAAATAGCTAAAAATGTTGAAATATTGTTTAGTTCTCATAAGATAAATGTAATAGGATGTAACAACCCCCAAGTCATTAAAAAATAAAGATCCAAAGAGATAATCCCTCCATTGTTAAGCGGGGGGATAGAACCTTTGGAAAATTTTACGGTAAATCACTTTGATGATTTCAGCTTTCTCTACCATGAAGTGGATTTGAGGGTCTTAGTAGCTAGACAAATTCTTCTTTACAAAAATTGTGTATTATTAGGAAAATTGCTTTTATCTGTCTCAAAGCTTTTAAGGAGATTTACAAATTATGCATCTTAAGAAAATTTTATGAAAGTCTAATTAGCTGATACAAATTCAGTTTTGAAATGTTGTTTCAGATCGGAAATTTTTATTAAGTTACCAAAATACTTTCATTTAATGGAAAAAAATCATTCTTCTCGATACAGCAAAGCACTTTAAATTACCATTGCACCTCCTAATGGTGCAGATGTTAGGATATTTTTTTAGTGTTTTGTTTGCCTATTAATTTATTTGTATATGCAACTTAGACATACAACCAGCAGCCATTAGGAGAGCAGTTTGTGTCACAGTGTGTTCATGTTGACCTATTCCTAGTAAGAAGTAGGAGATAGAATGTTCAGCTTTCTATTAGTTTTGTTTATGTACCTATGTTTACTAATTTGAAAACTGAAGCTTTTTATGTGTTCCAAAACAGTAGTGGTCTTGCTACTCGTCTTGGTACTCTTCACTGCATATTTGTTTATATATACTGCTGCAGATTCACGTTTGTCTAAACAGGTCTATGATAAAAAGGAGCAAATTGCCAAATTGTATTAGGATGAACTTAGGTGTAATTGCGCTCTTAAATAGCCTGAATCCTAGCACCTGATATTGATAATGTCTAGAAGAATATTTGAATTCGTACAACTCCAGAATTATTCCTAAAATAAAAAATGTTTCTTTGCTGTTTTATATGTTAAACAAAAGTTCCAAAAATAGAACAGTAGAGCTGTAAAATTTAGCAACAAAGGAAGGTATCTTTATACACCAACATTTGGTAGCAAAATGTTGACTTTTGAAAATCCTTGCTGGTTTACACTTGTCAAGTGTGGACCAACTTCATTTATATATTACATTAAACTGGTTGATAAAATCCCATATGGCATAGGATGATATTGACATTTCCTTCACTTGACAGTTATTCTCCTTACACAATTATGGGGTCATGTTCTTTGAATATTCTGTAAGCCTGACTTGGAGATCACTATTACTTCCAATGGAGGCTTGCGTTAAACACTCTTTGCCAATTTGAATGATTGTGTTAATGTGTTTTCTGATGCTGAAGCTTTATACTTCCAGTCACTTAACAGCACAAAGGCAATCACATGCCAATTTATATGTTGGTTCATGAAACTTACTGCTCATATCTGCATTCATTAGTTATTATTTTCAATCTGAACACTTTTCCTGATTTTTGCTTTTGAAATGCGCTGATTTAGTAGTGATGCTCGTCTTTCATACTTGAATTTCCTGTACAGCGGTAAGGTACAAAACATATTCCTAGCTGATATTTGTCTATAGCATTGAGTATGTGAGAACTACTAGACATTCTGTACCACTTTTCTGTAGGAATGGATATCTTCAACTTCGAGACATGATGAGGTTGCTGGCCAAATCTCAGGCAATGACATCTCTATTTGAGAAAATGATTCATCATCAGAAATCTGGATAGGTGGAGAAGCATCCAGAACATCATCGGGAATTACTTCAAGTGCCTCCTCCAGCAGTGAATGGACATTCTGCAAAAATGCCACCAGTTACTATTTCATCTATAAACTTAGTTGTTTTGCATATACATTGCTTGAGACTTGATATTGAAAACAGACATAAATGTAACCAATACTACTTGACAATGGCGAAGTGCTTCATCTACTTTGCGTTTCCAAACTCGACCCCCACGTTCTGAGTGAAACAGATTGAGTAAAGGCTGCAATATATACCAAGCAAACAATCAAAGTCTTTCTTCTGCAGATCAGATAAACAAACCTACTTGACTAAAGATATCAGATTTCCAGTGTCCATAATATTGCAAATGTGTGTCTGGATTTAACCGTGTAAGAATTTAATTCTTATGTCAACTTCATTTTATTAAATATTTAAACTGTCTATATTTTATATCTCTAATTTCATTTCATTCACAGTATGTTTCTTTTCTTGTCTATCCTTTTTCGAACTCTCTTGTGTGCTCTTGTTTTCCCTGTCACCTCACTCCCCTCATCTATTTAGTTGTTATGGTCTGCAATTTACCATTTTTACATTCTCTTCTCTTGCTCTCTACATCCTTATGATGGATCATGGAGTGTGATTTGAAACATTTTTTATGACAAAAATTCTTAAGAGTTAAATCTAGAAAGACATTTACAAACCTCTATTTGACCAATAAACAATTGAACCGTATAAAATGAAAGCTTATGATTTGGTGAGCAACAGAGATGCATTTCACAATAGTCTGAAATTCCAAGATGAACTGGAATTACTTATGTTAAAAAATGGCTAAAGAAGTTAATGGGACATTAGAAATGTCCAACCACCAAATAAATTGTAAGGGACTGAATAATGCATCTTCAACACAAATAGAAACTATGGAAGGGATAGAAAAATAAAAAACAAGAGCAAAAATTTAATAAGAGAACCAAAGCGACAAAAGCTTACTTTCCCTATACGAGAGAGATGACAGCACTGGGAAAAATTAGGGCTGTTCAACATTTCACCCTCTCAACATCAAGGTTGAGAAGAAGCAGCTCCAATTTCACTGATGACTCTCAGATCTTCACTGCTAGGCCACCAAAGGTTTTGACCTACTCACAAGACTGTTTGTGGGCTAAAAATAATCTATGATAGACGTCAAGTTATTAAGCCAATTAGATCTATTTATAGGAAACTTCTACCTTTTATATAGAGTCTTGTGAAGAGACAGGGCAAGCTATGGTCTTACGACTTCAAGGAAATCTTTCACAAGCATATGAATCTCTGCAAAGGCAACATATCTCTTTCTCAATTCAATTGTACTCAGAGCCACAATGTTCAAGATGTGTGGTTATGCTAAAGTCTAGAATACGATTTCTTTTCAGAAATGTTCCAAACTAGGCAATAGATAGTTTTGAAATATAAAAGTTGAGTAACAAGATTAAAAATAATCATTACACATAATCACACAATTAAAAACTAGTAAGTTAGTAACAAATAAAGTAATTGCTTGCTAAGAAGTATCGTTGCCAAGATACATGAGTATGATTATGTGTGCAGATACTAGCGTGCTAATTTGAAAACCAAAGTAAACTGGTGTGGAGGTATATGTAGAATAAACTGAAAATCTGAAATGTCCAGGGTTAAATCGTGCATTGTAACTAGAAGAATGGCAAGGCAAAAATCAGCCATCCTTCACTCTACCTACTGGTGTCATGCCCCCTTTCCAGAGCTAAAGAATTCATAATATTATTTTTAGTTGGGCCTGACAGTTTTATATTTAAGGGACAACCTAATCATATTATTATAATTAATTTTAAAAGTGTTTATAAAGACTTAATTATAAAAAAAGTATTTTAAAAAACTTTGGAGGGAAATTTTAATCTAAGGGTTCATTTTGGAAAGGTTTAAAAATGGTGTTTGGCTTCATTTGGCATTTAGAATTCATTTCACTTTGGAGCATTGGTGTTCAAATTCACAACTAAGGATGAAAACCCTCTTGGACTTCATCTTCAAGATTGGAGACATAAACCCTCATTTTGTTTAGGGCATCCTCATATAGGGGTTGCATTGGAGCTGATTTTGGAGAATTCATGATAAGTTTCTAGCTGGGCAATTTAATCCAAGGGACCATTTTGGAAAGATTTAAAAAGGTGAAACTTGGCTTCATTTGGGATTTAGAGTTCATTTCACTTTGGAACTTTCGTGTTTGAATTCACAACTGAGGACGGAAACCCTTGGCTGTTTGGAGGTTTGGGAGGACGAAAACCATCTTGGATTTCATCTTAGAGATTGGGAACGAAAACCCTCATTTTTGTCTAGGGCATCCTCATATGGGGTTTGCATTGGGGCTGATTTTGGGGAGTTCATGATAAATTCTAGCTGGGTGATTTGATTTGCATGTAAATATTAAGGGCATCATTGCTGATTTAAGAGTTTTATGAGCCATTGATCATACATAGCATCCAACATCATTCACCAAGAATGGCTGCAGCTGTAACATGAAATATTTTGAGGTCTACAGCTCATCAAAGAAGGATGATTCTATATCATTCACCACAAGTCACTTTGCCTAACTGCAGCTGAAAAGGGGACTTCCAGAAGTCATCATTTGCTGTCAGCTGCTATTCAACATCCTCACGTGCCACCAAACAACATTAGATTCTGGTTTGATCATCTGGGCCTAGGGTAATTGGCAGATATGGGAAAAATCTTGATTTTTTTGAGTTGTAGGGATCTCCAAGAGTGCTATACAAGTTTAGGGATTCTCTTAAGGGCTGTTGAATCTTCCTACATCCAACCCAGCACTACATAGTTGGCAAAGGGCATTCCTAAGGGTTATTGCAACATTCACAAGGAAGTTGATCCATCCTACAATGATTTCAAGGTGGGCAATTATTGTCTTAACTACCTATCACTAGCATTCACAATCATTTAGTAGTGGGTCAAGGGTTTGAATAATCTGCACCTAGTGTTTTGACCAATGCCAAGGCACACGGGAAGGTTTGCAAGAAATAGGGAAGTCTGATCATGGTAGATCCACATCAGATCACAAAATTTTGGAGCCTAATTGCATTCTCGACTCTGATCATAACCTACAAATTGTACCTTGGAGTCTTGGACAATCAAACCACTGATTTATTGTAAGTACATAATTACATTCAATTTGTAGAAGCTAGGGTTTGTAAATCAACCCTTTTTTTGATGTAATGCAATTTAGATCTAATCAAGAAGCTTGTTTGAAAATTTGTTGAAAGTTGAGATTACTTGATTTTAAATTTTCTATTACTGCCCTTTCATTTTGTTTCCAAATATCAGAAAATTACAAAAAAATCATATTGCCAAAAACTTAGATCAAGGACATTACAGTGATATCAGAGCAGTGTTCTTGCCAGTATATGTGTGGATAACCAATCTTGGTGGATGCAAATTTGATGCAAGTTAGTGCAAGAGAATTTAGATATCATTAGAGGGAAAAAGGAAAGGAAGAAGAGGTCATGGGTGACCAAGAGAGAAGAGAAGAAATGAATTTGTAGTAAACTATTAATCGAAATCAAAAGGAATTAGCTAGGGAATCCTGGAATTCCATGAGGGTGTCTATGTTAGATATAGCAAGGGCATTGTAGGAGTCACCAAAATCTAAGTGCATCTAGACCAATCCAGAATAATGTAGAGAAAGGAAGTTATTCAGCCAAATATAGGGTTTCAATCAACCCTACCCCAAGGACAATTTGGGCTAAGTTTCTACAAAGATAAGAAAATCCACTAGAGGAAAAACAATTTCAGCCTCGTGGTAAATGATATGGCTAGGGATCATGATGAGTATAATGCTCTAAGTTAGGCAGTTTGTAATTATTTATCCTTTAGTGAAGTTTGTGATTTGAGGACAAAGAATGGGCATAGTAGAGGAAGGAGAAACCAATTTGATCAACCCTAGAAAGACATACAACATCAATTGGGTAATATCACCATACCTACATAATATGATAGATTAGTCAAGTGTTTTATTAGGGCTTGGTTGGAAAAATTGAATACATGTTTTCATGGAATCCCATGTATGAAGAGAAGGCAATAAAGTTATCTGCCCTCCATTTGGAAGGTGTGGCTCATGAATGGTGGTACTATAGCATGTTTACTCAAGGGCATAACTCTATCACCGCCTTAGAAAAATTCACTTAAGAGATTAACAAAGAGATTTATCAGGAAGGATCTAGAAGTTCATTTTAGAGAGCTTGCACAATTGAAGCAAGATATTAAGGTGGAAAATTATGCGATGTGATGGTATTGGATGTGACAGAAAAGAGACTTGTGTTATTACACAAGGCTCAAGGGTTTGATTAAGGCTTTTGAACCAATATCTTGTAGAAAGCCATCAAAAGAGCCTTGAACTTGGATATTTTACTTGCTAAGACCAAATTTCAATTCAAGGAACCACCTCTATACCATAGAAGAAACCATTTCAAATGGAAGCCACTCCTTTGAAGAACATACCAAAGAATATCAATAAAGAAGACGACACCAAAAATGAGCTTAAGAGGAACAAATTGTGTTTTTTCTTGTAAGGAGCCATGGGGACCAAGTCATTGATACCTTGGTCATAGACATGTACATTACATAGAGGTACTCCTAGATGAAGAGTTAGAAAAAGAGGATCTAGAACGAAAGGTTGAAGAGAAAGAACAGGAGGAAGAGACTCAAGAGGGTTCCCTTGCTTCACCTTTAGGTGCTCCTAAGTATCATCCATTTAGAGTTTGTGAGGTTTTGCATGGGAAAAGATCACAATGTTGCTTGATACTGGAGCCACCCATAATTTCAAAAGACTTGGTATCCAAAAGAGAATTAGGTACAAAGGACTTCAAAGGATTCAATATTATATATGAGATGGCTTCACCATCCCTTGTACTAAGAAGATATGACCACTTGACATCACCTTGGAAAGGCATAAGTACATGATGACTTCTATGTTATTGGATTAGGAGAGGCCAACATAATTTTGGGTGTGCAGTGGCTATATTCCCTTGGCAATTCACCCTAAACTACTAGAGTATAGAGTTGAAATTCAAATCCGAGGGGAAAGAGGCATTGCTTTGAGGCATAGAAGATGGAGCTCCAAGAGTCATCATGGCAAAAAGGATGTAACATCAATTGATGACAACCACAACTTCATCCATTGGTGAGATACTTTTCTATGGTGGTATTTGGTCTCTTTTGAATCAGCATACTACAATGTTTGATGTTATACCTCTAGGATGGCCACCAAGTAGAGGATTTCATCAAGAGATGGAAAAGAGATATGTTGGGGACATCTTTCCTATTGAGGACTGCTAATGAAGTATTTCAGCCTTTGCATGGGTGTTCTCTGCTTGTACATTGCTCACATTGCTGATTTCTGCAAGGAATTTTCAATTTTGTAACTGCTGTGCCATTTTCACATTGCTGGTTTTGGTGCTTTCAGATCTTGAACTCTATTATTGGTCATGAACAATTATAGGTTCACATATTTTGAGAAAATTTCCGTGCTTGGTGATGTTTGTGGAAGATTTGAGCTATTGGGGATACTAAGGACAAACATTCCAGTCACCATAATACTGATTTGGGGAAGATTTTAGATGGTTGGTGGTTGTTGCAACTTGTTTCCAGCGTATATACAATCTGATTTACACCATTTGTTGGAGGGTACAGGCTACATCATCATTGTATATGCATTGGAACTAAAGGCTATTGTTATGAAGGTCAAATAAGATCTTTGGATTTTGCA
Organism: Sequoia sempervirens; assembly: GCA_007258455.2. Taxonomy (NCBI): domain Eukaryota; kingdom Viridiplantae; phylum Streptophyta; class Pinopsida; order Cupressales; family Cupressaceae; genus Sequoia; species Sequoia sempervirens. The sequence goes on along the minus strand of VDFB02000007.1, from coordinate 29,154,792 downwards.
TCTCATAGGAAGAGCAAAGTGTTGCAGAAGAAACACGGTACTGAGTACATAGGGCAGCCCTTGGCCTTTTGGGAGTTTGAGGATGTCCTCAATCTTTGGGGAGAAGGCATTGTTTGTCATCACACCAAAGAAGAGAATATTTTGAGTTAGTGGCATTGCTTGCCTAATCCAAGTCAAAGGTGGGAAGGTACAATCGTGCATCTCATCATGGGCATCTTAAAGGTTTGCATTGTTGTGAATCATGCACACTCCTTTGTTATTTCTTTGCAAATGGCCAAATTGTTTTTCGAAGAAAGGATAATAAGTTATATGTATTGCTTAACAATGTTATGGATGATGGAGGTAGTAGATTTTGTAATGCTTTTTGGAAAAATGTGTCTCACTTGACAAATGCAGGATCTAGACTTTATGGACACTACAACATAATTTATCATATTAGCACAGCAATACTTTAGCATTTGGGTTTGCAATTGCTTGAGGGCAAGGAATTCTAGGAAGGGTAGATTGTCATGTCCCCTTTCTAGATTTAAAGAATTAATAATATTATTTTAAGTTGGGCTTGACAATTTTATATATAAGAGCAGCTTAATAATATTATTAGAGTTATTTAAAAAGTGTTTTTAAACACTTAATTATAAAAGAAACTATTTTTAAATACTTTGGAGGGAAGTTTTCATCCAAGGGCTCATTTTGGAAAGGTTTAAAAAGGTGGCGCTTGGCTTCATTTGGCATCTAAAGTTCATTTGCCATTCTTCACTTCGGAGCATGTGTGTTCGAATTCACAACTAAGGATGAAAGCCCTTGGCTGTTCAAAGGCTTGGGAGGACGAAAACCCCCTTGGACTTCATCTTTGGGATTGGGGGAAAAAACCCTCTTTCTTGTCTAGGGCGTCCTCATACAAGAGTTGAGTTGGAGTTGATTTTGGATAGTTCATGATAAATTTCCAGTTGGGCAATTTGATTTGTAGGTCAACACTAAGGGCACTGTTGCTGATTTTAGAGTTTTAGTGAGCTATTGATCACACAAAACGTCCAGCATCATTCACCAGGAGTGGCTGCAGCTGTAATAGGAAATATTTTTGGGTTTACAAATCATCAAGGAAGGTCGATTGTCACTTTGCCTATGTGCAGCTAAAAAGGGAGTTTCTAGAAGTCATTGTTTGCTGCCAGCCATTTCTCAACATCCTCACATGCCACCAAACAACATTAGATTTAGGTTTGATCATCTATGCCTAGGGCATTTCAGCGGATCTGGGAAAAATCTTTATTTTTCTGAGTTGCAGGGTCTCCAAGGGTGCCGTAAAGGTTTAGGGAGTCTCCTAAGGACTGTTGCATCTTCCTACACCCAACACAACACTTCATAGTTGGAAGAGGGTATTCCCAAGGGTGATCACAGCATTCACAAGGATGCTGATCATAGCCTACAATGATTTCAAGGTGGGGCAATTCCTTTTTTGAGTGGGTGTAGCTGTTTAGGGAGTTGTCCCTGTTATCTAAAGGTTTTAACTGCCTGCTGCTAGCATTCACAATTATCCAACAGCAAGCCAAGGGTTTGAATAACTTGTGCATAGTGTTTTGAATAGCGCCAAAGTAAGGTTGAACTGTTTGCATCAGCCCACAAGACGAAGTTTGAAATAAGGAAGTCTAATCATAGCAAATCCACATCAGACCGCAGAATTTTGGAGCCTAATTGCATTCTCAGATCTGATTGCAGCCTGCAAGCTATACCTTGGGCAGTTGAACCATTAATTTATTGCAATTGCAGAATTACTTTCAATTCTCAGAAGCTTGGGCTTGAAAATCAACCATTATTTTGATGTATTACAATTTAGCTCTAATCAAGGTGGTGTTTACTCACGGAATTAACTTCACCGATTGTCACAGAGTAAACGAGAATAGAAAACTACAATAGAAAACATATCAAGTACGCAACAATGCATATGCACAGAACAAAGTTGTATTTTCATTCATTGAATAGGCAATAAGTACAATATCCCAAAAGTATGTGCTATCCCCGACTACAAGTAAATTATGACATATAGTTTTCGACGTTGATTGAGGACACCAACCATCGGTAACTACTCGGTACAACTAATCCATGGTTGGGGACTTAACTCCCAATTACAACACATAATAATTACCATTTGTTGTACACAATAATATTTATTTATTTGGCCGACTAAAACAAGATTAATTACTTATGACCGACTACATCAGCCCCCCAAAAAGAAAGTTGTCTTCCATACGACTGGTGGAACGCCTAAAATTTTTTGTGTTCCACTAATAATTGTTGCAAAATCTGGCTGTTGTCCTAATCTGGGCATGTCTTAAGGCTTAGGGTTTCAGTTGGTTTCATGTTCTAAGGTTTATGTGTATACCTTAAACCCTCTAAAGAACCCTTAGTGTCAATCCCTTTGCAAGTTTTCTAATTCACCATTGACTGGTGTAAGAGACCTGATGTCTCTCAACCCCAACCACTGACGGAGAATGCAAGTTTTTTTGTTTGTTTTGATGTTTTGTAGTTTTTTGTGATTTTTGCAATATAAGAATTGGTGCGATTTTGCATAAAAATACTATAAAATATATAATAAATTCAAGACTACAGATTCCGAATCAAAAACACTCCTAGAATGATGGCGAATGATTTCATTAACTTTCAGAATGAGTACAATGAAGAAATACTGACATGCAAGTAAAAAAGCAACAAATTTTATTTAAAAACCTGGCTTATTTGCAGCCGCTAGAAATGGTGAGAAAATGGTACGGCTAGCCTACAGACAATGATCTCCCTTTGTAAATCAGACGCAGGAACCCCAGAAGACCAAGGCGCCACCACTGGAGGAAGAATCTAACAAAAAGGCAAGGCGTTTTTTCTTGTGGAGAAAGTACGACCTTGCTGCTGTAAAGTACGGCCTGAACCGGCAAATACAATGAAGCCGTACAACCTTGAAATGCGTGTCAGATGCTAGATAAATATCGGCCAATGAAAAGGATTTCCCTCTAGAGAGAAATCGATCGAAACCCTAATCTGAAACTTCACAAATATGCTCTGTTATGACTTCTGAATGAAGCCACTCTGTAGACAAGCTTCAATTGATCTTTCACAGCCTCAGTATGCCCGATTCTGAAGAGTTGACGTTCTCCAAAATCTGATTGCAGAAACCCTTGTTTCTCCAAACTCCAAAATGTTCTCAGAGAGAAAAGACAAATTCAAATAATCATCAATAATGAGTTTGATTTGTCCTGATGAATTATATATTCTCTTCAATAGGTTCGACCCAAATAAACAACTCAATATGCATTTAATAATCATTAAATTCGCCCTTTGGTAACTTAGGAAATATTATCATTAAATGGCATCCCCCTTTTAAATGAGTAATAAAAACTCATTCATTAATAATAATCGCCTCTTTAATATAAAGTATTAAATACTTTATATTATTCCATTAATAATCAATATTTCATTAATTGACTTTATAATATAAAGTCACAATATTAATAATTCTCCAAATATCATTAAATGCTCAAATATTCACTGTTTGCTCAACCAACTGCCAAACTGGGTCGAAACTGAGATAGCCAACTGAGCCAGGTGCCCTGCCAGAAATAGTAACCCCCGATTGCCTGACTTACTATAAATAGTAAGTGCCTAAAAAACACTCTATAAGCATCTGCAAAGGCCCAAACCTGAAACAACTGATGGAGTAATGTCCCAAAACTCAGGATAACTGCCATGGGCAACCCTCTAATCACATTTGTCAGCCTACGAGGGTCAAAATGATAGGCTAACCGGTCAAACACCTGAACTGCCTAGGAAGGGGACATTACAACTGGTGTCTACTTGTTCCAGGTCTCTTAATCGTCCCTTATGCCATTGAATCCGTTTACTCACCAGCCCCTTGAGCCTAATGTTCGCGGTTGTTACACGTTGAATCATTTTAAATATTGCTTCATATTATGCGGGTCGCAAGCCTTTTAATATTTGCTAAGTCCCCTATGTCCAGGTTTAATATTTCGGCATTGGTCTAAAGTCTTGGTCTTAAATTTATGTCCCCTATCACTTGTCAACCTAGTTAGGTCCCTTTTTAAGCTACTAACTTTCTACATGTGCAGTTTTAAGCTTTTTGATGCAGGCGGTCCGATCATTTGATTTAATCCTGACCGCTCACTGCATCCCTATTGTGTTATGATATCCATTAAAATATTACGACAAGCTAGCGGGTGGGTGTCGTGTGTCCTTTCTTTCGAGCGGGGCCCATCATCATCTGAAGTTAGCAAGCAACGAGCTTTAATAGATCAACGGTTAAGATGAAATGGTCTGGTTTGATCTTGACCATCCCCTGCTAGCCCGCGGGGGACCCACCCTCATCCCCGTCCCTCAACGGGGAAGCAGGGAGGTGCCACATGGCGTAATCTTTACCGTTAGGGAACTATTGGAAGGCATGAAATATTTTTGCAAATATTTTGGCATAATGTTAAAAGGGATTAACAGCCAAGCTACTAAAGGACCTTTTTTAAGGCACATATTTAAAAGTGGACAAGATGTTTTAATCCTGGCCGTTCGTTGGATCCGAGGGTTATACACTAAGGTGGAAGGCTCCAAGAGGTAAATTGCATATAAGTCGGAGGCACCAAATTTGATACGAGTCGTTCCTCACCTCCCTGTTGCTGAAAGATGCACAAGGCTTAAACCCAACGAGGAAGTGGGGAGGCTGACATGTAACCATTTTCAACGCTTGTGGAGATGGTGAGGCCCGTGGGCTGACTTGGAGGCGAATCCACATGGTGTATTTTGATTAGTCGACGATGATAGTTGGCTGTGGTCGAATTTTCAAACTAATTTGACTCAATTGGGACCATTTGTCAAGCCATCTCACTGCAAGATCGATGGCTGAAATTCAAAGTTCATGATTGAGGCCAAGTGAGCCGTTTTGGTTCGCGTGAGCGAACAGTAATGGCGGATATGACGCCGAACTACCATTTTGGTCTGCCATAAAGCCATAAAAGCTTGTTTTAAAGCATAATTGCAAATTGTTAAGGCATTGACCACACCTAAAGATTTCTTGCTGCAAATCTCAAGCTTGCTTGACGTCTGAAGTTAGGGTTGTCAAGGCATCTACAAAACAGTAAGTGAAATCGATACTTTGCTTTGCAATTGTTTTAAAATTTGCTGAAGTTGCTTTGCTCTATCTTTCCATCAATAGGGTTACTGGTTTGTTGCATTTTTTTTAAGGTTTGACGTTCAATTTGAATGGTATTTCTGTTAAGTCTTTTTGTTCCTGTGCATCAAACCCTCACCCTAGCTATAAGCTTACATTTTCTCTAAAGAAAACCCTAGCTTGCAAGAAACCCTGTAACTATGGCACCTAAAGTCAAAGCGTCCGCATCCAAGGACCAAGCCTCTGGGTCGAAGCCTACAGTTAAACCTCCGATTCAGAATTTAATTGAGCAATTGAAACCCTCCACATTTGAGAAACCCAAGGGTCAACTTTGTTTTGAGGCACACAAATTGTAGATGGGCTTATAGATAAACAATGCACTATTAAAGATGCCTCAGTACCATACACTAGGTGGGCACAATTTAACTATTGGTAACCCTTGGAGATTAGACATGGGGAAGGTGGTAGTACCAAATGTTTATATGGACGTTGACCTACTAAGGGCAATAGCAACAAATTGTGACCCAATCTCAAGAATTGTGAGGACCTATGATGGTATTGAAATGGTTAAGGTTACCAGGGCTCAGATTGTTGAGGTCTTCAATTTGACTGAGTGGAGCGAAGATATGGTAAAAATTGATGAGAAGGCATTCAGAGCCGAATATGAGAAGGTGAGACATACCTTCAAAATCTCAGTATTGCAACACTTTTTGGCATCTGTTAAAGGTCAAGGGAAGATCATTTTGGGCCCATCAAATAAAGAGCCATTCCCCATCAATTATTTTGTGACCTACTTTCAAAAGACATTCTATTCTTTGTGCCAAATCAAAGGTTATGACCCAGCTATAGGTATGCCCATTGCTGAAATGTATATGGCTGCACACATTCAGCACCCTACATGCAACACACTTTATGATTTTGGATCATACTTAGCTGAAAAGATACATAAGGGAATGGTTGCACTAAAGAAAGGTGAGAATGGGGTGAAATTCTACTAGTATTCTATGTTCATGCATATGTTTCTGTTCAAAGGAGTTACATACTTTGGAAAGTATATGACAGAAAGGAAGGTGATATGGATCTATCTGTCCAATGTTGGACCACACTCCTTGATAGAAATGACAACAAATCCAATTTTGTGGTGTTTGAGAATCTTTTTGCTTCCAAGCTAAGGAGAGTTTTGATTTTGAATATGCCAAGAATCCCTGCAACTTTGCATGATTTGTTGAGGCCTAAAGATAGGAGGCCCGATTTAAATATTGAGCACAATTGGGGATATATTATTCCCTACCCTAGCTACACAATTTTGAGAGTGTATGGCACAAGGGTTGCACCTCACATACTGCCTAGAGATGTGCCATTGAAAGTTGGTTTCTTAGAAGTAATGTGGCAGTTAGGAGATGTGGAGGATAACCATTTGAAAGATCAGGGTAAGGGAACCTTTTTCCTTACGTACACTTGTTTCTCTGACTTTGTCATGAAGAAAGGAGGATGGAGTAAGATTGCTGATGTACTCAAACATTTTGGGATGAAGAGGGTGAGAGCAAGAAACCATGATCCTGAGGGATTCATGGCATGGCTAAAGGAAATAATCAGAAGCTCCAAATTCGTCCACAACTTCTATTTTCCAGAGGATGTAATAAGGAATTTTTTTTGACTTCCAGAAGCAAGATGATAGAAAGATGAAATAGATTGCGATCAATAAATTGGAGAGGGAGATGAGAGCAAAAGATCCACAATTTACAGCTGTTAAAAACATTACAGATGTAATTCAGAGAATTGAATATCAGAATTTTGAGCAAGTGGTTGGGCAATTCAAAGGAGAAAGGTTAATTCAGGACAAGGGTAAAGCTGTTGTAGGAGAAGAACAAGGTGAGGGGGAAACCCATGTGATGGAAGAAAGACTAACCTCCTAGCCCCTAAATAAAGTAATTGTATTCAAAAGGAGGAAGGACAGGGTAAAGGAAAAGCAAACAATGACTACCTCTTCTTAACAAGAGGAACTAGGAATCCCTTCACCGACACATGAAATGCCACCTTTGTCTCCCCCAAGGTCAGCTGGTCCTGTGATTATTGATGTTGATTCACCACCAAGGCAATCATGACCGTCAAGGTAGCCACCCACAAAGAAACAAAAGGTTGAATCAAGTGGCTTGGTGGACTCCGCCGAGGACTCTGAAGATGAAACATTGGTTACTAAGGAAGAGATGCAGCAAGGTATGCCTTATCCCCCTAGGGAGATGGTACCATAGCAAATGGGCCTTAGATTGAGTAAGTTGGACCTCACTGGCATGAACAACACTGATGATGTTAGAGAAGAGGCTTCTAAACAGTTCATGGATGATGACTCATTTGTCAAGTCCTCTGCATTCATGGAATTCGCTTGGAGAGGGAAGAAAGATGAATATGTTAATAATATTGCAAAGAAGAGCCTACACCCAAAATTCCTTGATCAGGTTATCTAGGCTCAAGTCATGAAGGAAATGAAAGAAAGTTTCCAAGACATAACAGCACAAGAGAGTAGGGAACTGGTAAGAAAAAGTGGTCTCCTCTTGCTACCAGAATGGGACCTAGCCTCCACTATAGCCTTTGACATAGTGAGGAGGTATCACATGCCTTTATACAACTTTGAGGAGGAAGCAACAATTGCACTGCAAGGGTCTGCCTTTAGTGAGTAGTGGGATACTTTGGCTATTTGGGCTCTAGCCCCAAACACAAAAAAGCCAGAAGTTGCAGAACCTTTTGCAGATTATAGAGGAGGACTGATTATAAAGAGGGTATCTGATACCTTTGCAATTGAAGCTACTACCATGTCTGTAAACGTTGCACAATTCACAAAGGCAATAGTGGAGTCTATGACAGCATAGAAGGAAAAGTTTAGAAATATGTACAATGATTTGTTAATTGAATATGGTAAAGGCCAATAGAAGATTATGGAATTGCAAACTGAAATGGTACTATTAAAAGAGAAAATGCAAAATATGCAATCCAGTGTGCCAGCACAAATAGATTTTGCTTCTCCTTCTTCACCAAAAGCACAAATACCTCCCACCCCTGCTCCTCTCATAGATACTTCATTGGCAATTGTGCCTTATAACATGGGAAATGTGCCTATCTCAGTTGAAGAACAAAGTACATCAAAGGCACAACAGACAAAAGAAATCAGCAAGGAAGATTTACTTGAGAAGCTGAAGACATATGAAGAAAGGTGCAATCAGCATGACAAAATGATCCTTGTCAGCGATCTAAAGATTGCGACATCAGTGCTGGAGCATCTAAACAAGGGAATTGATAAGAGATTGATTAGCATCCATGCTAATTATTCTTCCATGTTTGATACTGTGAGAAATTTTGATAGAGACAAGGAAGTGGCAATCCCACTTATGGAGAAATGGATTCCTAGACTCCAGGATTTAAGGCTAATGGCCATGGGATCCAAGCATGATATAAACAAGCCAAATAATATCCAACTGTAATGTCCCCGTTTTTAGCACTTAACTTTTTAGTGATTGGTAGCCTATTCCCAGTGTGTTGTCGGTTGGTCACTGGCAGAATTAGGGTTTCCGGCTGTTTGATGGGTTCTCTTGAAGATTCAGGGTTTTGCTTGTTGGAGTTTGGTTGTTTGGGTTCTGGATTCCTTCTGGGTTTTCAGAGAGCTTCGCAGAGGTATGACTTGCAACTGCGTCGGGCAACTTTTTCGGACTTACTATTTTTAGTAAGTTATGACGGCTACAGCTTGGAGTCGGGGATTTTGGATTGCGGATTCTTTCTGGGTTTTCGGAAAGCTTCGCAATGGTGTCGCATGCACTTTGATCCGAGCAACTTTCCGAATTTACTATTTTTAGTAAATTCTATTTTTAGCAGTGGTCAAGTCAGCATTAGCTCAGCAAACCTTCCTTTTCTGGCAGTTCATTGGGTAATTTGATTTTTGGCTTAAGGGGTTCATTTTGGAGAAATAAGCCATTTAAAGTTAATAATGTTTTATTTTATAAAATAACCCCTTGTCCTAGTAATATGACTTTAAGTTGTTTTAAAAAGGGGGACTTTGAGGGTGGTCATCTCATGGGGAATTATTTTGATATGTCTAAAGTCAAAATTACTCTTGGAGGAGGGACGCCATCTTTGGAGAGATTATTATTTTATTTAAAAATGTTTTATATCCCTCTTGAAATGGGGCGCCAACTTAAGCTTCATCAATGGTCAAAATCAAACCCTAAAAAGCATCTTGAAATTAGGGCGCACCTTCTGGAAGCTTCTAGAGGGTCTTCTCAAAGTTATAAAAGGAAGCTTGGGGTCTTCATTTTAGCATCTTTTGTCTACCACATCGTTATGCTGCTGAATTGTCTTCAGGCACTCGCTTCGAGGAAAGCACACCTCCTAGCATTGGCTCATCTTCTTGCTTGAAAGATAGCAACTAGTTGAGAGGATAGTTTGTAATAGGTTGGTTTTGCATTTCAGTTTAGTAGTTTGCATTTGGGAGTTCTAGTTTGTATTTTCTGTTCATTTTTGAAGTTGCTGAATGTCATAGTGGAATGTAAGAATTGCTTATATCTCATAAAATAAAAATACTGCTGTTCTAGGCATTGTTTAAATCCATTTCTCCATGAGGGGCGACCATGTTTGCAAAGTATTAGAATTTATATTGCAGATTTGGATTTTTTAGAGCAAAATCGCCCTTACTGCTAGGCCATACCACTTGAGGAGCTTTGTGTTTTGTGCAAAAAATAAATATTGGCTTTTTGGATGAGTTTCAGTGCCTTGACTTGAGCGCATCCTTCTTAGGGTATGTTGCATCTGATATCTCGTCATTTGGTGAAGTTATGAGTTAGATATGAGCATTTAGTTGAGTTATGCTGTTGCTGATTACTCATTTCAGTCGCTAGTCTGTCGTATCAGTCATAAGTAATTGCAGATTTCTGAGTAATTTGAGTTTAGAGAGGTTGGTTATGCATTGTGAAAGTCTTCTAGGTCATTGCAGCATTGAAGAACTTGAAAAATTGGTCCGGTTCATTACAGTGGTATCAAAGCCAAGATCCTGCCATCCTGTGAAAAAGACAGAGTCAGTTGACAGATGAGTGACAGAGAAATTAGATTCTTCACCTAAGTTCAATTTAGCTCTTAGAAGTTTTGAAGATGTTGCGTTTCCTGAGGTCGAGGAATCATGAGAAGTCGGATTTGATTGTGGTTTCTAGAGAATGCCAGTTCAAGAGGCAATGTGAACATGAGGCTGCCATACTCCGTAAAGAATATCAGAGCATGACAGATGAGTTTAAGAATGATGTTTCATTTGACACCTTTTTGAATTGTGCGGTGATTCATTACCCTGGAAAGTTGGCTATGGTCAACTACATCAAGAAAATGATTAAAGAGGAAGCAGAACATGCCATGGTTGCAGGTGCAAGGAAGGAAGAAGAAGTGCTTGTTTGTGGATTGCAGCCCACAAATGAACAAGTCGAAGAGAAAAATCAGTCAACTAATATTGAAGATGGCACAAGCAAGGTGCACATGTCACCTCAAAATGATTGTAAGTTTGATAAAGAAACCTTGACAGTTGAGGAGTGTGTGGGAGAGCCCCATAATACTTCCCTAGACTTGCATGTGATAGCAAGTGATGAAGATCAGTTCGGTGAAAAGAACATAGCAGCAGTCTTGAATCCTAATTTGGATTCATCCCATGAAGGTTTTGAGACTAAGGGCTTCATAGAAGATGTTGGTAGAACTATTTTGTGGGATGAGTTTGTTGAAGAAGAGCAAGATGAAGAAAATACTAGTGGTGTCATAGAACCAGCTTATGACCACTACTATAGTGATGATGTTGGTGATGATTCTAAAGAGTTCATGCGAGATCATATTGAAGATTTGGTGAAGAAGGATTTTCCTCATGTTGCTGTCCCAACTTCCCAAGAATTTCCACATGAAGGAATCAATGATATATTTACTCATGATGGTTTCATAGAAGATAAAAATGATGAAGCTTTCAAAACAACTAGCTTTGAAGATTCTTTACTTCATCACAACGGTGTCATGGGAGGTATTTGGTTTGATCAGCAAATCAAACTAAAAGAAAGAAATATTTTTGAGGATATTAGTTTAAGTGAGTTGGGTGGTGACCTATTCAAAGAGTCAACACTCCCAAAGAAGCACGAAGAGCTCTTTTCTTTTGATCAAAACAATCAGCCTCTTACCATTTGGGATCCAGGTGTGAAGGCATCTAGCGATGACAAGGAACCAGTATGGGATGAATTTCCCTTTGATCCGGATAATGAAATGGAACTTGATGAGGACTCTATATCAGCAAACAATGGTGACAATATGCTTGAGTTTGGGGCTGCCTTCAAGTTTGATCAAAGTGACAGTGACGTGGAAGCAAAGCTAGAGGGCCATATGGCTCTTGAAGATGGAGAGTTTGAAGGTGTTACTAAACACAAATCTGATTTATCAATGCACGAAGCTGATTGCAAGCAATGGGTTGAAGAATTTGTGGAGTATGATGCTTTTTATGACAATGAGCATTCTCCGCTAGTTGGTGGTGAAGTACAAGAATGTTGGAGCAGCAATGAGGGCAGCAAAGGCAAGGAACAAAGTTCTGATTTTCAGTTGCAGCCTATCAGCAGTTCACCGTCTTTACATGTTCATGAGTGTGAAGATCAATGCAAGGTATCTTTTGAAAAAGAAGTGCAAGCGCTATCCCTATTTGATCGCACGCACAATTTGGTTGATGATCTCTATTGGAAGGCTCAGTCTGAAGAGAGACGAAGTGGAGTTAAGGATGAAGTTGCTCTTCCTAACTTGCAACTTATCAGAGACTCTTTGGAGACATTGAAATCAGCATACATACACTTGATTGAAGATCGAGATTATGCCTTCGAAATTGCAAAGAAGACCGTTGGTACTTTCCAAGAAAAGGAGAGAAAGGTTGATGAGCTTACTCTTGAGCTTGAATCAACAAAGGACATGTTGAAAAAAACTCAGTTGGCTCTAATGGAGGTTGAAGACCAATTTGTTGACTTCAAACTTTTCAAGGAGCAAGAGGGTGCACAAAGAGCTGAAGAAATCAAGCAAGTGATTGGAGAGCTTGATAGTCTTCAAGAGGAGTTTGATCTTGAAAGTGTCTCAAGCAAATCAGAAGTTGCATGTGCTGATTTGGAGCAGCAAGATATAAGGAATGATTTTCAAGTTTTTAACAATCCTCTCTTTGAAGTGGGTGTTGAGGAAACTTATGATAATCCTCTTTTTGTGATGGAAGATGAACCAGAACATGGTGTTTGCACTCTTGTCAATCCATTCCTTGGGTTGAGTGATGCTAGTCTATTTTGGGAGTTGAATTTGAAGTCATCTTATGTTTCATGCTCCAGTGGTGTTGAAGCTTTCATGGATTGGTTTCAGAGGTTAATCAGAGGGAATGCCTATTTTAGGAGTATGCACTTGGTTTTGACCAGCACTTGGGGTTGTGTTGAATTCTATTTTCAGTGTGTTGAAAATCACTTTCGGTTGGGTATCCATGCTTGGGATTCTCAACTTGGGTTGATGGAGTTTATGGCTTGTGGAAAGAGGACTTTTTGGTGGGTTAGTGATCAAATTTTCAGACCTTTGGGTGTTGTCCTTCTCTTCACCAACCACTTGATGGCCCCATTTGTTCATCAACAAATGGATTGGAGAGAAATTTTGAGTATGGGTTGGAAAGATGAACAGTTGGTTGCTCTTGGCATTGATCCTTGGACAAGACAAGGGCAGATTTTGGGACATGAACTTGCTGATTGGAGGCAGACCAGCCTCTTTACTTGTGGAGTTACTCTCGTTTGGAAGAGATTGTCCTTCACTACTTGCCAACGTGGTGGTAGTTTTCAGTTGGAGATTGTTCTTGTATGTTCTCCTGCCATTTTTGAGGGATTAACTTGCAACTCTATGCTCATCTCATACACTCACACTTGGGAATTTCTTTGGTGCTACTGTTTTTTCTTGTGTGAAGTACTAAAATCAGATTGCTCTTCGCTGACTTTAGCCTTGAACAGCAGAGACTATTTGTTCCTTCACACCAATTCTATTCTCGGGGTTCATCTTATGGAGACTTGTGATGTTAACCTTGATAGTTCTCTCTCATTGTTGGTTCAGGACAGCGAACTACCACTTGTTTTGATTCATCATTCTGAGATTCATGAGGTTGGAACTATGAGAGTTTTTTGTAGTCTTCATGGTGGTAGCAGTATAATTCAGATGAGACATAGTAGCTTCATGTGGAGACATGAGTATGAATTTGTTGAGCTCTTGCAAAGGATTGCTTTCCTCCTTGCAAGAAGATTGGAAAATGTCACATTTGCAGTCACGACTTCGTTATTTACCATGTGGAGGTATGCTGAGGAGGTTGATTTTGAGTTGAGTCTCCTATCTTTCTTCTTGCCTAGAATTATGATTGACAGTGGTGTGGCTGATACTGTTGATTCGGGGCATTGTGGACTTGAGATGTTGCATGATATTGATCTCAGTCCTTTAAGATCTTTCAACTTGGGTAACATGGATGGTAACACTTTGGAGTTACATGGAAAGGTAGTGCAACATTGGCATGATGTTTTCACTGATGTGATCAGAGTGGTGCAGCATCGGCATGGTGGGTCCTTCCTGAGATGGGTTTGGGAACCTGGGATCATACTTGTTTTGGTATGGATTAGTTTTAACTTTTCTGGAGTTATGGTGGTATTGCTTGAGGACAAGCAATTTTGGGAAGGGCGGACTGTAATGTCCCCGTTTTTAGCACTTAACTTTTTAATGATTGGTAGCCTATTCCCAGTGTGCTGTCGGCTGGTCAGTGGCAAAATTAGGGTTTCCGGCTGTTTGATGGGTTCTCTTGAAGATTCAGGGTTTTGCTTGTTGGAGTTTGGTTGTTTGGGTTCTGGATTCCTTCTGGGTTTTTAGAGAGCTTCGTAGGGGTATGACTTGCAACTGCATCGGGCAACTTTTTCGGACTTACTATTTTTAGTAAGTTATGACGGCTATAGCTTGGAGTCGGGGATTTTGGATTGCGGATTCTTTCTGGGTTTTCGGAAAGCTTCGCAATGGTGTCGCATGCACTTTGATCCGAGCAACTTTCCGAATTTACTATTTTTAGTAAATTCTATTTTTAGCAGTGGTCAAGTTAGCATCAGCTCAGCAAACCTTCCTTTTCTGGCAGTTCATTGGGTAATTCTGATTTTTGGCTTAAGGGGTTCATTTTGGAGAAATAAGCCATTTAAAGTTAATAATGTTTTATTTTATAAAATAACCCCTTGTCCTAGTAATATGACTTTAAGTTGTTTTAAAAAGGGGGACTTTGAGGGTGGTCATCTCATGGGGAATTATTTTGATATGTCTAAAGTCAAAATTACTCTTGGAGGAGGGACGCCATCTTTGGAGAGATTATTATTTTATTTAAAAATGTTTTATATCCCTCTTGAAATGGGGCGCCAACTTAAGCTTGATCAATGGTCAAAATCAAACCCTAAAAAGCATCTTGAAATTAGGGCGCACCTTCTGGAAGCTTCTAGAGGGTCTTCTCAAAGTTATAAAAGGAAGCTTGGGGTCTTCATTTTAGCATCTTATTTTCTATCATACTGTTATGCTTCTGAAATACTTTCAGAGTTACTTCGAGGGATGCATACCTCCTAGCCATTTCTCTTGGTTTCGTGCTTGAAAGATAGCACCTAGCTAAGGCTTCAGAGACTGCTTCTCATCCAGACAAGCAGACAGAGCATCAAGGTTGAAGATTTCAAAGATTTTGTCAGTTTTGCATTTGCTGGTTAGGGTTGGGCTGAAGTAGAAATTTGCTCATAAGTCTTTGCATGAATTTTTGTTGGTTCTGGGTACTTTACATATGGCTTCCTCATCCTAGGGCGCCCCTCTTTGGTGAGTTCAAGATTTTATTATTGAGTGTATGATTTTATCTTCTCAAAATCGCCCTTCTCCTTGGCCGTACCATTCTGGGCTGTCTTGGGAAGTGTGCCAAAAAATATCACAATTTGTCAATAGTTCTCAGTTAGGTTTTCATTGTCAGCATTCTAGCTCTCGTTTGCATTTGGTTTCAAGTGATTTGGTTGGGTTTTGAGTGAGTTATGAGCTTTTTAGTGGGTTAAAGTTTTGCTGGTTGGTGTTTCCAGAATTGCTGATTTTATATCAGACTTCCAGAAGTTCAGTTCAAGCATTGTTTTATCAATATTGTGAAGTCAAATAAGTCGGAATAACATTCTATCAGTTGTTGCTTTGGTTTAACAGTTTGTAATCTGCAGATTGTGCATTGTAAGGCTGTTAATAGTAGTACTATTTCAGTCATTTTTATATTCTGCAATTACTTAGTTTTAGAGCAGCAAACCTAATAATCTTTGGACGGTTTACCGCCAGAGATGGGTGAATGAATTACACACTTAAAGTTCTTGGAAGGTATTCCGCCAAGAAGGGAATTAAAGCTTTGCATTTCTTACATTGTATTCCCTCCCGCTGAATAAGTGGTAGAGCTTTCTTTCAGCATTGTAATTGCTTTTGTTGCTCCGCCAGATGGTCGCTACTTGCCCTACTTGGGTCTGAAAGCACATCCGTGGTGTTGAGTCTTTCAGCATTGTATTTACTTTCTGTTACTTCGTCATATGGTAGCTACTTACCCTACTCAGGCGGAAAGCACATTCTTGGCATTGAGTCTTTCTTTAATTGCTGGTTATGATTTGGGCTGACCTTTAACGGGTTCTTGTTGTACTGGATTGTTCATTGTTAAATTTGAAAAAAATTGGTCCGGTTCATTACACCAACCTACCCTTAGACTCGTGAATAGAATTCAGGAATTCCAAGGAAAGATTGAGCCTTTGGAGGCAAAAATAAGGGAGTTCGTTAGAGGGTTTGATGAGATGAATTTTGGTCTCCTCCCTGACATCTTGAAGGAGAATGGTGAGATCAAATCCTTGCAGGATTAGAAAGATCAAGCAAATGATATAATTGCAAAGCAAGCAGCCCTAATTTGTGAAGGGGTTGACATGCAAATTCTAAAGAACATGGATATGCTTACCCAAGCAGGGATTGCCCTAGAGGAGTTTGATGAGGAAGTCAACCAGGTAGTAACCAAGTATGCTCCATGCAGAGCAAAGGCTGACAATGTTATTGCATTCAATTGGCCCTTAGAAGAGGAATTTCAGTCATGGAAAGACAAATACCTTGATGTCTTGGAGGATTAGGCTGTTGCTATGGGGGTGGTTATTGCAATTTTGGTCTCAAGTCTGCAACAATTGAGAGTAACAGTTGGGAGAATACAATACATGGCCTAGAACTAATACAGATTAGGCCTTTGATAAAGTAATGATAAAATACTCTATTCTCTCTAGTTTGAAATTGGTGACAAGGATGCAGACATGGAGGTAATTTGTCCTTTCTCTCTTTCTTCATTTTATGCTTTTCTTCCTTCAAGCTTGGTACGTGGACATAATTTTGAAAGCACGTGGATATATTGCTACAACAACTAACAAGTGCCTTTTGGAAGGCGGGACAAAATCTTCAACGACAAATGTAAATGGTTTTTGTCCCATGTGATATTTCCCTCCCTTTGAATTGCAAATATAACTGCATTGGGGAATATTTGTTGTATCGGTCAAATAGGAATTGGACATGTCTACATTCTGGCCCGAAGCTTGCTTGCTCCTTCATTTCTATAAGAAGGAATTCATGACCAAATGTACAAGTTGTTGATTGATCATAGAGAAAATTTTGTAATGAGAATACAGAGAACAGCTTAGAGTTTTGTCTTAGGTTTTGAGTCTTGTTGATATGCACATTTTGATAACAATACTAGCAATTGAATAGAAAATGGTGCAAATTCAAAGCCATTTCTCTCTTGGTGTATTCATTTCATGAACTATTAATAAAATGATCAAGGGTTGTTTTGTTAGTCTTCATTGATTTCCAATGGATGTGTGGTTCTGTCCTTGTTTTTAATTCAAAGAATTAATAAAATTTCTTGGATGAAATTATAGGTTCATGTAATTTGACTATCAGGATCTTTATAAGAAATTTTGGTTTGGGATACAATGATGAGATGTTGTAATGCAGTGTTGTCAAAGCTTTATGATGCTATGTATTAATCTGTTATCCAATTATATCTGTGTTGAGATTGACTCCGTTTCCTAGGTTAAGGCACTGATCTGAGTTTTGTATTCATTATACATCTTGGTCGTTCAACAGCAAGTCAAATTTATAAACAAACTTTCAAATGAACTGCAATTGTTATTATTTCATGTTAAGTTCTTTCATTCTCATGCTCTAAATGTTGAGTGTTGTAAGGGAGTAGCCAGCTTCTTGAAATTTTCTATTTTTTTAGCTATTATATGAGAATTCATCTGTTATTTGCAATGTATCTGGTCATTAAGTGCAGAAGTCCTTAGGTACATTGTGGGATCACCCTCCCGAGTCTTGTAGAGCCCGAAGTGCAAGAGGAAAGCATTGCTGCTTTCACTCGTTTGCTGGCCAATCTCTTCAGGTTGCTAAGGATTGGAATTGGCAATTCCATAGGCTTCTTTGAAGACCAACTTGGTTCTTAAAAAACAACCAACAACGACATTACAACAAAATTGGGGACTTACAACATAAGAGAGTGACTAGTGAGAGGAAGGAGGGTGAGAAGATGTGCTTGAAATAGGTGTGGAAGTGGTTGTGGTTGAATGTTGCTGGCGAAGGTGTTGAAGACATTGGTTTGCTGCCAACTCTTGCTCTATGGCTGTTTTGACCATCTGCACAATCTCTCTCAACTACTTCCTTGTCTTCTCCAACTCTTGGTCTCTCTCCTAGAGCATTGTCATTGCCTTCTCCAACTCCTACACCTTCCCCTGCAGCTTACTATCCTTCTCAACTATATGTGCCTCCCTCTTAGCCAACTGTTGCTCCTTCTCCTGTATGTTAGGATAGGTGACATTATAATTGCTACCCTTAGTTGATTTATGTGTCTCCACGTTCTTTGGAAAGTGTTTTAGGGGACATGAGAGACAAAATATTTATTATTTATTTTCCTATGACAAATTGTAATTGCATTCAAAGAGGTGGACCCATTATAGTGGCGGTTACAAAGCATCCCTAAGGAATATTCCTCTTGGACATCCAACTATGTGAGTGGGAACCACTTTGGTGTGCATGTCCTTGTATGTTATTTGCATGTTTTGCATGCTCTTGCATGATTGGGTGCTTAGGTTTGCATGTTGGTGCATGTTCTTGCATTAAGCCGTCAGAACTATCAGAGAGTTATGGTGCACTCGGGTTTGACCAATTCTGATTGGCTATGGGTTAGGCGCCCATGTGAAGGCCATGTGATAATTTAATATTTTATTCCATGTTTATCGGTTGTCCACTAAGGAGGGTGTGGGTCCAAGTGGTTTTGGTTGTTGTTTGAGATACCATTTGTGGTATTCTCTCCCACAAACTTTTATATATTGGAGCCTTGAGATGGTGGTTTGTAAGAGTTTGTTTGTAGGTTGGTAGAGTGACGAAGTGCTGCCAGATTATAGATAGGATTGTTGTATTGATGTACTTCCTTGAAGATTAATACAAACATTGGACCTCTTTGGGTGTGGAGTTTTTTCCTGCAAGAGTTTCTCCACATATATCTTGTGTCACTTGTGTCTAATGACTTGTGTGTGATGTCCCCTTCTAGTTAGACACTTGTACATCAATGGATTAGCCTATTATGCTGACCCTCGTAGGCTAATGATTCTGGATAGAGGGTCACTTGTGATGGTCATCGGGTTGTCCGTTAGCAGTGTTGATCTCTGGAGTTCAGTGATAGGGTAAATTGTGGTGTTTGGCTTGTTGAAGGTGATTAATAATGTTATTATCTCCCATTTCACATTTTTGCCTAGGGACCATGTGTCTTTTAATTGGAGGGGGTCACTTTATTTTTATTTGACACTATTCACTTATAAAATGAAAATGACATAACTTAAATTATATATCTCATGAGGAGAAGTTCGACCCATTCAAGCATTGAGTTATTTTCTTCATTTGGCATGTGAGTTTGGCTTTGGAGGAAGAGGGAGACTAGGGTTTCCTGATTTTTGCAGTTTGTGAGCCTGGAGGGGGCTTGGTTTTTCGTATTTGAGCTACTTGAGGGTGTGAAATACCACCTTAAGGTTGATGGTCTGAAGTTGAATGCAAATTTTGGTGACATTAGGAGCTGTTTGCAGGTTATTCAAGCTAAAGTCTGAGTGGTTTTTGGCTGCCATAGACTCCATTTTCTTTTGCACAGGAGCTGCTTGCATTTTGGAGAATCTTTGGACTATTTTGAAGAGCTACAGCAAGCCATCCCTCTCTTGAGGGTTTAATCAGCATAAGGAAAACAAAATGCCTCTTCTAAGAGGCTGCTATCTTTCCAAAAGGGGGCACCCTGGTCCAAGGAAGCAGCCCATACTGGATTTGGGTGGGAGAAGTTTGGCTTTCAAGAGAAGTGTGCATTTCATTGGGGTTTGGTACTGTAGCAAGTTACTATTCACAGAGCTATATGGCTGTAAGTTAAAATATGATATAAGATATATGTAGTTTTAAATTTGAAGTAAGTTATCTATTGTATGTATCCTATCATGTAATGAAGAAATCATATTTGACTTCTCAATTGAGCAATTTACTTAAGGTTATCTCAATAGTTTAGTTTATTTGAAGTTTCAATGGTATGTATATGCTTGTTGGTACCTTTTTAACATTATTGGCAAACGAACTCAAAAACAAAAAGGGAAGAAATACAAACCCAAACAAAAATCAGACCTATAGAACTCAGTGAAAAACAAATCAGCAGAGTGGTGAAACACTATAGTGGTATCAGAGTCTTGATCCTACCATCCTAGAGGGTTAAAGTTTCACATGAGAGGTTATTATAGGTACTACACTTGCAAAAGGGCGGAGCAAGTAGACAATTGGCAAGAGGGTAACCCGTTTGGAGATATACCAGTACCAGAAATGGGTCACAGGGAAGAAGAAGGTCCACCAAGAAATGAAAGAAGAAATGTGGAAAACAATGAGGATAGAGATGGTAGAGAGCTTTTTGAGCAGATGACTCGAGTTTTCGAAGGTTTTACAACAACAATGCAGAAGTTTGTCTGGCAGATACAACAGAACAGGGTTGCAGAGGATAACAGGAGTGTGGCTGGGACACCTAGGGCACATCGTGCTCCTTCACGAACTGCAGTTAGACCTACACGTCCTACTTTTTTGAGGGATGAATCAAAAGAGGGTAATGCAGAAGAAGAGGGAGAGGAAATATTTGCAAATACTCTCATGGCAACTAATGACGAATGGGAATTGTTAACACCACAGGTTAGGGAATGCATGAGCTTTGACAAATTCGTAAGTTAGAGGAGAGAGCACAAGAAATCAAGGCAAGATAGGAGGCCTCAGAATCAAAACAGAGACCTGAAACATGCCACTAGCAAACTCACTTTCCCTACATTCGATGGTAGTGGTAAGACCACAGCTTAGGTGTGGGTTCACAAATTGGATACATTCTTGACGCTTCGACCTATGGCAGAGGAGGACGCAATTAAGTATGCCACCTTACACTTGGAGGGAGTAGCTCATGATTGGTGGTATCATGGGATGGTCACGTTGCAGCATAACCTCATCACCTCTTACCAGGAGTTCGTTGACAGGTTGATTGAACGCTTTGATAAGAAAGATCCGGAAACATATTTCAAAGACCTAGCTCAATTCAAGCAAGTTGGGAGTTTGGAGGGATATATAGGTAATTTTCAGCGGTTGTCAATTATGGTTCCCAACATATCCAAAAGAAGATTGGTGGTGTTATTTATCGAAGGTCTTTTGGAACCATTGAGAGGTTGGATCAAAGCTTTTGATCCCCCGACCCTACAGGAGGCTATGAAAAAAGCGAGAAGCATGGAACTTGCAGCCCCACAAAGCAAGTTCTCATCTAAAGCATCCTCTTCATACAAGGACGGCAAATCATTCTCTAAGAAGAAGGAGAAATCAGCAGCCCCATTAGACAAAGAAACCATCGATGACTTGCGTAAGAAGAAGTTGTGTTTCTATTGCAAAGGACCCTATGATGCAAACCACGACTGTCCTTTGAGGCCTAAGGGCAAGGCTAACCGAATAATGTGGGCATTCTATGAGGATTCTGAATTTGAAAAGTTAGACCAGCAAACTGAGCATGAGGAATCCGAGGTAGAAAAATCTGAAAATGAGGTTGAAAATGAAGCTGAAACAGAGGAGGAAGTAAAGCTTCAAGAAGCACGTCTCACTAGCATACAGCGAGAGGGCTCTTTCAGGATGCGAAGGGTCTTAGTTGGGAAAAAGATCATTACCTTATTGGATACAGGTGCCACGCATAATTTTATTGATGCAAGGATGGTCAAGAGGCGTGGGATTCAGACTGAAGAATTTGATGGCATAAGAGTGAAGGTTGTGGATGGCTACACTCTTAACTGTGATAGAATGATTTCAGATCTTCCTATGCGACTAAATAATTACAACTTTAAGGCAGATTTCTATGTGGTGAATATGGAAGATATTGATATGGTTCTAGGGATGAAATGGCTTCATGACATAGGTGAGTTTACTCTTAACCTTCGAGAGATGGAAATGAGATTTAAGGTGGACGGGAGGACTCATGTGCTGAAAGCCATCTGAGATAGCAGTTTCAGGATGATGTCTTTCAGGAGGATGGAGAGGCTTATGCACCATGACATGATTGAGTGGGCCGCTGAGTGTATGTTGATGCCATCATAGGAGGAACAACAAACCTCAGTTTATCATCCAGATATACAGGCGTTGAGGATTCAACATGCTAAGGTGTTCAATGAGATTCCACCAGGTAGACCTCCGGACCGAGGGATTGAGCACATCATTGAGTTGGAGGAGGGTGCAAAGCCAGTGATAATCACCCCTTACAGGCACCCCAAGTGACTGAAAGATGAAATTGAAAAGACA
The DNA here is from genome assembly GCA_007258455.2 of Sequoia sempervirens. Classification (NCBI taxonomy): domain Eukaryota; kingdom Viridiplantae; phylum Streptophyta; class Pinopsida; order Cupressales; family Cupressaceae; genus Sequoia; species Sequoia sempervirens. Next base: position 29,132,705 of record VDFB02000007.1, on the reverse strand, counting down.
ATAAAGGAGCTGCTGGCTATGGGGCACATTAGACCTAGAAAATCTCCCTTTGCTTCATTCGTAGTTTTGGTGAAGAAAAATGATGGTACACATCAAATGTGCATTGATTACAGGGTACTGAATAAGAGGATGATTAAGAACAAATATTGTATTCCTCACATTGATGAGTTGATCGATGAGCTCCTAGGCGCTCGTTACTTCTCGAAAATAGATTTGAGATCTGGTCATCACTAGATCAGGGTCAGAGAGCAGGACATCAAGAAGACAACATTTAGGTATCATTGTGGACACTTTGAGTTTGTGGTTATGTCGTTTGGGCTAACCAATGCACCTGCTACATTTCAGTCCACTATGAACAGGGTCTTCCAGTCACAACTGAGGAGGTTTGTACTTGTTTTCTTTGATGACATCTTGGTATACAACAAGGCTTGGGAGGAGCATATTGCCCATTTGGATACAGTATTGGGTATTCTTGATAGGGAGTCCTTGTATGCCAAGGAATCAAAATGTGATCTGGGTATGTGTCATGTTCCCTTCTCAGTGACATCTCTCAGAGGACAGGATTGGCCTATCACACGACCCTCGTAGGCTGATTGTTTGGATAGAGGGTCACTTCGGAGCTTGGCTTAGCTTCAGTCAGCGGAGTTTGATCAGTTGTTTTTCGTTCTGGCTCGATCGGAGACTTTTTGCAGAATTGCTATTTTTAGCAGTTCCTGGCAGGCAGTGTGGGACCACTGCTATTTTTAGCAGTATGGCTTTAGCGGCATCCGGAATCACTTCAGAGTTCGTCAGCATCAGACGGAACAGGAAACGGATAAGTAACGAGGAAAATATTAATATTTAATTGTATTGGTTAAATATTAATTATTTAATGATTTATAATATAAAGTTATAATTTAAAATTATAACTTAAGTGATTGCCTTGAGGGGTGCGCCATCATTAAAGGGGGCTAGTTTGACATTTGATTTAAATTAAAATATTCAGCTGAGAACTATGGAGAATTAAAAGATTAAAATATGAATATTTTATTAAAACCCTATTTTCAAGGAAATCGCACTTTTCAGCTTATTTGAGGATTTGCCTTGGGTTTTGAGCCATTATGTGTGATTATTGATTTTGAGAGACTGATCAAATTGATCTGAGCCTGAGACTTTAGGGTTTCGTGTTCGACTTCCTTGGGGAACGAGCCATCTCCATCGGAAAGCAATTTAGAGAGTGTGGAATATCACTTGATCTATTGCCAGCAGAGGTTTTCTTATTCAGAGAAAACTACAGAGCTTCAGAGATTGTCCATTGTCAGAGATTCTTCAGGGTTTGGTATTCAGAGATCATCTATTCATCTAGGCGCCCTTTACAGAGACTCAAATATTGATTATTGTGGAAGCCGTACAAATTGCATTTAATACAGCAGCAGGCCGTACATTTCTGTCAGGCCGTACCTCCTCCAAAACACGTGTTTCTTCCTTCTAAGAGAAACGCCTCTCTATTTTGCATCAAACCTTCTTCATTGGAGGCGCCAACCTTGCTGGAGTCATCTGCAGACATCAGGCAGTGGGAGAAGAGTAGTTATTGAAGCCGTACATTTCTGTACTTCATTAGCAGCAAATACCAGGTTCTTTTCATATTAAAAATTCATTGTTTTGCTCATTGCATGTATCTGGGTATTTTTGTAATCAGTTGAGAAGGTCAAATAAAGATACTGGCATCCTTATTCATTCAATTCCAAAGCTATTTTATTTTTATTGAATTTATTTCAATTAATTGTCAAAATCGTACCTTTCAATTATTGCATCAAAAACACAAAAATTTGCAAAAAAAACCTAAAACGTCAGAAAACCTTCAAAAAACAATCAGAGACAGAAAAAGGGGAAACTGGGGTTTCTACATTACAACTCCATGTCGGTACCCAAGAGGCAAAGGATGGATTAAGGAAAGACGTTAGGAACTCTTGGAGATGGGTTTCATTCGCCCAAGCAAGAGCCCCTTTGCTTCTGCAATGGTTCTTGTGAAGAAGGATGGTACCATGCGCATGTGTGTGGACTATCGTGCTTTGAATCAAAGCACCATCAAAAACCGATACCCCATTCCAAGGATAGATGAGCTCATTGACGAGCTACATAGGGCCAAGTTCTTCTCGAAGATCGATTTGAGATCGGGTTACCATCAGATTCGAATGAGAGGATCTGATGTTGAAGGCTAGCTTCGAGGATGTCACTATGGCCATTTGAGTTTCTAGTCATGCCATTTGGGTTGACTAGGCAGCTCTGCTACCTTCGGTCTTGCATGAGCGAGTTTTGAGAATCCCGGTTAAGGAAGGTTTGTGTTGATATTTTTTGATGATATCTTGATTTACAGCAAGACTTGGGAAGATCATCTTAAGCACTTGGAGGAAGTGCTTAGCATCTTGGAATCTGAGAGTCTGTTCGCAAAAGCATCCAAATGTGAATTTGGAATGGAGGAGTTACTGTACCTTGGCCACATAATCAGTGTTGAGGGAGTGAAGGTGGATCCTGAAAAGATAAAGGCAGTAGTTGATTGGCCACCTCCTGAGAACTTGACTCAGTTGAAAGTTTTTTTGGGTCTCTGTGGATTTTATCGGAGATTTGTAAAAGGTTACTCACAGAATGCTGCTCCTCTTACTGATCTCACCAAAAAGGGAGCCTTTTGTTGGTCAGAAAAGGCTCAAACTGTTTTCGACAAGTTTAAGAGGATCATGAGCTCTTGCCCGTTCTGGCCATTCCGAATTTTCCCAAGCCCTTCGAGCTACAATGTGATGCATCCGGTGAAGGAGTTGGGGCTGTCTTGATGCAAGACAAACATCCTATTGTGTTTGAGAGCAGAAAACTGAGGGGTGTTGAAAGAACATACTCTATCTATGACAAGGAAATGCTTGCCATTATGCATGCATTAGCCAAGTTCAGGCAGTACTTGGTGGGAAACAAGTTCGTGGTCAAGACTGATCACAATAGCCTCAAACACTTCATGCATCAGAAGGATCTGAACGAGAGGCAACAAAAGTGGGTGAGTAAGCTTCAAGCTTACGACTTTGACATTGAGTATGTCAAAGGGAAAAATAATGTTGTGGCCGATGCTCTGTCAAGGAGACCCCATCTTAGCTCATTGTGTGAGCTTACTACGGATTGGAGGGACATGTTGCTTGCTGATTATGCCAAAAATCAGTTTGCAACCAGCATTATTGAGGGTACTTTTCATGACGAAAGGTACAAGGTGATTGAGGGGTTGATACACTACAAAGGGAGAATCTTTCTAGTGGCTGATTCTAAGCTCAGGAAGAAGATTTTATTGACATTTCATGATAGTCCGCTTGCTGGTCACCAAGGGTTCTTTAAGACATATAGGCAGATCCGAGAAAAATTTTCTTGGAAAGGATTGAAAGGAGAAGTTCAACGTTACATTCAGGAGTGTCCTGTTTGTCAAATGAACAAGAATGAGCATACACTACCAGCTGGTTTGCTGCAACCACTTCCTATTCCCAATCAAAAATGGGAAAGCATCTCGATGGATTTCATCACAGGGTTGCCCAAGGTCCAAGGGAAGGATTGTATCTATGTGGTAGTGGATAGGCTAACAAAATTTGCTCATTTCTTCGCCATTACCAGCTCTTTTTCAGCAGCCCAAGTTGCAGATCTGTTTTTTCATGAGGTGTTTAGGCTGCATGGGTTGCCAAAGAACATTGTGAGTGATAGGGACAGCAAGTTCCTAAGCACTTTTTGGCAAGAGGTCTTCAGAATGAGTGGTACTGTGCTCACTCCAAGCACTAGTTATCACCCCCAAACAGATGGACAAACTGAAATAGTGAACAAGTGGTTGGAAGGCTACTTGAGAAACTATGTGTCGGAGCAGCAAAGAGCATGGGTTAAGTGGCTGCACATAGGCGAGTACTGTTATAATTCTTCCTTTCATATGTCAATTAAGATGTCTCCTTTCTTGGCTCTTTATGGGTATGAAGCACCTAGCTTTGCCGATTTGGTGTTTGGTGATAGCAAAGCACCTCAAGCCAAGGACTTGTTGCAGCAGAGTCAAGACATCATGAAATCATTGAAGAATAATCTTCAGATGGCACAGAATTAGCAGAAGATGTATGCTGATCAGAGGCGTATTGAGCATTCTTTTGAGGTTGGAGATATGGTTTATCTTCGACTACAACCGTACAGACAGTCTACTCTCAAGAAGAGTGGAGCTGAGAAGCTCAAACCTCGCTTCTACGGGCCATTCAAGGTTATCAGAAAGGTTGGAGTAGTAGCCTATGAGTTGGAGCTACCTTCTGATAGCAGAGTTCACAATGTCTTCCACGTGTCACGCCTCAAGAAGGCACTTGGACACAATGTGGTTGCCTCATCACAGTTGCCACCTTTGGATGAAGAAGGACAATTGGTTTTGATTCCAAAGGAGATTCTTGATTTCAGAGAGCGTTCTTTGAGAAGAAGAACAATCCGAGAATACTTGGTGAAGTGGAAGAACCTGCCTATGGAGGATGCGACTTGGGAAAATGATGAGATTCTGCAGCATCCTGGTTTGCGATTGCTTGAGGACAAGCAATCTTGGGAGGGCGGACTGTAATGTCCCCTTCTCAAAACTGATCTTTCCAGTGACCGTTGGCCTTTTCCGGAGACCCAAAGGCTAGTCGAAAGGTAAAATTAGGGTTTCCTATTTTGAAGGATGTTCTTGCTCGGGGTTGGTTGATTCAATGGCGGATTCTTTCTGGGTTTTCAGAGAGCTTCGCAGTGGTATGTTCTTCTTGGCATTCTGAGCATCTTCAAGAATTTACTACTTTTAGTAAATTATATTTCTGGCAGTAAACTGGTTGGTCTCAGGCACAATTGACTTTCCTCTTCAGCTGACTCAATTGGCGTATTCAGACTCTGGCCTCAGGATGCAGTTTGAGGTGATAAGTTGAATTGTTTTAAAGAAGTCATGTTTAATGTTATATTTTAACATTGACCCCTTGGCCTAGCAACTTTACTTTAAGTTGTTTTAAAAAGAGGTTCTTTATGGGTGGGCGCCTCATTAAAGGAAATAATTATGTTTTTATTAAAAGATTTATTCCAAGCAAAAGTGGACGCCAATTTCAATGAAGGAATAAAGTAATAATTAAAATATTGCTTGGGAAAGTGGGACACCATCTATTGGGGATTAGGGTTTGACTCAAAAGAAGATTAGGGTTTCGAGAAGGTCAACAGGAAACTACAAAAGGAAGCCTTTGGTTCTCATTTGATCATCTTTGGTCTACAGTATTGTTACTCTGCCGGAATGGTATTGGATTGCTTCGAGGAATGAAGGCCTCCTAGCTCGGGCATTGCTTCTTGCTTGCAACACAACAACTAGTGATGAGATAGTGTAATCTGTGAGTTTGCATTGGTTTTTGAGCATTGTATTTAGCTTGTGCCTTGTTAGTTCAGTTTTGCATATTAGAGGTTTTCCAGATATTGCATTTTTAGCTACAGCAGATTTGTTGTTTTTATTCGTAAATCAGAAAATACAAAAAAGATTGTTCTGGGTACTATCTTATTCTCTCTGTTTGTCAGGGGCGACCCTTTTCCCAGAGTTATAGATTTTATTTTGAGTGCTGTGATTTTTAAAGTAAAATCGCCCTCTTGCTGGGCCGTACCATATGTCCTTTGCATTGGTTTTCGTGCATTAATTAAATTGAGGCTTTTGGGTCTGTTTTGAGTTCTTAGATTGGGCGCCTTCATCATTGAGGTCATTTGCATTTCATTTCCCATCTATCGGATGTTCTTTGAGAGAGTTATGAACATTTCTGTAAGTTTGTAGGCTGCTGGTTATTCATTTGAAAGTGCAGATTTGTGAAATCAGAATTATCGTTTTGGTCCTTGAGAGGAGTTATTGGTTTGGCTTCCATATTCAAGCAAAGGAGAATTCTTTAATTGATATAATGCTAATCTTTCCTATTCCTATGCTCTTGGCAGGCAAATGATCTTCATTTTGTAAACTGACAGTAGTACTGGCAGTAATTCTATTTCTTGCTCAATTATGATTTGTAATGTTCACTTTACATTCTGAAGTTGTTTTGTAATATTTTACATCTCCGCCCTATGGTAGCTACTTTCCCACTTCGGGTTAGAAAGCACATTCTAGGTGTTGAGTACTTTCAGCATTACAGTTATTTCTTTCAAGCATTGTAATTTGTAATACTCCACCATATGGTCGCCTCAACTCCATACTGGATTGGGTAGCACATACTTGGTGTCGAGTTCCCTTTCAGTACTTAGTGTAGAAGACCCTCTGACCATATGCTCGCCATCATCGGCGCCATTCTTGGTTAGAGTTCTTGCATAAGCATTTTGATTAAGATCCTCTGACCAATGCTCACACCTTGCCCACATCGGGATCCTGGTGTACATTCTGGTTAGAGTTGCTTCAGCATCGTTTTGGTTTAGCTACTAACCTTAATGGGTGCATTGGTTGTAATTTGTAATTTGAAAAAATAAAAAAAAATTGGCTTGGAATATTTCA
>VDFB02000007.1:29112657-29126109 GCA_007258455.2 Sequoia sempervirens | reverse complement strand
TCAGGTGCGCCTTTGGTTCTAGGTAGTTGAATTTTTGGTTTTTTTTCTCGTGCAGGTTGGTTTCATGTAATAAGGTATTTCTAGACCATTTCATGTTAGTTGGAGTTAGTTTGAGTCATTTTGGAGTCTCTAGGTGCAAGGTTAAGTAAAAATACAAATGTTGTCAACATTATTCAAAAGTTGTCAAGCAACTATAAAAAAATTTGCAAACTAATGTAATTTGATGTAACTAAAACAAATATGGTTGGGGATAGTTATAATATGGTTGTAAAATCTCAAATAATCCTTTTAATCTCAAGGATAAAGATTGGAATGAATTTTTTGGAAAGAAAGCTCTTTTTTGCACATCTATTTTATGTGTTTTCCATGCTTCTTTCAATTTCTATCATGTTATATGAATTACGGGTGCATTGTGTGGATGAAATGGTAAATTTAGTTTTTAGAGGAGTTTCTTAGCTTTATTTTGGTTTTTTTTAGAGTTGAATTCATGAATTATTAAGCGAGATATCAGTAGTTTAGTGGAGATTTCTCTAAACCCTGCCTAGGGTTTCAGTGAGCATTCAAAGTGCAATATATCATGTTCCCACCATGATCAAATTGAACCATATCATATAGAAGTTTTTCTTGGTGTTTCCTAATGTTTCCCAAGAGTTGAGACTTGGAAAATGCACGTGTGAAGAGAGCTTTGTTGAAAGTTGGTTTATTTTTCCTTGTTTACAGTCAAAACCCCTTGCATTGTAAATGAATGCCAAAGTTTTGACATTGGAAGTTTGGAAGGTGATTGATACACATTGGAACAACGAGGTATGGATGTATAAACCATTGTTGCTTAGTGGAGATCCCTTTTCCATTGTTGGTTGAATGCTACTCTTGTGTGCAGGAAACATTTGATTATCCTATCTAGGACTGTGTATGACATTATTGTATAGTCCAGTAATTTTGATTGATTTGATTGCCTCATGGTTATTTGTAGGTTAATTAGAATTTTTGAAAGGTGTATAAGGGTCCTTGGGACTCAAACCAAGTGAGGGTTTTTGTTTCTATTAAAGTTGAGTGTCAACACATATGACTATCCCACAGATTGTTCCCTTGAGTGTGGCTACCTTGAACTTGCCTATGCATTTGGTGACTAAAAAAACCTTGGAATGTTTGTGATGTCATTTATATCATCATCATATCCTATCCAAGGGGTTTCCATGATGTCCCGCAAACTTGAGAGGTCTTCCACCTTTGCATATTGAGAGGATTGTCCTAACTAAAGAAGTCTTCCTTCTCATGAGTTCCATTGAACCTTGAGAAGAGAGTGAATCCATTGTTGTGAAATATGGTATCAATCATGTAACTTGTAATTCTTGCTCTAAAATAGAGGGCATAATTGTTGCTAAGGGAGGATACATTTAATTTTCAAAAACTTTTCAGGCACAACCTTGCTGTCTCCATTATTCTTCCTAATAGGCACTGGGTTGGAAACCCATGTAGAATGTTTGATGGGATTAATAATACCTCATTCTTGAGCTTCATGAGTTCTTCATGCATCTTGGGCTCCTAGAGTTGGATTTACCAATATTTGTTTCTATCCTAAAGGTTTTAAGGCCAAGCTTTAGTGGGATCATGTTGATATAGATCTTCTCTATATTCTTAAGGTCATCATATGACCATGCAAAAATATGCTTATATTTTCTCAAATAATATGATCAACATCTTTCTAAATGTAGGGCTTATCTCTTTCCAATGCCCTTTTTGGAGCCAATTCAATCCCAATATTAATTTATTTAATATCTACCCTTCTTACTGGTGTTTGCATCATAATTGTTCATTCACTCCCATCATATACCCTTTCTAATGGCACTAATCACTTAGGAATCTTATTTTCTTTGAGTTGCACTACTTCTTTGCCAAATACAATTTTTTTACCATCCACTTCTTCAAAAAACACATTGAAATCATTTTATTGAGTTTCATACTAATCAATGCAGTGTAAGAACTTGATCAGATTTATGTAATCATTGAAGACTTTCCAATTATAAATGTTTTCAAGAACTATAGGTCTAGTCTTGAGTTCTACTTGTGAGATACCTACTAAGGTAATGCCATCCCTTTTCAAGGCCACATTTTCCAAGAAGTCATCCATTAAGCTTCTTGCTCTATCCACCTAGTCAATGGAGAAGGGATCAAAGAGTTCTATAGTTTCCCACACTCCATGTTTGTATTTCTTCAATCCTTTTTTTGTGTAGAATTCTTTGACCTTACTTGTGAAACAATGAATTCTAAATCTCCAAAAATGGTTAACACCTTGATCCCATTCTTTGTGGCAACATTTAAACCTAGTAACAATGCCCCGCATTCTATTATATTATTTGTGCATTCAAATGTCAACAAAAATGAGTACTTAAATGTTGTGCCATTTGGTGAAATGAAAATAATCCCAGCTCTATTCCCCTCTCTACTGTAGGCTCCATCAAAATAGATCTGTCATATGCCTTGTTTATTTCAAGAAACATCTCTAGTGATTGGATCTATGTTTAGCAATTTAGGGTTTTAGTGCTCAATTCAAAAACTCCCAAGAACCACATCACTTGATTAGGGTCAAAAGAGCTCAATGACATATTATGATTTAGGTTCTCTGTACAACTTGACTTACCTTCCATTCACAGGTATTGTGGCATAAGATAAATCCAGTTGGACATTTCCACCTACTAATGCAATCCATTGCCTAGATAATAACTTTCCATAGTAAGGGGGAGTGTCCACCATAGTGATGTATGTCATATATGTTGTCTCAAGGTATGATGCTAATTTCAATTCCATGTCCCATATCACTCCAATTACTTGAACCAATCTGTTATCCATGGTATAGCACTTTCCATAGGTGGTGTTCACCCACAAACCTAATTCCTTCATGACAACTAAAGGAATGATATTGATTGCTTCCCTTGAGTCAATCATGCAATTTTTACTAATTTTTTGTTGATCACCAATGTGGTGTAAAATTGATCCACCTAGGAGGGGTTTTTTGTAAGGGTATCACCCAAATAAACTTCTAGTGCCTTTGTAGTTTCCTGCTCAATGACATTGACCTCCTTTTTTTATCATGATGTTTGTAAGATGCATTGGCAATCAATTTGAGGGTTGTTTCTTTGTACTCATCAATTTTCTTCATTTCCATCAAGGGAACTATCATCTTTATCTAAGTTAGTGCTTGGGTAATGTTGAATGAAGGGGCAGTTATCCCTTGTTTTGTTTTTTGTGTTTTAGTAGCTCTTTTTCCTTCATTTGGAACTTTGTCATTATTAGGTTTTTTCTCAAATTCAACATTTGCAGCCTCATTTTGAGTCATCTTCTAAGGCTTTTTTTTCACCCTTTTTTATTTTAGATGATACCTTCTCCTTGTTTGTTTGTTCTTTTATAAATAGGCCTCTGGGTGCTCCCTGGTCCACATTTGTGGGTCTACTTCTTAGGTTTTCTTTATTTCTTTTTCCTTTAGCCAAAACCTTGTTAAATAGGCGTAAGACAACTAAGTGGGGGGCTGAACATGTTGTCACACAAATTCAAACTTAAAACTTTATCACTTATCAGATTTTTAACCACACAATTTTGTTATTTAATATGAGCATGAAACACAAATAGCAGAAAGTAAATCAACACAATGAACACCAGATTTTTACGTGGAAAACCCAATAAGGGAAAAACCATGGTGAGGGTCAACTCACACTATATAGTATTTTAAAAGAGGCTCACTGCCAAACAAAGGACTCACTATCCCAATACAAAGGCTCACTACCTACAAAAAGGACTCACTATCCAACAAGAGGCTCGCTACCTACAAAAATATTATACAAAATAGAGTAAGCCTTTATAGCCCAAAATTGAACTAGAAAGATGCACCTAACATGTGCTGATATAGTTTTGGTATGCTCATAGCTGCTGCCTTTCTGATCACGCCTTCACATTCATTACTTCTTCACTATCTCTTATGTCACCTTTCTACATACTCACTACACTTCCACACATATACTTGCGTACACATACATTCACACACCTCTATCACACACACAAAATTGTTCACCATATACTTGTATAAATAGCTGATCTTCATCGCAAGCACTAATTAGGTTAGCTCCACAAAGCATTTTCAAAATGATTTAACTGTGATTATGTCAGCCTCAATAGTTCACAAAATATTTCCAAACACGCAAAAAAATCTTTAGCACATTACATCATGTCAACTCAAACCAAAAATAGATCGCACATAAGTTTTCATATCAAATCAAAATTATCTTAATAATTCAGCCAGGAATAGTCTTCAATGTAGAAATCAACAATAATTTTGTTGGTTGCTTCCATGTTGTTCGAGCATCAGAACATGAAATATCTCAATCATGCAAGCCTTTAACATCCATCAGTAGTTTCCCAAAATTACAACCAAATATTATCAACAGCGGAGAAGTGTGGACTAGAATACTAGAGTGACACCAAAAATACCACATCAACCACCAGAGAGGATAAGTACTAGTATAAGAGTACCAAACCCAACTACCATCATACTACCAACATGGTGACATCAATGACAATAGAAACACTGTCAGACCACAACACACTCAAAACTTCATGCAGACCTCTAAAAATTCTGGTAGATGATCTAGAAACATTCAACAATAAACCATCTAATCCACACCATCTAATATTTAACATACAAAACAAGACACCTTCATCACCTGCACAGTTCCACTGGGAACCTAAAATACTTTCTTTTACAATTTTCTCAATATCCTCAAAAAATACAACAACTGATATACCAAATGCTAATAGTGTTGACATCAATGGCAACCCCATATCAACAACCATATTCACAACATCCAAGAATATCCCCCTTTGCAATTTATGGCAACACATGATGTGAAAAATACCATCAAACCCAACACACTTAATTCTTCACCTCAACTACTCTTCTCCCACAAGGCTCTTCTCCTTAGAAATATTTTTCACAATACACATCTCCCCCTTTGACATCAATGGAAAAGGTAACCATGAACTTTCCAAATACACACTTTAAACCACATATTTGCACATCTAACTACTCCCACTTAGTAGAATCCATGAAAACATCAATCTGGATCAAAATATAGCAATGTAGCTCATAGATTGATGCAAGAAAATACATCTTTAGTTCTTATCTGGAGGGGTAATCACCCCTAGCATTCCTCTGAGATAGTCAAAAGTATCCTTCGGTAATGTCTTAGTAAATATATCTGCAATCTATTCTTTGGTAGGAACATATTCCAATTTGACTTCTTTCTCATTCACTTTCTCCCTCAAGAAATGAAACTTGATTGATATATGTTTAGTATTGGAATGCAACACTAAATTCTTTAAAATATTTATTGCACTTGAATTGTCATAGTATATGGAAATAGGTTCTTCATATACCACCCTGATATCTTTCAACATCTATTTCATCCATATCACTTGCATACAGTTATTTTCAGCAGCAATGTATTCTGCTTCAGTAGTGGATAGAGAAATGGAATTCTACTTTTTGCTCAACCAGGACAACAATTTCTTCCCTAGGAATAAAGCACCACCACTAGTACTTTTCCTATCATCTACATTTCTAGCCCAATTCACATCAGTATATGCACATAAAGTGAGATCATCATCCTTTGGATAGCAAAGTCCAAAGTCAGTTGTTCCTTTCAAATACCTAAAAATTCTCTTTACGACAGTCACATGTGATTCTTTTGGATCAGCCTAAAATCTAGCAACCATACATACAACATTCATAATGTCAAGTCTATTTTGAATTAAGTAGAGAAATCCATCAATCATTGACATGTACATCTAGTTTGATTTGCCTTAGGAGAGTAATTATTTTGTGTCAACTTACATTCGGTCACCATGGGAGTACCAACAGGTTTTGAGTCATCCATTCCAAACTTCTTCAACAGTTCTCTCACATATTTGGACTGAGATATGAAAATCCCCTTCTCTAACTAAGTAACTTGTAATCCCAGAAAGAACTTCACCTCTCCAATCATACTCATCTCAAATTCATTCTTCATTTCATGAGCAAAATTCATACATAGATTATCATCTCCTCTAAAAATGATGTCATCAAAAAAAACTTCTATAAATAACTCTTTATCATTATCTAATTTGAAGTATAAGTTGCTATCAAGAGTACCTCTAGTGAATCCAACCTTCAATATATATTTGTCCAATCTAGCATACTAGGCTCTGGGGGCCTGCTTGAGTCCATATAGAGCTTTCTTTAATTGACAGACCATATCTTCTTTGTCAGTTAGCTGAAATCCATCTGGCTATTCAATGTATACTTCTTCTAGTTCTCCATTTAGAAATGCTTACTTTACATCCATCTGATAGACTTTGTAGTCCTTGTATGCAACATAAGCAAGAAATAATCTAATAGCTTCAATTCTAGTGACAGGAGCAAAGGTTTCTTCAAAATCAATACCTTCCATTTGAGAATACCCTTTATATACTAGTCTTGCTTTATTACAAACCACTTCACCTTCTTCATTCAGTTTGTTCCTAAATACCCATTTAGTACCAAACACATTTTTTTCTTTAAGCCTAGGAACCAATATCCATGTGTAGTTCTTTTCAATCTGTGTCAACTCTTCCTTCATAGCTTCCAACCAGTGTTCATCTTGACAGGCTTTAGTGACATTTTTAGGTTCAATCTTGGAAATCAAACAATATTCTTTTGTAATATTTCTTCTAGTTTGCACTCCTTTATTCTTATCTCCTATGATTTGATTTTTAGAATGATTTAGCCTTACATACCTTGGAGTTTTGAGACATTATTGACCTTCTGATTCTTCTAATTTCTCTTATGCACTTTCACTTGTCTATGCTTCCTAACTGACTTGATTTACTAGAACAAATTGAGGTTGCTTAACTAGAACATATTGAATAATCTGAAGTAGATTTTATGTTTGAGAATTATTCCCTTGGCTTGTAATGTCTTCATCTAAATCATAATTACACTATTTGGATGATTTGATAGAGTCCTCATCAACTCTAACATTTTCAATCTCAACCATCTTTCTCAATCTTTTGTTATAGCACTAGTAGGCCTTGATTTTAGTGGAGTAACCTAGGAAGATTCCTTCATCACTTCTTGCATCAAATTTTCCTATATCATCATCTCTCCTGATATAATATTTCCTTCCAAAGATCTTAAAATACTTAACAGTAGGCTTGTGACCAAATCATAACTCATAAGGAGTCTTACCAGAATTACCATTAAAATTTACCTATTTCAAGGTATACACAATAGTGCTTACCACTTCACTCTAGTACATCTAAGATACATTTCCTTCCATCATCATTGTTCTAGTAGCATCCAAAATTGTTCTATTCTTTCTCTCAGCAACTCCATTCTATTGAGGGGTTCGAGGAGCAGATAACTATATTTTAATTCCATGCTCTTCACAATAAGAGTTGAACTCCTTGGAAATGAACTCACCACCTCTGTCAGATCTTAGGCACTTGATTTTTAGACCTTTCTCATTTTCTACCATAGCCTTGAAACTTTTGAACTTCTCCAATGCTTCACATTTTTCTCTTAAAAAGGAAACCCAAATCATTCTAGAGTAATCATCAATAACCAACATAAAATACCTTTCTTCATGAATACTTTTGACTCTAGAGGGACCACAAAGGTTAGTATGTAGCAGCTCCAACAAATTATTTGAATGAAATTGTTTTCTCTGGAAAGAGACTCTAGTTTGTTTACCCATCTGACATTCCTTGCAGATTATATTAGCGGGATTCACTAACCTAGGCAGCTCTCTTACTGCCTGAGTATAACTTATCTTGATAATGTTATCAAATTTTACATGACACAATCTTCTATGCCACAATCAACTTTCATCTACTTGAGAAATTAAACAACTCCCACTAGCAATATTCAGGTGAAAAATATTACCTTTTGTTTGTTTTATTGTTACAATCATATTCTTAAAACTTCCATGTATCTTGCATCTTCCATCTTTGAACTAAAGATCATATTCCTTATGAACCATCTGTCCAACACTCAACAAGTTGTGATTCAGGCCTTCAACATAGAGGAAAACATCAGTGTTATCTTTACCACCAAGGAAAATAGATCCTCTGCCATGAATCACACCAACATTGTTGTCTCCAAATCTTACAACCCCACCATCATACTTCTCTAGACTCACAAATTTTCTTTTATCACCAGTCATATGATGTGAGCATCCACTATCAATGACCCACTCATATTTTTCTTCAACTTGAGCTAGAAGAGACTTTTCATCTTTAGCATATTCAGTAGCCATAGGATTATCTTCAATGGTAGCAATGAAATCCCATTCATATTCTTTTCCATTATCTTTATCAAACTCATCATCAGTCACTGCTTCTTTAGCAAAGTAGAATTTCCTTTGGAATCTAGAATTTTTAGGCTTAGATCTAGGAACTCTTTAGGAAATATTCATGTGAAATGACCTATTTTACTGCATGGAAAACATTTAATAGGAAATACATCTTCATACTTACCTTTTCCTCCCCCTTCATGCTTTGCAATCAGTGCTTCCAATTCTTCTACCTCTCTTTCTTTATCTTCAAGATGTTTCAGTTCTTCATCGTACTTGGATATATTTTTGGAACTTGCTCCCAGACTATATCTTTTCTTGTTACTTCTGGATATAGTAGACTTGAATGCAGATTCAATCTTCAGTGTAGATTCACCAAATTCACCTATTTCAAAAGTAGCAAGCTTCCCAATCAATGTGTCTCTTGTCATTTTTTTATTGATCTGAACTCTTCAATAGCATGAACCTTCATTTTGTAGGAGGGAGGAAGGGATTTGAGTACTTTAGCCACAATTTTATTCTCATCCACAAAACCACTGACACATGTAATACCCATCACTATTTCATTTACTCTATGCATAAAATAAGTGATATTTTCATCTTCACCCATCTTCAAATTCTCATACTTTCCTTTCAAGCTCTATAGCTTATCCATCTTCACCTATGCATCTCCTTCATACAAAGTTTCTAGTTTCATCCAAATCTCATGAGTTGTCTGCAATCCTACTACATTAGCCATCTCTAAATCTATCAGAGCACTCACCAGAGCTTCAATAGCCCTCATATTATTTTCAACTTCTTTGATTTCATCAACAGTGGAGGGACCATTCTAAGGAATAGCATATGGATATTTTGTAATCTTCTAGAAATCCTCACCAATACATCTTAGATGACATTGCATCCTAAATTTCCATAGTGAATAGTTAGTTCCATCAAATCTCAGACTATCCTTCTTGAATGTTGCCATTCTGGATCACCTCAAGCTTTTAGACTTCTTCTAGAGGAACTAGCTTTGATACCAATTGTTGGAAAAACAAGGAAGACAACTAAGAGGGGGAATCAGTTGTGACAAAAATTTGAACTTTTCTTACTTAACTTAATCTCAGATATGATGAATAAGAAATTAACCACAAATAATTAAGACATCGAGAGAGACGTAAAACACCAAAATTTTTAGGTGGAAAACCTATTAGGGGAAAACCATAGTGGAGGTCAGTCCACAAGATTATACCATGTTAAAAGTATAATGAAAATAAAATATGGGGAATGCACATGCATTTAGGCACACTTCCTAGAGCTCACCGCTCAAATGCACAAAAGAGGACCTACTCCATAATACAAAATAGGATTAAAATCCAGAATAAGGAACTAAGAAAATAGCTTCTGCACAACCCTGATTATAGTTCCAATTAAGCTTAGAAAACCTTCTTCATACTTTGCTCAATCTTCTTCACTCTCTGCTCAGTAATCGAATGATAGAAACACTATTTGCACATTTACACTTTCTTTGGCATACATTCACACTTATGAACTCTAACTTCGCTCAACCAATCGCTCTTATATATCCAACATGAGATTTCATCACAACTTATTCGGCCAAGAAAAAATAAAACATATTTGCAATGTCAGCCCAAATTTACAAATAAATTTTCAATGCAAATCCACCAAGGTTGGACACAACATAGTGGAGACCCAAATTAACATCTCCAACACAAAAATACTTTAATTAAATTCACCAAGAAGATCCACAACACACTACCACCAACATGTAGGCCAGGAACATGAAAAATTGAACATGCACAAGGGAAGATTTTCAACCATGAACTCTCCAAATAATGTGGATGTACCACAAAGATAGAGAATGATCTAGAGACATCAGAGAACACCAAGAAACAATAGAGGAGCATCCACAACAATTGAGATTACTAGAATCATATAATCTTCATTCAGGAACACTAACAGAGACCACAAAAACACTGTCAAGCCACAACACACTCAAAACTTCACTAAAACCCTCTAAAACTTATGGTAGATGATCTAGAAACATTCAACAATAAACCCTTTAATCCACACCATATCTAATCTTTAACATATAGAACAAGACACCTTCATGACTGCGAGATAGTTCCACCGGGAACCTAGAATACTTTCTTTTACAATTTTCTTTAATATCCTCTAATAAAATGCAACAACCTGACATACCAATGCTAATAGTGGTGACATCACGACAAACTACATATCAACAACCATATTCACAATATCCAATCCATTTCATCATACCTCATCGTATGTAATTTGGTCAATAAATTCATAATAGGTCTTCTTTCTCCGCTATTATTATGAAACCTTGGTCATACTCATTTTTCTTTGAATTTTTTCTTCATCTACACATACATGTAGAATTCACTTTCCTATTAAGAATCTAGTTTGAAATTGAGAATGCTATCAATTAGATTATTTCATTTAGGTGGCATTTAATGGTATCCTCCATCATTGTAAAAAGGACTATTATGCATTATGAAAGGTTGCTCTAAGGTATTCCCCTTATCTCCACACATGAAATCTGATTGATTAGATGCCACTTCATTCCTTTTTATTTTTTTCTTTGAAGGGGGCATCCATGTTTGTCTATCCACCTACCATTGCTCTTCTTTGGACTTTCTTGGTGTAGAGATCTCCTGCTATTCATTTCATAGGATGCTTTGATGCATTGAACTCTAGAGTTTATTCTTCTTGATGTGTATTTTAATTTCTCATTCATGTATTCATTCCTACAAACTTTTGATAGAGTCACCACTCACTTTTGATGAAAAGTGAGAAAATTTTACAATCTTTTATATCTATTCCTAGTAGAGTCTTTTGATGGCTTATACAATAAAATATTTTTGAATGACTCTATGGTAACTTGTTTCAAGGTGCAGATCTGCTTAGTTGTTCCCCAATGGAGTCACCCATCTGTTAGGTCTCAAAAATGTAGGTTTTGAACCTTAAGAGGGTACCAATATCTTAGTATATTTTTGGCTAATAAATGGGGTGAATTTGATTGATAACCCCCTTATCTTTAGGTTATGCTAAACCAAGGAAAGTGTACCTAAATGATAAGGAAGATTTAAAGGTTTAAATATGGTCTCTAATTTGGGAAATCTATTCATAATGGCATTTCCTTGCATTTCCTTTGAACTCTTTCATAGCAATGTTTCCAATATATAGCATATTCTATGGAATATGATACTCTCTTATCATAGTCCTCCCATGGAGAGTATAATTTTGATGAAGAGGAAGAGGGTAGTTTATCTCTATAATTGGCTACCTCTTTCCTTAGTTTTTCATTGTCTTTTATTAATTTTTCAACTTGAGTCTTATTGAAGTTTTCCACATTTATGTTTAACTCTGCTATCTCAATGGTATGAGTATCTCCCACCCTATGTCCAAGAGATTTCCAAACACTTAAATTGGATTACTAATGATAGAAGGTCTCTTTTCTTGAGGATATAGCACCCAAATCAATAGTGTAGCTTCATTTAGGTTGTAACCTGATCGTGAATACATTTTTTCACTAGCCTCTTCTATTAGGTGAAATGTATTATCTCATCTTTTCTTGAAGCTATCAAAAACTATGGAAGAATTGATGTCTTGTCCTAGTGAGAGGAACACCCCAACCTCTTGAAGTGGTTCTCTTCCTCTTTTAGGGGTGATAGCTTCTAGCTCTCGATCTACCTCCTTTCTCAACTCTTGCAAAGCAACAGCCTCTTGTTCAGGAGTGATATCTTTCATTATTTTTCTTAAGACTCTACCTTTGTATTCATAGAAAAATGACCTAAACTCAGAAGTTTTAACGAAGTCACTATTAGAAACAAATTCTTGACCAACCTTGACTCACATCATTAGAGATTTTTTTTGATGCTTCAAATTTAATAATACTTTTCTCACTAGTGGTTCATATTGTGTGACAATGGGTGTAGTTATTTGTTCAACCTCATATTCTTCTTCATCACTTTCCACTTCATCATCTTCCTCACTCATGGTAGTATCCATAGACCAAACTAACTTCTGGAGTAGGTTGTGAGGGCATATAACTGAGGGGTTCGATATTCTCAGCCTACATTCTAGAGAAATTTACCACATGCTTCAAAAAACATGGGGGGCACATCTCTAGTTAGTTCATCCTCATTAGTGATCAGTTGTTCAACTCTTTCTAATGGGTCTTGCACATAATTGAATGGTTTTATATATGAAGGATTATTATTCTTCTTCCTTGCCTTAGCTAACATGATCTTATTGTATGTGGCCATCCTTTGTGCTATCAAAGAATCATCATGATTCCTTATCACATCATCCACAAAGAGCTAATGTTCATATCCAGATAGTGTTTGTGAAATTTTTCCCTTATTAATAAATTTCTCTGAATCAAAATTCTTTCTCTCATTCCCTAATGGAAAATTGTAATGTTCCAATTTCTTATCAATCTCTTCATATCCTTCACTAAAAATAATTGTGAAATCTCCAAAACACACAGTACTCGAAATAATTGATTATTTACTGTGCCCTTTAAGATGCTTAGCATTTGATTTTTCCAACCATTTCACAATTTCCAAATAGGCCACCCTATCATGAACTATTCTTGGTAACAAGTGTGGAGCCCCTTCAAATCCATATGCTCTAATCATAGTGCAATTATAAAATTTATATCAATCTCCCCAATTATGATTCACCTTTTTCCTATGATCCTTCTCTTTAGGTCAAAGAAACCTTTGTACTTCGAGAGACAAGTTGTAATCATATGGATGCCCCAATAATTTTAGCAAGGGTTTAACAAAATACTCCTCAAAGTATAAATAATGGGATCTCCCTTATCAATTGTCCCATATCGAGGTCCACATATGAATTGGTTTAAAATTTCCATCCTCATTTACATCCCTTATCCTTAATTCCTCTCCCCAAAGCCCCCTAGCTTTCCATTCATACAAAAGTAGGTGCATGAATAATGAATAATATTTAAAATTAATATAATCATTGTTATTTTTTATCTTCTCCAATCCCTAATTTAGAGCATTAGCCAGATAGCCAACATAATCAAATGATCTAGCATCTC
>VDFB02000007.1:29032322-29112557 GCA_007258455.2 Sequoia sempervirens | reverse complement strand
TACCATTTTCAAAATGAATTTAATATCCTCTTTTATGAGTTCAATATCTAATTATATTCAAAATGTTAATGATGTTCCATTTAATGCATGTGATAGTGACTTGGCTTTTTGATCCTTCTCATGAGATTCTTCTTGCTTTGAAGGATATCTTGTTGCAAGAAGATGAAATCATTGATACCTTTCTTAACATTACACTACCCTCTCTTCATTCCGATGGAATCTCTTCTAGAGATGATGCATTAGTGAATGATGAATCTCTTTTCTGTTCCAATGCACTCTCTTCTAGAGACGATGCATTAGCAAATGATGAACCTCCTTCCACATCTGATCCTCCCTAGATTGATGTTGAGAATATATCTTCAAATAATTATTCCACTAGTTGTGATGAGTTTGTAAATATAATGTCTTTGCTTCCCCTCAAAGGCCTAAGAGACCTGTTATTTATTTGACCCCAACCAGTCCTTCTCTTAAAATGATTTGTTCTATTAATGGTGTTCCATTTGATGATGATTCTCTAGATTTTTACATGAAGGCTCCCTCTTATAGAGTGGTAGCCCATACTTATAATACTAGAAGGAATAAACAAAATGTTGATCAACCTACTTATTTTCCACCTTCTCAACCAAGCATTCCTCAAGCACCTAAGCCTATGACTAAAGCACCTAGTAATTACGATCTTGTTGAGCAACTCCAAGTTACTTTGGATAAGATCTCACTATGGGACTTGCTTTAGGAAGCCTTGTGAAAGATCCTCTTTCCTTCTTTTATTAGGATGGTGGATGTTAATGCATTGATGAATCATATTCATGTAGATTCACCGAATATCATGTTCTATCCACAAGAACTTCCACCCCTGGATGTGTAGAAGCAAGCAAACTCTCTGATGATTATAGTTAACATTAACGAAATTGGCATTAGATGTACTCTTGTTGACATCGGTTTAGTGCTCAATGTATGTAGCATTGATCTATTTCCTAAGATTAATATTGATTCATATTCTCTTAATGCTTCTTTGGTTGTCATTCATGGGTTGGTTAATGTTGGTTGACAAGCCCTAGGCACGATAGTCTTGAATTTGAGGTTGGGACCCATTATCATACCCACCCTTGTGTATGTTATGTCAGAAAAAATTATCATATAACCTTCTTCTTGGTAGGCCATGGATTCACGCTATGGGTGCAATCCCATCTACCTTGCATAAATCTATTAAGTTCATTTGTAATAATCAAGTAGTCACAGTCAAGGCTAACCCTGACGCTATGCACTTATGTGAGATGAAAGTTGTTGGTCAGGTTCTGGTTGTGCCTACTCTTATCCCTTTAGTGTCTTCTCATGTGTTGACACCTACTCTAGTAGTACCTATCACGATGGATGCCCTTGGGATAGATGTCCTCGAAGAAGATCCTTTAGAAGCAAGAAATCCTAAGTCTTCCTCTTCTCAAGAGAATGCATGTTTTGGTGATGATTGGGGTTCTCTAGAATTTACAGAATCCTTCATTGGAGAATGTAAAGTCAACCTGATCCACTTAAACCTTCTGATAACATCATCCACACCCACTATCAAAGATGGTTATTCTTCTGTATCACGAGATAACGTGAACATAAATTGTAATGTTCTTAGTGTTGATCCTCCTTC
The DNA here is from genome assembly GCA_007258455.2 of Sequoia sempervirens. Classification (NCBI taxonomy): domain Eukaryota; kingdom Viridiplantae; phylum Streptophyta; class Pinopsida; order Cupressales; family Cupressaceae; genus Sequoia; species Sequoia sempervirens. Next base: position 29,110,921 of record VDFB02000007.1, on the reverse strand, counting down.
TAAGGGAGATGATCACATTTCTATTAAAGAGGCTAATGATGGCAGTCCTATCAAGAAGGATGATGACAATCCCATAGAGGAGTATAATCCACCTTGCTAGAATAATTCTCTCTATGAAGATCCTCCTCCTCAAGATTTGCAAGCATGTTATGGCCTTGGCTTTAAGCTTGTCTCTAAATATGGCTATGGGCATAAAGGTTGTGGGCATAATGAACAAGGCATTCAGGTCCCTATAGAATGTGCACCTCGTAAGAGTAATTTGGGACTTGGCTGCTTGAATGAATAATCTAAACAGAAACCATGGTTGAACATTGGCACGATTCTTGCTCAACCTTGTTCTCATGGATTGATTCATTCGCCCTTCTCTGCTATCTTCATGTCTTCTTCTTGTGAGCAGTTGAGTCTTCCTCCACAAGAGAAAGGTTTTCTTCCTACTCATTCTTTATCTAAGCAAGAGTGTATTTTGTTGAGGATTTTAAAATCCCACTTCATTTATCTTCCTACTCCTACATGTAAGAAATTTCATAAAAATGATAAAGAAAAACACTCTTTCTATGCATACCATCAAGTGCCTGGCCATTCCACTAGTGAATGTAAGGCCTTGAAGGATAAGATGAAAAAATTGCTTGATTCAAGTTCCATCACTCATTTATTTTCTAATGCACCTGCCTCTTCTTCAAATGACAAGTGATATCGAGGTCTACCTCTATCCTATATGTTCTAAGTATCTTGCATAGTTCTCCTCCCCTATATGTTGGGGGCAGTGATAACTTGTTTTGGAGATGTATGTTCTTCTAAGGACCCCCTCTCTTCCCTCTATGTCTTTCAAATGAAGTATCCCTTGAGTGGAACCCTTTTTATTTTGAGGGGTTCTCGAGGGACCACCTTTGAAATCTTTTCTCTCGAATAAATTCATTGGCGTCTAGCTTGGGGGAAGCTTGACTAGACCTATCTTTCATATGACTGTCTTACAAATGCAATTTGCAGCAGCCATAGGTTCATCTGATTAGTCTTGCTCTGCAGGACCGAGAACCTGTAGAGCTCCTTTGCATCAAGCTTGTCTAACATGTTTAGTCTATAGATTAACATGTTGCTTTCTAGGTGCGCTTGTGAAGCTACTTCCTAATCTGACTCTGTGAAGTCCCCTACATCAGGATTCCCTTAGGAAAGAGTACTTGGGGTGCCTTCTTTGCAAGTCTGAGGACTTTTATAGTGCTTTCATCTTGCGAGATTTGTTCACAGTTGGTCTATGGGCCTCTGGTGCAGTTTTTTCAACTCTGTAGGAGAGATTACCTACAGAGCCTTTTGCTCACCTTTCATGGGTCTGTGGATCTACGACACATTTGTTCAACTCTCCTTGGGTCTAAGGACCTTCAGAGCCATCTCTCTTGGGATTTTGATTCCTTTCTAGCTTCTCCATCCCTCTCTTAAATTCTCTTTCTTCTCAATTATGTATACTGAATCGAAGATCTGCATCTTCTTCATCCTGAGTATATGCTCTTTCTCTCTTCGATATTGGTTGCTTCCCTAACTTTTGGGTGCATTCTTCTCCCGAAGCAATTGATCCTTACATTCTTCTCTCCATTTAAGAATTCTTCTATGTGTTATTGTTTTTAATTTGGGGATGACACATAGTAGTAAGACAACCTTTTACATCGAGGTCTCTTTCACTTTGCTGACTCAAATCCTTTAGTTTATTGTGTGCCTGTGTGTGTGTTTATATGTTATAACCCCATGATGTAATGGTTTTTATGTTCTAACATTGTTTTCTTGTGCAAGTCTTTCTTGTCTAATGTGTTTGTTTTGTAGGTCTTCAGCTTGGGGGAAAGCTTCCTTGATTCGAAGAGTTATTTGCTTCCTCTATAGTATCCTTTTGGAATCATGATGTTATTTATGTTTGGTAGATTTACTTTAGCATGCATATTAGTGTAGATTCATATGCCCGCTAAAGTGGAGGAAAAATGTAATGTCATAAAATTGCACCCCTTGCAATTTCACATACATTCTTGTATCCACTATAGTGTCCATTCCCTTAGCACTTGTGTAGGATAATTTTAGCCCTTGCATCAACCTTTTTCCATCTCAATATGCTCAAAAATCCCTTTTTAAATAGTTACCTTTGTGCGCTAGCTTTTCATCACACCTAGGGATTTTCCCGTTCTTGTCATTTTGTAGCGTGATGCGTCTGGACACTAGAGCACTATGTAGATGTTTGCACGCCGTGCTAGTGTCCTGCGACATGTCAATGTTCAAACAACCATTTATGTGCATGTTTTCCACTTTTCACCTCCCTTTATCGATGATAATGGCCCGAGACGCCTTGTAACCGCTCGAGAAGCTTCTTTTCCCTCCTATTCTCTCTTTATATGCTATCTTTTCAATATTTTTCTCTTTGAATCTTTCTAGATTTGGCTCCTACCTTTTCCTCCTCTATTGCTCATCCTACCTTGCTCACATAGCTCCATAAAAATTGCTATAGCAGACTTTTAAACTCTTACATTTCTCTTTGTAGCTCTCATGGCTCTTGCAGCTCTATCTCTCTCCCTTTGGCTTCCTTAAGCCTTGCAGCTGACATCTCCCTTATCTTGTGCTTGCGAGAATCTTGGGATTTCACACATCCCCTATCTATTGCATCTCCATTTTGTGATACGGTTTCTCCTCCTCGAGTGGGGATTGATTTTATCAATCCTTTTTTCATTTCTTTCTATCTATTTGGTTGTCTGTGGAGGTGGGAAAACCAAAACGAGGGTTTGATTGAGGCAAACCCCTATACAACCCCAACATTTTCTCCAGATCTTATGCATGTAGGTATTGAAGACATTCATTTGTTGGAAGCTTCATTGCTTGGGGTTTTGTGAGCTTCTTCTATCTCTTATTCTCTTACTTTATCATTTATACTTAACTTTATTTCAGTTCTATTACATTATGTTAACTTCCCGCATTCTAGAAGTTCTTAGTAATTAGATTGTTAGAGGTCACTTTGTTGTTTCCTATGATATTCTCGTTCTTTGGTTCGTACGAGACACCAACGTGCGTTTGGGACACTAGTGTGTCATGCTGCCATCTTTATTCTGCTATGTTGTCCTTTGATCGAGAATTTGTCAGTCTGTCTAGAAAATATTTGACCTGCTCTTTCTAATTTTGAAACTCTCATGTTTTTCCGTGAGGTAGTTTAGGGCAGTTCACCCCTTGGGTATCTCTTGAGAATAAAGAGACTCATGAGTAGTGAATCCTCCTTCTCTATAGTAGTTTAAGGAGAAAGAGGGGAAGAGGGAATCCTTGAAAATAATGCACGCCTCCCCAAAAAAAGTTATCCTTCCCCCCCAAGTGTAGAGACAAGGAAAACCACACCAATGACCATCATGTTGCTTCCATGAAAAGTATGGTTGCACTTAAGATTGTACCACTATGAATGGAAAGAGAAAGACACATAAAGATACAAATTCCACATAGTGATGAGAAAAATGATAAGATGAAGAGAATTATTGATTAGGGGAATTAGGTGCATCAACACAAAGAAGAGCACCACAATCCTTAAGCTGTATTTTATTACTCAAGGCCTTACATTCACTGGTAGAATGACCATGCACTCGATGATATGCATAAAATGTGTTTTTGTTGTAGAATTTCTTTCATGTTCTTGGAGGAAGAGTAATCAAGTAGGCTTTGAGAAGCCTCGACAAGATATTCTCTTGATCCAAATTAGGGGACATTTCTTTCTCTTGTGAAGAAAATCTTGCTTTCTTATCACATGATGTCATACATACCCAAGACTCCTTAGCTTTAGATTGTGAGATTTTTTACTCTCTCATAAAGGAGGGTGTAAAATATAATGAAACCAAATCATCACTAAAACATGTATTTGAAGATGAAGCAACATCATGACCCTTATTTTCACATATAGTGTCTATCATTTTAGGATGCACCAAGGTTAAAGTTATCTTAGAAGAATCTTGCATGATGGAATTGATATTAGGTGAAGGTTGCTTTGATGCTTTCATTTCTTTCAAAAGACAATAAGAAAGAACTCTTGTTGTTTCTTTCATGCTAGGTTCTATGGGGACATGGATACCTTGTTCTTTCACTCCACATCCTTTTCCATTATAGTCAATTTTTTTCAACAATTGATAACCTCTTCCATAAAGTTTTTTCATTTCTTTCGAGGAAGGTGGTTTTTTCATAGTCACTTTCATCATAGGTAGATGTGTAATCATTGTTCTCCTCACTAATATAAGTTGTGAAATATTGTGGATGTTTCAATATTAGATTGCATTGATACCACCATAACTTCTTTCTCTTTTTCCTTTTCTTTTTCTATAATCTTGTATTTTCCCATAAATGTAGGTGCAAAATCTAACAATCCCTAATAATCATCCAAAAAATTGTCACATTTGAAATATACTTATATTTATCCTCAACATGTAAAGGTTCCACTTTTATAGTTGGTGTCAATATGCTAAGAGGATTTTTCATTCCCGTTTTAGTTTATAAACATTGTTCATATTTAGGATCATCTTTTATCGTGTAAACCTTATTGTTGTATATGTACTTCAGTGAACAATGAAGCATTGAAGGCACTACATCCATTTCATGAATCTATGGTCTACCCAAGAGAAGATTATATGAAAGATCTTGGGGCATGAAATGGATAGGAGTTTGTAAAGTAACATATCCAAATTTGACAGGTAATGTTATCACACCCAATGGTTGTTTTCCCACATTGTGAAAACCATGAATAGATATCCGCTAGTTGGATTTTAGTCTTTTCCACTCCAATTTTATCCAAAATATTTACATTAAAAACATTAAGCTTTGAACCATTGTCAACAAGGGTATTCCTAATCCTAGCCTTGTTAATAACAACCAATATCATCAAAAGATTTTTTTTTGTATTTCTAAAGGAGGTAATTCACTTTGATGAAAGACAATGTCCAAATTAGGTTGATTCATATTCTAAATCAAAGAAGCCACCTCATTTTTTTGTGCACTAGAAGGGATAACAACATTTTTCAAATCATTTTGAAGCTTGTCATGATAAGTAGGTTATGTTTGAATCAAATCCCACAAGGATATATTAGCAGGAGTGTTCCAAAGTTGCTCAACAAGATCAAATCCTTTACCACTACACTACAAAATGTTAGGTGTGGGTGGGAGATACAATGGAATGGAAGTTCGAGTTTTCTTTGGTTTTTTATTGTTCCTATTATTATATGTGTGAGCTAAAGTATGATAAATTTTTTGTTGTGACACTTGATTACTAGTAAGTTGTCTTTCAAAGTTTAAGATAACACTTGGAGGTTTAGGAGGTCCTATAATGAGAGGCGAATTAGGAGGTCCAATAATTAGGGGACTTTTAGGAGGTCCAAAAATTAGAGGACTCTTAGGAGGTCCAATAATTAGAGGAATCTTAGGAGGTCCAATAATTAAATGAGACCTAAAAGTCACTCGTGCATTCATAACCTCAATGAATTTTATCTCTTGTTGATGATTTTCTAACGAGGGGGAATCTAAGGTGACCTTATCATCTTCATCTAAGAAAGCCATCTTACTATATTTTGAAATAAATGTATCAATGATTTCATATTCTTGTCCAAAAATATATTCCCAAGTAGGAGAGGTGGGGGGAGAGAAACAAACAAGATTCTCATAACACTCAACGATTGGATCTTCTAACACCAAGGTACCTTTATCACAATTAGGAGAGGTATCAAGAGAATAAATATGATTGTCATGATTTTCTATGATTGCATCCTCTTGCACCAAATTTTTTTGATAAGTGTGAGAGATGTTGGAAGATGAATGAAGACTAAGAAAAGTGATTTTAAGAAATGTGCCAATGATTTCATCTTTTTGTGCCAAGATACTCTCATAATTAGGAGAGATTTTAGGAGAATGAATAACATGCTTATCAATGATTTCACTTTTCTTCCTTAGATTATGCTCATGTAAGTATGAAGATTACAATCATACAATCCATGCATTACCCTATGAAAACTAAATCTTTGAAAAGGAAACATGTTGCTACTTTCCTTATACATAAAATAATCAAAATCAACTAGCTTTGTAATAAAAATTGAAAATTAGACATCAGACCTAGATAGAGGGCACTAAGAGAGGTCTTCCACAAAATTTTAAGCCAAAAATAGTAGGACAGAGGTTCCCAAATAGGACATAGGCACCCAAGGGTGTCTGAATCCTAAATAGGGGCTCTAAAAATTCAAATTTTGACTATATGAAGCATCATTGAAGGATTCTAGGTCTGCTTGCAAATAGGTTGAAAAGTTGATATTTTCCATTTTTTTTGTCAATTTAAGATAATGCACTTCAAGATGCAAGTGTACAATACAATTGAAAATGTTTTCAAAAATTTTAAATGTAATTTTGAGATTAAAAAATGTGATAATTTATTGATTCTAGGATGCCACAACCTAAACATGATGATTTTGATACAAATTTGAAATCAAATAATGCAATGTTTTTCACTTTTTGGACTATATGAAAGATGTCTAAAATATATGCAATTATAAATTCCAATTTTGGGATTTGCAGGCACATTCAAACTGAGCAAACAAAGACATAAATATGTGAAAATTTGGATAATGGTAGGGTACAAGGATATAGGTTCCCAAGGGCATCTAAGTCCTTGATAAGGGTTCTGGAAATTCAAAATTTGAATGTTTATGTTGTTTCTATCTGCAAGCAGGTTTGATAGTGATTGTTTTTCTAGAATTTATTCAATGTAAGAAAATTCAATTCTAATGCAACTATGCAACAATAAACAACAATTTAAAATTGAATTTTTAGATCTAAGATGCAATGATTGACTAATTTGATGATGCAAAATTCTAAAAATGATAATTTGATGCAAACTTGAAATAAAACAATGCAATTTTTCACCTTTTTATGCTTAAATAAAAGATGCAGTTTAAATGCAATAAACAATTTCAAAGTTTAAAACCTAATGAATGTAAATATGATCTAAAGATGACTAAAAAAAACCCTAATTCAAATTATGATGCAATATAAATGTTTTTTTTTGTATTTTTATGCTTTTATGATGTAAAAATGAAACCCTTAATGAGAAATGTAAATAATGCAATGCAAAACCTAGACCTAAGGTTTGAAAGACCTCCAATTTTAGAAATTTTATGATGTAAGATGTCAAGTTCACCAAAATATAATGTAGAAAAAAGGATTCCTATTTACTAAATGCAAGGAGCCTAGGATGTAAGGTGTTATTTTTCCAAATTACATTAGGATGTAGATCAACAAGGTGTATAGGTTGACTTTCAACCATGAAGGTGAGCTAGTCAGACCCAAATCTACATCTAATTGAGGATGGGAATGGATTGGAAATAATCTGGAATGATTAACCTAATTAGGCTATGTGCCCTAATATGTAAATTGCAAGATCCCGACAACTAACAAATGGAAACCATAGTTTGCATGTGGATCTGAAAAGTGTAGAGTGATATGTACTAACCTAGAAAAGCTTGTTTTAGCCACCATAAAATGACATAGTCACCCAAGGGTGTATGGGTCCCTGATAGGGGGTCTTGGTCAACTTTTGGGTTCCTCTGGTAGCATATCAAAGATCTTTGTTTCCACTTACAAAGTTTTTGATACACTTTCAGATATTTTTTTAATCGAGTTTTCGTAGCTTGATAAGATGCATGACAACAAACGCAACAATGGAAAAATTCTCTTGAATTCTTCTTCAATCTTCTTCAACTTGTAACCTACACATTCAAAAAGAGAGGAAATGTTGGGCCATTTTAGGGGATTTCCATAGTCAAACTTCGTGTAAGTGTTTCCACTTCCACAATGGAAATTCCAATGATAGAAATGATAATTGAAAGGAAGTAATGATGAAACCACAAAGTGCTACAAATCACCACCCTTAAATAGCTTCCTTGAAGGAATGAAGTCATACACATCACCTCAAGGATTTGGATCTTGCTTTGCTTGAATGCTTAAATTCTTTGGATACCTACAACAAGGGTTAGTCTTCACAAAACAATGATAACATGAACACATAAACTCACATACACTTTGACATGATTCTGGATCTTGAATTGCTGCAATAATACTTTGAAATGTTGCTCTTGATTTCCTCTTGACAATAGTATTTTCTCCTCAATTGTAGCTTTTCTTTCTTCTAGTTTCAAGTGATGAAATGAATAGGTATTTATAGGCATTTATTCAATTTATAAAAATTTAGATCCCAAAATTTGACAGTTAAAATTTGAATTTTGAATGTTAAAATGTCGCCAAAAACATGCCCAAAAATAGGTCCTGGCTAAGAAGGGGGACCCATACACCCAAGGGTGTATGGGTCCTAGTTCAAACTTCTAGGACATTATGTGTTGAGGGAAATTTAATGATCGGTTGAATTTGTTTAGTGCTTGTAATTTATAGAAAATGGTACAAATGGGCTCCAAAATACATAATTTTAGGACATTATGGGGTCAATTAGGCTCAATAATTTAGGGGGGCAAAGACATAGTGTCAATTTGTTAAGGGTGACAATTTTCTACACTACAATATATATATTCCTTCTTGATAATAAGAAAATTGTTGAAGATAAAATTAGGGAAGATTAAACCAATGGTTATGACTTAATTTTCCTTAATGATGAGTTTGAATTGATTATATGAATTTATTTTTATCAATTAAAGTAGGAAAGTGATCTTAGTGAGAGTAATGAAAATTTAGTGATTATTGATGAAGCTTTACCATATGCATATTGGATATGTATCTACTAATGTTGTGGTTGTTTTATAGGAAATAGGTTCCAAATGAGGGAAGGGAGATACATCAAAACCCTATTAAAATACTTCACTCATTGAAGTTGTACGTTTGCTTGATATTTTAAGAGAAGAGTTAATGTGAAAGATTTTATATTTTTAAGTTGTATTTTAATAATTTAGGGTTATGTTGTGCATGTTTTTCACACACGCCCCGCCGTGGGCAGGGACCCCCTTTTTTCGCTCCCGATAGGCTGCTTTGCTCCTGTCTTGTTTTGTGTGCCCCATTTTCCAAGCCCAAATTGGTCATGTGCCTTCAAACGATCAAATCCCCCTGACCAAATTCACCTACTTGGGGTATTCAAATCTGGGGAGAAAAAAAGTCCCCTTCCCCTTTTCTGCCTTTTTTCTTGTTCCTGCTGACTTGGTCTCTGATTGCTCGACTCACTTTTTTCCACATTTTTGACTTTGGGGAAAACTTTATGGTGGATTTGGGATGTTTTTGTGGTGCCTAAGTGAACTGCCAAGGTTTTGTCAATGTTTCATTAAGTTTCGGTGGTTTTAGAACTTTCCGTCTGGAACTCCCTCCCTCTTTGGTTGTTTGGAAACATCTGGGGACCCCTGACGGTTCGCTTTCCACATTTTTGACTTTGGGGACAACTTTCTGGTGGATTTGGGATGTTTTTGTGGTGCCTAAGTGATCTGCCAAGGTTTCGTCAATGTTTCGTTAAGTTTCGGTGGTTTTAGAACTTTCCCTCTGGAACTCCCTCCCTCTTTGGCTATTTTGAAACATCTGTGGACCCCTGACGGTCTGCTTTCCACATTTTTGACTTTGGGGAAAACTTTTTGGTGGATTTGGGGTGTTTTTGTGGTGCCTAAGTGAACTGCCAAGGTTTTTTCAATGTTTTGTTAAGTTTCAGTGGTTTCAGAACTTTCCCTCTGGAACTCCCTCCCTCTTTGATTGTTTTAAAACATTCGTGGACCCTCGACGGTCCGCTTTCCACATTTTTGACTTTGGGGACAAGTTTCTTGTGGATTTGGGGTGTTTTTGTGGTGCCTAAGTGAACTGCCAAGGTTTCGTCAATGTTTCGTTAAGTTTCGGTGGTTACAAAACTTTCCCTCCAGAACTCCCTCCCTCTTTGGTTGTTTTGAAACATCCGTGGACCCCCGACGGTCCGCTTTCCACATTTTTGACTTTGGAGAAAACTTTTTGGTGGATTTGGGATGTTTTTGTGGTGCCTAAGTGAACTGCCAAGGTTTCATCAAAATTTAGTTAAGTTTTGGTGGTTTCGGAACTTCGTCCCTCTTTGGCTGTTTTGAAACATCCGTGGAGCCTTAGCGACCCGGCCTCCAGGACCCGGCCACTCCATGGCCATTTTGAGCATCTGTGGAGCCTCGACGACCTGGCCTCTGGGACTCGGCCCCTCCGTGGCCGTTTCTGGGACTCCATCCCTCCATGGTCGTTTTGAACATCCGTGGAACCCCGACCCCTCCATAGCCGCTTTCGGGACTCTGTCCCTCCGTGGCCATTTCTGGGACTCCACCGCTTTGTCGTTGTTTGAGACTTTCCTTCCGAGCCGCCGTGTGCTCATTGCCTTTTCAAAAGGGTGTTGACCCTCCGCCTTTCCCCTTCCAAGCTTCCAGTTTTTTCAAATGAGTCCAATGTTAAGGAAGTTTTTCTGGGCACTCTTCCTTCCCCTTTACTCATGCGCTATAATTGAAAAATCTAGGTTTTGCTATGTTTTGTGGGGTCCGGGAACTTCCATTCCAGTTTGTTGTCCCCCGCTCGCTACCTGCCCCCTTGGGCCCGCATTAATGTTTATGATCCAAATGAGCTCCAAATATGAATATTATGACTTTTTGATGATGCATGGATGGATCTAACAAGGATTTTGCAAGGTTTGACTAACATTTTCCTTGATTTGTGTATGAAAGCACTTACGACACTTCATGTATGCAGGATTCAAGGAGCCTACTGCAGGTCTGTCAGGAGAACCATTGAGAAAGCTGAACAAGGAAAGGTATATAGCTCCTATCACCATTCATTTCATGCCCACCTTTCCTCGTAGCACCCATCAACAGAGCTAGCATTAGAAGAAGGCCTATGCCAAGGAAGTCAAGGACAAAAATGCAAGGGGGTGGCCTTGAAGAGGGCATAAGGGAGCTATCTGCCCGAATCAGGGGCAACCAATCCATTGATGCCAATCGTCGACGGGATCATTTGATCCAAAGAAGAACACTGCAAACACATCAAGTAAGAAGACAACTTTCAGGTAGTTTCAGCTACAGTAAAAGGGCAATCAGCTAAATGACGAAATTGCTACAACACCTGAGCACTAGATGACAAAACAGGAAAAATACAAAGATGTGTTTTAAATTGCTGGATAATGGGGGGTAGGTGAAACCCTAATGTAATCAAATCTGGGCCACACAATGTAATTCAATCCTATCCATTCATTTAGGCTTTGGAAAACTATAAATAGGGGCTTGCCCCTCATTTGTAAGGGTTGGAGAATTGATGTAAGGACATTCTGCAGCAATAGAAAGAAACATTGCATGATTTATGGGTGTTCCTTTTGAGTTTGCTCTTTATGTATGAATAGTTCAACTTCCCTGTTAGTTTAGGTGCTAGTTTCTTGAATGGAAGTGGTGATGGTGATTGTTGTTTCAGTATTTGATGAATTTTCAGCTCATGCTTTTTGTGGTTCATTGATGATGAGTCACTTTGCAAAGCTAGTCTGAGCTCTCTACTTCATTGCTACAACTTAGTTCAATTACATGTGCATGATGTGTGTGTTTAATATGAAAATCTGCAGTCCTTAGAAGATTGCGCTGGTTTTGTGCAACTGTAGGTTCCTCTTGGCCAAGCAAAACCCAATTTAGGGAGTTTGTCTACTGTAGCAGCCACCATTGTTACTGTTCATTCGTAGCTTAGGATTATAATAGCTTTCTTAACCCTTCTCCTTTTGCTATTTCTTTTAGCCCTTGGTTAGAGTAGGATCCAAAGCATCACCATGAAGCTAAATTAGATGAACTTGATGAGTTTCAGCTTGTTGTTTTGAGTGGACAACCATTGTTCATTCACTTCTAGCACTTTGAAACTGCATTTGCAAACCCAACTTCCCATGCTTCGTAACTCATCCTTAAGTTCGCCTTGTGATTCTAGAAAAATCACATAAAACAACTGAGATATTCCAAGCACTGTCAAGACTTGACACCCGAGAGACCTTGGGATAGTGTTCTCTAATTTAATTCTGGAAGATTGTCTTTCAAGAGAGGTAGTGCACCTATGCACTGCCTGTGTTGAGAAGTGCATAAAATACACATCAACAGGTTATTGTTATTTTAGTTTATTTGACATTTTTCTTTGAAAAATCATGTGTTAGAAATAGGAGTTCATTTAATCCTTTGTTAAATAGGACTTGGTTATGTTCCAAGTGGGTTAGAAGTATCTTAGAATATTATACTTTTCTTTATATTAGTGTTTTTAAAGACCTTAAGTATACACCTAAGGGTTAAGCACTTTTTTGAGGCTATAAATTATCTAATAAATGAGTGTTGACCCCTTTTTATCCTCCTTTTATGATTGTGACAAAATTGGAGTTTAGGGTTTTGTTTACTTTATCTTATTTTATTCATTATTTGGAATAAAAGGCTAGGAAAGTTAAAACACTCTCATATTTTTAGGGTTGGAGAAGAGAGATCTTGGGGAGAGGATTTGGAAGGAAGAAGAAGGTGAAGAAATAAAAAAATGGAATGAGAAAGAAGGAAAGCTAAGTCTTTTGACCCTATTATGCCATGGATAGATAGTTGTGATTTCTTTAACTTGTTGAAATTCTGGTTGGAAATGATTATAAATTTATTTTGGGCTTATTTTTGAAATGGATAGTTTCAATCTTTAGAGAGTGTGGGTGAACCAATATTTAGTGGGTATTTGCAAAATATTTTGTATGGGATGGGTGATCCCACATTACTGGTTTGCAGTTTTTGGCCAAACTAGACACTAAATTGATTTTTTCTAACTAAATCTTCACTTTCGAGCACCTATAACGGCTAAACTATGAGGAATTTTAGGATGATGCAAACTAGTGATTTGTGCCACTTTTTTCTGTAGATTTTAAATATATTTTTTTCAAAATTTTTGGTATCAGATTGCACTTCTTTCTCCATCTCCTTCAAAAACTAGTTTTTTTTCCAGTAAACACCAATTTTAAGGAGTGATGCTCACTATATACAACATCACTTTTTTTCCATGAAGGATAAAATTCTAATTTTTTTGAATTTATATTTGTAACTATGATATCTAGCACTTTTATTTGGTTTCATAGTGCTTTATCAAATATTTTTTCCTTAATCAAGTTTTGAAGTCAAACCAATTACAATTTAGACATAGGCGGACTGTATACAACGTAAATTTTTTTGTATGTACCGAAATTCTTTTTTTTTGTTGGATCAAGGACTTCAATATCTAGTGCACTGATATTTTTCAATTTTTTTTTTGATAATCAACTATTTTTCCACGTACAGAACAAAGAGCTTGATTTTCAGTGAAAAACCTACATTCACAAGAAATAAAAAATAAATATAATAATAAAATTAAATTTATTTAAAATTATACTATTTGGGAAGCTTATAATAAGGATTACATACTTAAAAAAAATAAAATTTAAATGAATTCATTTGATCTCCCAAAAGCTAAATCAAAAGTGGGTTTTTATCAGCATTTTGATAGGTGTAAAGGAGACTCCGTTATAGGTATGGTTTAAAACTAGCGGGGTTCTATCCAAGGGGGTTTGATCTAAGGTGGTTCGATCAAACCCTCTTCAATTGGAATATTTTAAATGGAACTTTTCAAGGCTTAAATCATTATATTTTCTAAAAATATGTGATTTCAGCAAAAATCAGGATCTCCCAGAAATTGTAAACCAGTATTGTGGGATCATCCGGATTTAATGTTAACTTGTTTAATATTTTTCTTTGTTGTTGGGGGTTAGACTGTTATATTCTTAATTCATGGGTTTTGGTGTTTTCTTCTACTTGGGGTTTGGATAGATCCATGAATGGCATGATGGTGCAAAATACGATGGGTGGATAGCATTTTAATGCATTGGAATGATCTCTAAATGTCCTTACTATTGCAAGTATGAATAAGTATGGTGGTGTCGTCATTGATGTCAACACAATACAGGTTGTTGCAGAGAAAGGAAACAAATGATTGCAGGTTGTGCATGTATAGTTGAGATACTATTGAGATGTTGTGAGTACATGGAGCTATCTTTATGGTGTTGCAGGTGTGTTGATATGATGAGTTATCAAGTGCTTTTGGGAATAGTGAAGTCAGAGTTGTGTGTGTGTTCAAAATGTGCTCTGGTTTTTGCTCCGCATTTCTTTTGTGTTGATCCTATGCTTGTGGGGACCTGAAGTATTGTTTATGGGCATTTGTTGGTGATATATCCTAGTTTTTAGTTTCTGGTTTGATGTAAACTAAAATTTGTGTTCACCGGTATGTGAATTGGTTTGGAAGAGTTGTTTTTCTGTGGACTAGGATAATTTTTTTTGCTCTGTAGTCCTCCGCTACTTCATTTCAGGTCTTGCAGATCTGGATGATGTCTTGTAATGGTGTTACATGTGTTCTGTCGAAGGTGTTCATGGTTTGGTGCTTTGGAAGTTGTGTTTCAGTGTTTTTGTGTTTGTTTGTACAGTCCAGATGGACTAGTGAGAAGTTTTCTATGTATGAAGGTTGTTGCATTTTCTTCAGATGAATATGAAGGCATTTGAGATGTGTTCCAGTGTTTGGTGAAGCATGTTATGTGGTTTGCATGCTATCTTCTCGTTGCAGAAGTGTGTACTTCAAAGTTCATTTGTGTTTTCGTTAGGTTTAGCCAACCTGGTGACTACACATCATGTGAAGGATAAGTATCAATTAAGGAAACATGTGATTGATCTAAGATTTTTTTTTGGGTCTTGGTTAAGTGTTGGTTTGGTCTCCTCTCATTTTCTTCAATTGCGGGAATGTTGAGTTGCTGACCTAATTTGAATTTGTAAATTGAAGTGTGTGTAGGCGACCTTGGAGAAACTTTCTAAGGTTGAAGATGGTATAAATACAAGTTGAGATGTTATGGATTGATGTATCAAGAATGCCACATGTGTGAGAATCAAGAGTGTGCGAAAGTGAATTGGGGCAGTAGTACTTTAATGTGTTAGAATCTTGAAAGTAGTGAGCTGATGGTGTCTACAATCTTCTGATCAAGGCTACGGATGTGTGTAATATGTTGTGGTGGATATTTTCTATTATCTTTTGTATCTGTAGGTATTGAGACTCCTTGTTGGATAGTGAGTCCTATTTGTAGGTAGTAAGCCCAGTATCCGGATAGTGAGTCCTTCTTGGGAAGTGAGCCCTTTGGCAGTGAGCCTCTTGTAATTGATTTTGGAATTACTTTATATTGTGAGTTAATCCTCACCATGGTTTTTCCCTTATTTGGTTTTCCACGTAAATCTGATGTCTCTTGTGTTGATATTGCTTTATATTATTTCCATTTCATGTTCACACTTAATAACAGAATAAAGTGGATTTGAAGTTGATAAGTGTTTGAGTTTTGGATTAAGATTGGTGACAACTGATTCACCCCCCCTCTTAGTTGTCTTGCATCTTTCAACAATTGGTATCAGAGGTTGGTTCCTCTGAAGAAGCCTAACAAATTGAGGAAGATTCTGAACAAATGGATGATAAAGAAGAGCTTTGAGCTGCTCTTGAAGATATTGACAAGGCTGAAAGTGAAAACATAGATTTGAAAGAAAATATTGATGAGGCAAATGAATGTGTCTAGAAATTGAAAGAGCAATTGAAGAAATTCAAAGAAATACATAGAGAAGTGAGTGAGTAATTGATAAAAGATAATGAAGAGGTTACCAGATTGAAGGTGAAAGTGGAGGAAAAGAAGAGAATTGAAGAATGTCTGAATACAGTGGTGCAAAGCAAGACTGATGAATGCACAAGACTTGAACAAGAAGTGCTGAACTTGAAAGAAGATCTGAAGAAAACAAAACTCCATGAAGATAATTTCAAGACAAGATCCACCAAGCTTGATGAGTTGATTGCAGGACATAAACCTTCTAAAAACAAAGGTGGTTTGGGAAATGAAGTAGGTGAAATCTCTAAGGATGTGCAAACCCCAAACACTCAGAACAAATGAAAATAACTAAGAAATCCAAGGAACTTTGCTAGAAGATCGCCTATCAGACAACCAAATGCTCAATGGTACCCATCTTTCATCTTTCAATGTTGTTTTCTTTTCATGTAATAAATTTGGTCACAAGGCAATAGAGTGCAGAAGTAGAGTAAACGAGTATGCTAGTCCCTTATCCAGATAATGTTTTGCATACAAGAAAGTTGGGCATAAAGCTAGTGGATGCAAAACTCAGATGATGAATTGGTTTAATGGAGGTAGAATGAATCAATCTTTTATTGGCTACTACTATACATGTAATAAGTTTGGACACAAAGAAAATTAGTACAGATCAGGGGGTAATGTAGGTCAATCAAATCAGAGAAATATTGTTTGCTACAACTGCAACAAACCCAGACACATTTCAAGAGTTTGCAGAAGTAAAAATGGAAAGCAATCTGATTCAGTAAAGAAGAATGAACCAGTGAAGAAAATTGACAAGAATGAGATTAAGCAAGAAATGAACAAGATATGGAAGAAGAAAGAAGAGCCAGAAACATCAGATGCGCTTGGGCCCCCATCCGGTGCAGACAACTCCTTCGACAATTAGACCCAACATGGTCTTAAGGGGAGCTTTAACATAAAATTGTTCAAACCCCCTAGATATTTGGCATGAAGATATGTTGTAAGGAATTGATAGACATAGGTTATGCAAAAGGGTCCAGAACTATGGTAGCTGCAGGAAGAACAAATTGAAGAAGAAGAAGCTCCAGAACCTGCCCCTAAAACTCCAAAATATGTATAGAACAATCATCTGGAAGAACAAATAATTGGAGATAAGAGTGAAGGTGTAAAGACAAGAAGCAAAGTGGTATCAACTGAGGTAAATCTATTTCTACTTTCAAATATATAACCTAAAACAATGTGTGAAGCATGCAAAGATGAAAGTTGGGTTAGAGAAATGAAAGAGGAATTGCAGCAGATAAAGAAGAACTAGACATGGGAATTGGTTCCTAGACCTATAAACAAGAATGTAATTGGTTCAAAATGGGTGTTTAGGAATAAGATAAATGAGAATGGTGAAGTTGTAAGAAACAAAGCAAGGCTTGTATGCAAAGGTTATTCACAAGTTGAAGGAATTGACTTTGAGGAGACATTTGCCCCGATGGCAAGAATGGAGGCCATTCAGATGTTTTTGGCATTTTTTGCACATAAAGATTTGAAGGTATATCAGATGGATGTTAAGTTTGCATTCCTAAATGGAGAATTGGAAGAAGAGGTGTACATGGAACAATCGAAGGGATTTTAGTTATCAGATAAATCGGATATGGTCTGCAAGTTGAAAATGGAATTATATGGACATAAATAGGCTCCCAAAGCATGGTATGCAAGGTTGGACAGGTATTTGACACAATAAAGATTCAACAAAGGCTCTGCAGATAGTAATATTTATTTCCAAGTTGAAGTAAAGAAAATGTTGATAGTGGTTGTGTATGTTGATGATATCATTTTTGGAGGAAATAAAGGTATGTACAAGAGATTTGTAGAGGAGATGAAAAAAGAGTTTGAAATGTCTATGATTGGTGAGTTGAATTTATTCCTTGGACTTCAAGTGAATCAAACTAATAAGGGAATATTCATTTCACAATCAAAGTATGTCAAAGAGTTGTTGAAGAAGTTAGGAATGGATGATCCCAAACCAGTTGGTACCCCTATGGCGACTGGATGCAAGTTGAGTAAAGATGATGAATCTCCTAAAGTTGATTAGAGCATGTGCAGATCTATGATTGGTGGACTGTTGTATCTTACTTCTACTAGACCAGATATGATGCATGCAGTATGTTTGGTTGCTAGATTTCAAGTAGAACCTAAAGAAGCACATGTTATAGATGTGAAGAGGATATTCAAATATCTAAAAGGCACTCTGAATTACGACTTGTGATATCCTAAGGATATTGATTTCACCTTGAGTTCTTACACTTATGCAGATTGGGCTGGTTGTATGGATGAACAGAAGAGTACAAAGGGTGGTGCATTATTTCTTGGAGGAAGAGTGGTTTCATGGCTAAGAAAGAAACAATATTCAGTTTCTTTATCCACTGCAAAAGCTGAGTATATTGTTGCATCATCTTGTTGCAAACAGGTTTTATGGATGAAGCAAACATTGAAGGATATAGGAGTGATGTGTGATGAGACTATCCCTATCTTTTGTGATAATACAAGTACTATAAACATCTCAAAGAATCAAGTAATGCATTCAAGAACAAAGCATATATCTATCAGATATCATTTCTTAAGAGAGAAGGTATTTAAGAATGAAGTCATACTGGAATATGTGCCTACAAAGGAACAAATTGTTGATATATTTACTAAGGCTCTTCCGAAGGATACTTTTGAGTATCTCAGGGAGAAGTTGGGGGTTATTTCCCCTCCTTCAAACTAGGTGCACATGGAGGTGCATCAGTTGTATGGATCTACAGATTCTTCATTTTTTTGGACTGATGATTGAGGTCTACTCCTCAAGGGGAGTAGGAAGTTTCATTGTTACAGTATTAAATGGGTGCAGTCCTAAGGGGGAGTGATCTGAGCTACATATGGCTGAAGAATTGTGCAAACCTTTTGTTCTTTTCCATTGATGTCAAAGGGGGAGAGAGAGTCATGTGAAAAACACTAAAAGAAAAAGGGGGAGAGAAATTCATACGAGAGAGAGAATATTGCAGGGAAAAGAGAGTGTAGGAAATGTTGTGTAGGTTTTTTAATCTAAAAAAGTAAAAGAGAGTGCAGGAATGGAATGGATGTTGTCTTTAATGGTTTTTCACATCATGTGTTGCCATCAATGACAAAGGGTGAGATTGTTGCAAGTATGAATAAGTATGGTGGTGTTGTCATTAATGTTGTCATTGATGTCAACATAGTACAAGTTGTTTCAGAGAAAGAAAATAAGTGATTGCAGGTTGTGCATGTATAGTTCAGATACTGTTGAGATGTTGTGAGTACATGGAGCTATCTTTATGGTGTTGTAGGTGTGCTGATATGATGAGTTATCAAGTGCTTTTTGGAATAGTGAAGTCAGAGTTGTGTATGTGTTCAAAATGTGCTCTAGTTTGTGCTCCACATTTCTTCTATGTTGATCCTATGCTTGTGCGGATCTGAAGTATTGTTTATGGGAATCTTTTGGTGATATATCCTATTTTTTAGTTTTTGATTTGATGTAAAGTGAAAGTTGTGTTCACCGTTGTGTGAACTGGTTTGGAAGAGTTTTTTGTCTATGGACTGGGAGAAATGTTTCAACTCCGCTATCCTCCACTGATTCATTTCAGGTCTTGCAGATCTAGATGATGTCTTGTAATGGTATTACCTATGTTTTGTCGAAGGTGTTCATGGTTTGGTGCTCCAAAATTTGTGTTTTAGTATTGTTGTGTGTGTCTGTACAGTTTGATGGACTGGTGAGAAGTGTTATGTGTATGAAGGTTGTTGCATTTGTTGGGGATGAATCTAAAGGCATATAAGATGTGTTCCAGTGTTTGGTGAAGTGTGTTATGTGGTCCACATGCTATCTTCTCATTTTGGAAGCATGTACTTCAAAGTTCATTTGTGTTTTCATTAGGTTTGGCCGACCTGGTGACTACACTTCATGTGAAGGATAAGTATCAATTAAGGAAGCATGTTATTGATCCAAGATGTTGTTTTGGGTCTTGGTTAAGTTTTGGTTTAGTTTTCTCTCATTCTCTTCCATCGCGGGAATGTTGAGTTGCTGACCTAATTTGAATTTGTAAATTGAAGTGTGTGTAGCCGACCTTAGAGAAATTTTCTAAGGTTGAAGATGGTATAAATACAACTCAAGATGTTATGGATTGATGTATCAAGAATTCCACAAGTGTGAGAAGCAAGAGTGTTCGAAAGTGAATTGGGGCAACAATACTTTAATGTGTTAGACTCGTGAAAGCAGTGAGCTAATGGTGTTTGCAATTTTCTGATCAGGGCTGTTAATGAGTGTAATCTGTTGTGGTAGATTTTTTCTATTATTTTTTGTATCTGTAGGCAATGAGCTTCCTTGTTGGACATTGAGTCCTATCTATAGGCAGTGAGTCTTGTATCCAAACAGTGAGTCTTTCTTGGGTAGTGAGCCCTTTGGCAGTGAGCCTCTTGTAATCGGTTTTGGAATTACTTTATATTGTGAGTTAATCCTCACCATGGTTTTTCCCTTATTGGGTTTTCCACATAAATCTGGTGTCTCTTGTGTTGATATTGCTTTCTATTATGTGCATTTCATGTTAACACTTAATAACAGAATAAAGTGGATTTGAAGTTGATAAGTGTTTGAGTTTTGGATTAAGATTGGTGACAACTGATTCACCCCCCCTCTCAGTTGTGTTGCACCTTTCAATACTTACTACCCCATTCCTTAAAGGTGATTGATGGACTTAAAGGCCTTTATCAGGTTACCTTTGGTAGAGAATTTTCATGTAATTTTAATGATGAACAAAGTTGCAATCTACTCATACTATTGAGCAAAGAACAAAAAGGAAAAAATGTAAGATATTTGAGTTTTGATAAAATAAGAGTGAACTCCTTGTGTTGGTAGCGTTGCAAAGTGTGAAATATTGTTTAGCAATCTTCTCCTTATTTCCTTAGTATTGATTTGGTAGATGGTACTAGGACTATTGGCTAGATTTGAGTATATGTGTTTCATTATATGTATGAAGGGCATGAAACTAAAATTTAAGGTTGTGTAGAACTTACAACTCATTTTTTAATAGAAGACAAAAATATTTTATACTCAAACTTGCAACAAAATGAAAGTGTGATGTATTCAAAATGTCAAAAAAAGTTTTATTGAAAAGTTAAGTTTTATTGCTACTTCAGTTAAATGAATAAGACATTATAGTTTCAATCTTATAATAATCCCACTCTCTTTATTTCAACCTAATTATCCACATACAAGATGGGGTGATCCCAAAATATTGGCTTACAATTTTTGGCCAAATTGGACATTGAACTAATTTTTTAAAACTAAATCTTCACTTTCAGGCACCTATAGTGGCGAAACCATGAGGAATTTGAAGATGATTCAAACTAGTGATTTGTGACATTTTGTTTGTAGATTCTAAATATATTTTTTTCAAAATTTTTGGAATCAGATTGCACTTCTTTTTCCACCTCTTTCAAAAACTATTTTTTAATAGTAAACACCATTTTTAAAGAATGATGTTACTAGCTAACACATAAATTTTTATATATGAAGGATATAATTCTATTTTTTTCAAATTTAGATTTGTAACTATGGTATCTAGTGCATAGAATTGGTTTCATAGCATTTCAATGAATATTTTTTCTTAATTAAGTTTCAAAGTCAAACTAGTTATAATTTAAGACATGATTTACTGGCTAAAACATAACTTTTTTTTTGTATGTATCAAAATTCAATTTTTTTTTTGTTGGATTAGGGACATCGACATCTACTGTACTAATTTTTTTCAATTTTTTTTTGATAATCTACTATTTTTCCACATGTGCATAAAAAAGAGCTTGATTTTCAGTGAAAAACCTACATTCACAAGAAATAAAAAATAAATATAATAATAAAATTAAATTTATTTAAAATTATACTTTTTGGGAAGCTTATAATAAGGACTACATACAAAAATAAAATTTTAAATGAATTCATTTGATCCCCGAAAAGTTAAATCAAAAGTGGTTTTTTATTAGCATTTTGATAGGTGTAAAGGAGACTCTGTTATAGTTATGGTTTAAAAATAGCGAGGTTCTATCCAAGGGGGTTTGATCTAAGGTGGTTTGATCAAACCCTCTTCAATTGGAATATTTTAAATGGAACTTTTCAAGGCTTAAATCATTATATTTTCTAAAAATATGTGATTTCAACAAAAATCAAGATCTCCTAGAAATTGTAAACCAGTATTATGGGTTCACCCGATGAGAGACATGGTTAAACTAACATCATATTCCTACATTATAATAGATAATATTATTTCAATATGCATAAGAAAACCCCAAATATGCATATTGAAATTAAAAGAACTTCTGCTCCAAATTTTATATTCCAATGATTATGAAACATAGAAAAAGGTAAGTGAGTATGATTAAAAGGTGTGTGATGCAAAAAAAACTAATGTAATGCAAAATATAGATCTAGGGTTTGAAGAGACTACCAAATTAGAAATTTTATAGTGTAAGAATGTTGGGTTTACCAAAATGAAACATAGAAAAAGGTAAGTGGGGATAGATGTGAGTATGATTAAAAGGTGTGTGATATATATGCTTACACTTTTCTAATTTCATTAAAAAAAGAGATCTCCCAAGGATATGATTGACTTTCAACCTTGAGGTGAGTCATCCCTATTAGGAGGATCTACTGTTTTCTTATGACCAAAAATAACTGAAATACACTTTTTTGAGATAAAAATAAAATACTTAATGAACTCAATTGTATGATGCAAAACTTGAAATGTAGAAATAAAAAATAACACAAACAAAAAAAACTTTTAGATAGCTCTGAGTAGTGAAAAATGACATGTACCAAGCTCCAAAAATAGGTGTTGAGTGCCCTACAAGGACTCATCCACCCTAGGGAAAATGGGTCTTTGTACATGGATTTTTCTCAACTTCAAGGTTCCTCTCGTGTAAGATTTGAGCTTCTTTTTTCCCTAGGTTTCACTGGTAGAAAGTCAGAAATACATTTGAGATCTGAGTTTCTATGGCTTGAAAACTTTGATGACAACTTTGAAAATTTTCCCCTTTGATCAATCTTCAATTCTTCTTCACCTGCAAATCTACACATACACAAACAGAAGGAAAATGTTTGTTTTTAGGTGAATAGAGGTTTTCCTTAGTCAAACCCCATGTTGGTAATTAAAATTTGATGATGAAATAATGACAAAATGAAAGCAATTTGATGATTGAACAATGCTATGTCACAACTCACCAAACCCTCAATGGATTCCCTTAGAAGACTAAAGTCTAACACATCACTCTATGGATTAGATCTTGCACAAAATGGATTTATTGGATGCTTGATTTGACACTTGATTTTATGCTTGAATGGTTGAAACCTACATCACAATGTTAGCTCCAAAATATGACATGAAGATGCATAAACTTTGACATGATGATATGATCTTGATTGTTGCTATAGATGCTTGATAAATCTGATCTTCAATGCTCTTGACAATAATATTTTCTCTTGCGAAAGTTTCCTCTTGATTCTTAATGTTGAACTGATAAATAAATATGTATTGTAAGTGTTTATCTAATTGCCAAAAAAATAGATTCCAAAAGCCAACAATTGAAACTTGAATTTGAATCATTAAAACACTGCAACAAAATATTTTAAATTGGGTCCTAGCACCTAAGGAGGACCCATTCACCCTTGGGTGAATGGGTCTTGGGACTTAAATCTAGGAAACACAATTTCCATGATGTTTTAACTAATGTAGGAATTTATTTAATATAAGTTTCCCTTTCAGAAAATGGGAATAATAAGGCTTAGAAATGTATAATTTAGGAAATTAGAAGCTTAATTAGGTCCAATTAATTAAGGGGATGCAAAAATAGTGTGAAAATGTAAATGTGTACATTTTTCTGCACTATATTTAGCCCCCACTTTAGTGAGAGTATGAGCCCTATGCTCAAACTCACACTAAAGTAGACAAATATACAACAAGAGGGGTCCAAGTGCACAAATGGTGATGGGATAGGATGACAAGGATCAAGGGGGTTGTGCAAGCCCTTAGGATCAAGATCCCATGGAAAATAAACATAAGCATAAAGGGACACACACATATGCATGATATGAAGCAACAAGACAAGATACATAATCATACAATGTCAAAATTAATGCCAAAAAAAAGATGGATGCACTAGCAAGTTGCATTATGCCACATCCATTAAATATAGTCATAAGGATGTAAAATCACTTATGAAATGCATGGATCTATAGGAAAGAAACTTGTTCTATGCTAGGTGGCCATGAAAAATATACTCACACACTAGGTCTTCAAGGTGTGAACTCACAAAACAAGTGGCGATGGTCAATTCATGCCAAGTCTATAGGCTCCCATACATCAACCATACCAAAAGTTATACTCTCTGATAACTTTGATAAGGCACCACACTAAATGGTCAAAGGTTTTTACAAGGCTAGAAAGCTTGCATTATGCTAGACACTTATGGCATAAATGCACCACAAAGCAATTTTTTCTATGCTTAGTGGCCATACATTAGTTTTGGGTTTGGATAATCAAAGGGGTTTTGCTTGATACATGAAAGGTCTCACCTTAGGGAAGATCACGCTCGATATCACCAAGAGAGGACTAGTTGAGGGATAAAAATATTCACATCTTAGGGAATGCAAGCCATAACATTACCACTAAGAGGAATACCTTATGCCAAGAAAGGTCATGCTCTTGAAGGACATCAACCTAATGTCACCACTGAGAAGACACATCACATGAAATAAGAAGACCACACTTTGAATAAAAAGTTCACACTTCCTAGGAGATGCCTGCTATCATCACTAAGAAGGGAACATGCAAATAATGAATGGGGACAATATGCCCCCCACTTAAAATGTCAACATACTTGCTATGTTGGTAAAGTAGAAAGAGAGGAAGAGGGGGGTCCTTTAAAAGAATGCACACCTCCAAAAATTGGCTATCCTTTCCCACAAGTATAGAGATAAAGACAACTACCAAGGACTATCATGTTGCTACCAAGAGAAATATGGTTTCACTTGATATTGTACCACCATGAATGGCAATGAGAAAGACACATAAAGCTACCAATTCCACATAGTGATGAGCAACATGATAGGATGAAAATTAGTATCAATCAGAGGAAATAGGTGCATCAACACAAGGAAGAGCATCACAATCCTTAAGATGTTGAATTTTATTACTCAAAGCCTTACATTCATTGGTAGAATGACCATGAAATCGATGATATGCACAAAATGTACTTTTATTGTAAAATTTCTCCGTGTTCTTGGAGAGAGAGATATCAAGCAAGCTTGGAGAAGCCTCGACAAGGTACCCTCTTGGTCAATAGTAGAAGATGTGTCTTTCTTTTGTGACAAAGATATTTCTTGCTTAGTACATACATACACAAGACTCTTTAGTTTGTGATATTTTTTACTCTCCCTTAAAGGAGGGTATAAAATATAATGAACCCCAATCCGCACTAAGACATGTGTTTGAAGATAAAACAATATTTTTCCTAGGATTGTTTTGCATGATGGTGTTGATATTAAGTGAAGGTTTCTTTGATGCTTTCATTTCTTTCGAAGGAAAATAACCAAGAAATCTTGTTTTTTATTGTGGGGTAGGATCTATAGAGACATAAATACCTTGTTCTCTTATACCACATCCATTTCCATTATAACCAAGTTGTTTCAGAAAGCTCATAACCTCTTCCATAAATTTTTTTCATTTCTTTTGGATTTGGTGGTTTCTCATGATCACACTCATCATATGTGGATGTATAACTTGTGTTGTCCTCTTCTTCACTAAAATTTGTGGGCTCACATGCTTTTGATGGCTTATCTTGTGTTGATATTATGTTAGCTTATTTCCACTTTCTCTACTTTAACTACATAATCTTGGGTTGCCCATCAAATTTAGATGTAAAATCTAATGATCCCTAATCATCTTCTAACAATATTATCATGGGTGAAAGACACTTATCATTATCCTCAACTTGTAAAGGTTCCACTTTAATAGTTGGAGAGAATATTATATGAGAGTTCTTGAGGCATGACATGAATAGGAGTTTTCAATGCTACTTTTCCTACTTTAATAGGTAATGTTATCACGTCAAGTGGTTGTTTCCCCACATTATCAAATCCATAGATAGATAAAGAATCAAGTTGAATTTGACTCTTGTCTACTCCAATCTTGTCAAGAAGACTTACACTACAGACATTGAATGTTGAACCATTATCAATGAGGGATGCCTTATGCCACAATGATTAATAATAGCCACTATCATCAAAGCCTCATTTTGTTGTTTCACTTCTAATGGAGGTAAATCATCGTGATGAAAGGTAATATCAATGTTAATCGAATTCATACCTTGAATTAGGGATGCTACATCATTGGGTTGCACACTAGGAGAGATAACAACTTTTTGCAAAGAATTTTAATGCATGTTATGATAAATAGGTGAAGCTTGAATAAGGTCCCATAAAAAAATCTTAGCATGAGTGTTTCTAAGTTGTTCCACAAGATCATACACATTTCCATTATGCAAAGGAAAATGAGGAGCACTAGGCAAAACAGGTTGAGGTAATGGTAATGAAATATGTATGGTTTTTGGTTGCTTATTATTCCTTGTATTATATGTATGAGCAATATTATTATAACTTAGTTGCTACAAAACATTGTTACTGCAATTTTTCCTTGCAAAATTCAAGATAACCCTTGAAGGTAATGGTTTGTGTTGAGATGGTATTATAATAAGAAGTGGAATAGGAGGACTCTTAGGAGGTTCAAAAGGAATCTTAGGTGGTCCAATAATCAAGGGAGAGCTAATGGATACTTGTGCATTCATAACCTTAGCAGATGTGACTTATTGATTATGAATTTCACATGAGGGAGGATCTAAAGTGACCTTAGCATGTTCATCTAAGCAAGCCTTCTTTTCATCTTTATGTCCAACAATATCCTCCAAAATAGGAGAGGTTTTAGGAGAAAAGCAAGCAAGATTGTCATGATGCTCAATGACACCTTTGTCACAAGTAGGAGAGGTGTTGGAAAAAGAACAACTAGGATTGTCATGATTTTCAATGATTGCATCTTCTTCTATCAAATCATTCTCACAAATGAGAGAAATATTGGGAGATGAATGAAGGCTAGGAAAAGTGATGTTAAGGATGTTGAACACCTAAAATACTAGGAGGGGGGTGTGAATTAGTATTATTTTAAATCACTTAAAAATTTAAGCATTCATTCAATATAACATATTCAATTTGGAGTAGGAAAGGAAAGTATGAAAGCAACCATAAAAGCACATAACATATGAACACCAAATTTTTATGTGGAAAACCCAAAATTGGAACCATGGCAAGGATTAGCTCATGATATACTATAACTAGTTCTAGTATATTGCAGAAGTTATCACTACAGGTGGAATCAATATCCAAGTGGACTTACATCCCATTGAAAGAAGACAAGATAGAAGAGATTGTGGCACACAACCAAGATTTGAATTGTTATAGTTGTATCTAACATATGCATGAATTACAGTTCTATTGAAGATCAATATATTGAATTCACACACTTCATATTAATCTCCACTAATGCTCTGATCTACTCTGCATTTTCCTTATACTCACATAATTTGCATCAACTACACATCATGTTACATATTTTATCTTCAAAACACCAAAAAAGATCCTACATATATATCTTCTTTATCCACAAACACTTACAACATCAATTAGGTTAGCCTAATTAGATGTATCATACCAATTATAACTTGTTAGCTCAACATACATACATACACGCTTCACACCAAGACTCAAAACTTATAAAAAATAAAAATAGGTCGGCATGGACCCATAATAGCTCCCACATGATGAATAAATACTTATTCAAACTCTGCAATATACAAAACTTATTAGGTCAGAATTGGTAATACCCTAATAATTTTTTTTTGCCAACTATACATCAAAAAATTGACATGTGGACCTCAAAACTTCATCCCATTTGGAATATAGGCACCATTGACACTTTTCATCATTCCAAAAAAATTGCAAAGTCAGGTTCCAATCTGTGGAGAAGTACGGATTCATCAAAACATGTACATCAAATTGGAAACCTTTGCTATTGCCAGACTGAACTTCTTCGCTAGAATCCCAAACAATATAAAACTTTGGATATAACCTTCTCTATTATATGAGAAAAGAAAGATCCTACACAGTGGACCAATGCAGACCCAATAATTGGATGTCCTATACATAGAATTACCTGTATTGACACTTAGTCAATTTCCATTTCAACTGCCTTCACCAAATCAAACCTTCCTGCAAATGCCCATTGGATTACCATTTACAAACATGTTCAAGCTATACAAACTAATCTGCATGATGGTCTTCATACTAGAATATAATGTTGACATCAATGACAACACTATAATATAATATGCTTATCCCTCATGCTCATGTTTCCAACAAATGCACCAATTAAAAACTCCTTAATCTTCCAACAATCTCCCCTTTTTTCATTGATGGAAACATGCCTTAACTATCTCCCAAAATTATTCTCCCCCTTTGACATCAGAACTCCCCTTAACTGATATGTACATATATACAAGTTGAAAACTTAACTGATTCCCCCTAAGGGTGCAATAAAAAAATTGTACTGGAAAATTTCCTTATGCCATCCGCATAACATAGAATTCTGAAACAATAATTGAAATGTACAAAATGAATGAAATACATTCACCCAAAGAAAGGATTTTACTCTTGTAGTTTATTCAGATGAGATTGCCACTCTTTTTTTCCTTCTTCCTAAATGTTATTGGCAATGCCAGGAATCCTGCTCTAGGTCAACAACTCCACCAAGAGTTCTTCACCATCATTCAAAGTGTTGGGTACTAAATTTATCTTTGAAGTTTTGTCAGCACTCAATAGGTTACTAGAAATAGATATGAACTTGGTGTTCACTAGATCCCTTAGTTTACCAAACTACAATATAATCTTTTCTTTCTGAGCTTGTAGTTGGAAGTATTGCTCATACAAGTTCTCAATTGCAAACCTTGTGCTTCCATCCAAATCTTGTGCCAAATCATAGGCACTATAAGCTTTATCAATTTGGGACTCAATTGAGTCCATCTCATCTTTTATGCTTTTGTAAATCCTATCCACTTCATACAAAATTAAAATAAAATTTTGGCTTCTACCACACAAGTTTGTACACTTTTAAGTTTTTCCTAGAATTTTTTGTGTGCAACAACACACTTCTCCATTATATCCATTAGTTTCCTATCATTTATCTTTTTCTCTATTTATTTCTCTAGCTTCCCTTTCAACCCACTAGCATACTCCTTAAATGAATCAAGTAAAAACTTTAAATTGTCCATACCAGATAGAGAATAGTCAATGGTAACATTGGGTATAGTCTCCTACAAAACCTTTATAGCCTCATCAATTATTTCTTGACTCTTCTAATGAGTCTCAATGATTTATTTCTCAAAGATTCATGAACTGCATCACCTAGTTGAAGCTTGTGAAGATGAGATATCTTATCCATTTCCACACACCCTTGTTGCATCAAAAGTTGTAGTAATTGGGTTGACACTATAGGCTAGAAATATAACTGCATGCTTAACAAATTATTTAATGAATCTCTGGAGGTTATGAAATTTTTCCAGTAGTCTTTACGTCCTCCTTTGCATCTTTCTCCTCCAAATCCTTTTCCTTATCACCAATGTTAATTGGTGTCTCTGCATCCTTCTTCTCTTCATTTCTGGGAGCATCCTCATCCTTTTGCTCCTTCTACACATCTTCACCAATAGATTTATCCTTGTTATCTGAAAGAATGATTGTCTCTGGTTGGCCTTGAGTATTCTCTATATTAGTCTTAGATACTAGAGGAGGTGTTTGATGATCTATAGTATTATCCTCCTTTGAAGAATTTTCCTTTGTATTGTCTTCTCTGATAGCTCCTTCTTCTTCAACATTTTCCTCATCTACAACATTTTCTTCTGCAATTTCTTCCACTTCCAAAAGAACATTATCCTACATATTACCTTCTTTAGTTTCATGCTCATGTTGAGCATCATCATTTTGTTCTTATTCATTAATGTCCACATTTGAAGCCTTCATCTCAACATGCATTCCTTTTATGCTTTCTGGAGTCATCCTTAATCTTTTATCTAACCATGCAACCTTCTCTACAGTCTCTTTCTAGAGCCTTTTGTGATCATTTTGATCACTTTTCATGAGGGTGGTCACCCTTTGCTTTGTTCAGAACTCCTTGCTATCAAAATTAGCAAATATGGCTTTATTATCTTCAGAGAGAGATACACTAATCTATTCCAAAGAAAAATATATATTTTTTCTTCTTCCTCTATAGCCTCTTGACTCCTTGCAAGTAGTACATTCCATAGATCTTTAGGAATTTGTTTCTCAATATTTTGCATATTAACTTCAAAACTAACAATGCATTTGAGAATTTCTTCTACAATGATGGCTTTTTCCACCTCATCAACATCAATGTATAATGCAATAGTCTCCTCTAACATTTCATTCTCCACAATCCCATTAAATTAGAGAATCAAGTTTCATGGGACTATGAGCCCTTGTAGGATTCTTTTTCTTCTTCTTCTTTTGGTCTTTAGTGTCTTTTCCTTTTTATTGGACTCTTCTTTCTTTTCTCTCATTTTCACTCTATACCCTTATTTCTCTTTCTCGAACTCCACCTCACTATTAGTATCAATGATATCAAACTTTTGTTTCTTCACACTTTCGTCTTGTGAAGCTTCTGATTTTTTTTCTGGATCAGTGGTTTAGTATTTTCTTGTTCTTCTTCATCTTCCACATTTACCCCTAAGTACTATTCCCTTGTGGATTTTGTCTCCACTCTCCTTGTAGGACTAGTTTTTTGTGTTGTCAAAGCAACCTTTTCCTTTTCAGGTCTCTTTTCCTATTTAACTAGAGAGGTCTTCTCCTTCACCAAAGCACTTACAAGCTCTTTTCTCTTCTCCCCTAAGGTAGGCTTAATCCCAGAGGACTTGGGGGGAATCGAAGGAGTGGTAGATGTTCCATTGGATCTCCTAACACTTAATGATCCTCTCGATAAGCTATAATTAGACTTTTCTTTTTCAACTTTCTCTTTGGTAAGGCCCATTACTTATGCAAATTGTGCAATCATCTTATCAGTTATCTTCTTTGTCTGTGATTGACTTTGCTCCATATGCACCTCCATCAACTTCTCCTCATAGGTGCCATACCTCTCTTGAGTGGTATCCCTGGGTTTTCTCAGCATAAGATCAACCAAACCAACAAATTCATTCTCCTCAACTTCATATCCTAGTTCTAGGATCCATATGGTTCTAGGCTCTACAACCTCCATTATGAAAAAATCATTATTCACCAAAAAAAAATTATCATTTTTGTATTTCTCCACAATATTTTTTGAAATTATTTGTATTGCATGCATCTTCTCTTGGAAATTTTTGAAGAACCTCTAGAGGGAATTCTTCTATGCATTTGAGTCTCCCAACCTCAGTAAATGATCTCTCATCTGGTGGGCTATAGGTCTATTTTTTAGCCACATAATATTCTTTGTTTTGAGGACTTCTTTCAGAAAGTAGAATAGTAAATAGATAATTAAAGTTCCAAATTTGAAAGCACACTTAGACTCTTTTGACATTTGCATATTCTCCAAAAGTTGTAATCTCAATAGTTCACATAGATCATAATCAACTACCATCTCAACCATCTCATATGTTGTATTAATGGCAGTTGTAGATATATAATTCCTTTTGTTAGAGAAATATATTTTGTATCCTATCATCATTGAAGCATACTTTGCTGTCGGGTTCCTGATGTCCTTGATGGTCAAGGCTCTCCTATCATAGTTTGCACCTGTTCTCTCCATGACAACCTCATTATTCATAGACTTAAGTACCAAAGTTGGTCTAGTTGAGCACAAACTAGTGATAACCCTAATAGAATATTTGTTATTAGATGTGGAATCTCCAACCAAAGGAACTTATCATGAATGTGGCTCAGGGTGTATCTCACCCACTCATCTACATAGAAAAATATGGGAAACTTTTCCTAGACATCGAGTTTCTTCTCCACCAGAACCTCAAATTCTGATTTCAACTCTAAATCATTTTCGATGAGCTCTTTGTATCACAAAACACTCAATTTTGTATGATTATATTCTTCTAATTTGTATTCCATAACATATTTTATGTGTAAAACTCCATATGGGATGTGTGAAAATGCACCATTCAGATCATCCACCAATGATTTATGATGATGTCATTTTAATTTAGGGAAAAGATGCTCCATAACATCTACCAATTGTGGTGTATACATATTTTCAATAAATTGAAAGTGCTTTCAAAAACTTAGGTCAAATGGAGACTACAAATACCTTTCAAATTGCTTTCCAGCTAGGGTTTTTCTCACATGAAATCTCAATCACTTCAATCACTCCACTTTTCTCTTTGTTTGCTCTGCTCTTCTCAAATACTCATTTGTAAATGATTTTTGATCAAATGAAATCACTTATAACCTTTTTAAAATTGACCTAATTTCACATTAAATACATAAATTGAAAATTTGGTAAAAACCCTAACTATATGCACAATCAACTTTAAATGCTTCACAATCTTCCACAATTCAATATTTTTCATCGATTCTTTCTCCAGTAGGTCAAGAATTTATTGAACCATACCTCATATCCATGTGTTGAAGCATCAACACCATTTCTTCAATAGCGGATAACGAATCTTCTATTAATGATCCCCTTAAGCCAAATCTCTCTTCTTATTTTTCAAAAGAAACATCTACACCAGATGCTAGTACAGACTCAGGCTCAATGTCATTGTCTTCATTCTTTTTCCAAATCTTGTCCATATATTTCTTCATCTCTACTAGATCAACCTTTTTTCACCAGATCATTCTTCTTTACCAGGTTGTTCTTCACATTCTAGCTTCTACAAAGCTTAGAGATATGTCCAGGTCTACTGTAATTGTAACATATGAAATTATTTTGAACAGGTTTACCTCCATTCATTCTAGATATGTATTGATTAACTTTATGCCCAAATCCATTGCATGCATAAAAGTAACCATTAAAATATTGAAACCTCATACCATTGTTATAGCCATTCATCATTTTACTTTTTCATTTATTAGCCTTATGACCAAACCTCTTACATGTAAAGCACTAAATGAGAAAATATTGAACATTTTGATTCATTCTACTTCTAGATTCCATAGCCTTATGTCTAAATTTATTACAAGAATAACAAAACCATTAAAATATGGGTACCTTTGTGCATTTGGTTGTCTAATAGGTGGTCCTCTAACTTGACTCTTTTGATTCTAGATCTGCTTGCCATTACTCTTCTTGTCTTCTGTCTTCTTTTCAGCCTGATTTGGATTTTGATCTATCTTTGAGCCTTCTCCTTGTTGAATAATACAACTAGGGGGGGTGAATCAATTATGGAAAATTAAAACCTTTAAATCATTCATCGAAACTAATCCTTAACATTGCTTAAATGATTAAACATTAAGTGCAAGTGCAGAAACTAAAAACCATCACATAAACACAACAATGCCAGATTTACTTGGAAAAACCAATAAGGGAGAAACCATGGTGAGGATTAACTCACACTATAGAGAATATCAAAACTGATTACAAAGGCTCACTTCTTGAGAAATAAGGCTCACTACCAAAACAAGGACTCATTGTTTGAATCAGGACTCACTATCTAATAGAGCTAACAACCCAGAGGGCTCACTGCCATAGAGATACAAAGAAGATAGAAAAGATATGTTACAAAGAGAAGACAATCTCAATGCAACAAAGAAATCCACCACTATTTTCTCAACCACTTGTAGACATGCATGAATAATAGAGTACACCTTCAACTCACTACATCTGAAAACTTAACATTTAGGATTTGCACTGATCTGCCACACTCACATCACACATGCTCACTGATTTGCATCAATCTCGTATCTATTTTCTCTATTTATTTAAACGTATCTCTCTTTTTTACATCAATTCACCACTAACTCATCCTACATTTATACCATCTTCAACTTTGAAACATATCCAAAGTCAGCCATTCAACATTAAATTCAAATTAGGTTAGCACCAAAGCATCCTAGGGTGGAATTAAAATGAGGGAAACCCAAACACATGCTTGGTGCGGACCCAAATAGATCCAACACACTACATCAATTCTGAAGATAGTGTTCAACAAAAGTTTGACGAAACTAGTGTAAAACACATAGAACAATTAAGCACAATCCTTTCAGATACTAAAATTATCTTCAATATAAATATAACAACTCAAATCTAGAATTGCAAGTCATAAGACTTTACCAAAGAGAAATCCAGACCAACAACTTTTCTCCCAGACCTCAACCAAAACACAAAAAACCACACTTCACAACTGGTGAACATAACACACACTGTACAATGAATTAGGAGCCGAAAACCTAGATATAGAAGCTTCCAACAACCATGACCAACATATCTGAACCACACAAACATAGGAGAAAATACCAGAGAAAAACCTAGAGCAACCAATGAACACTTGCAACCTTTCTTCAATACAATTTTCTCAATATCCTCAACATGAACAACCAATAACCTGCAACCATGACATCAATGACAACAACAACCAGTTGATAACCAATTGACTAGTTGGCATCAGTGAAAACAACCTTCATTCTTTTCCATTCTTGCAACAATCTCCCCTTTGTCATTGATGGCAACACATGATGTGAAAAACCATCAAAGACAACATACTAGCTCTGAATACACTTCTCAAGATTTTTCTTTCTATTTCTCCCCCTTAGTAGATAATATTTTCACATTATTCCTCTTTTTCTTTTTTAAATTCTTCCTCTCCCCCTTTGACATCAATGGCAAAGGAAAAATATATTTTACATTGATTTCCCCTTTTACATAGAAAATAGAATACTCGTACAATGACAACACATGACACTACTTGCTCCCCCTGAGAGGTAGCCACCAAACATCAGTCCAGAAGAAAGATAGATCCATAGATCCACTGGAATGATGCATCTCTATAAGCATCTAGTTTAAGAAAGGAGGGGAAATGAACCCTAACTTCTCGTGGAGATACTCAAAAGTATCTTTAGGAAGATCCTTCATAAATATATCGACAATTTGATTCTTTGTAGAGATATACTCAGATTTGCTTCATTATCCATGACCTTCTCTCTCAAGAAATGATACCTGATAGATATGTGCTTTGTCCTTCAGTGCATCAATTAATTCTTTGAAATTTTAATTGCACTTGTGTTATCACAAAAGATAGAAATAGGATCATCATACACCACTGTGATATCTTTCATTATTTGCTTCATCCATAGAACTTGTGTACAACAAGATGTAGAAACAATATACTCAACTTCAACAGTAGACAAGGAAACTGAATCTTACTTTTTACTCAACCATGCCACCAATATGCAACCAAGAAAGAATGTACCACCACTTGTACTCTTTCTATCATCTACACATCCAGCCCAATCTACATTTGTATAAGCACTTAGTGTAAATTCAGTATCCCTAGGATACCATAACCCATAATCCAGAGTGCCATTCAAATATATGAATATTCTTTTAACAGAAGCAACATGTGTTTCCTTAGGATCTTCTTGTAATCTAGCCACAAGATAGACAACATGCATAACATCTGGTCTACTAGAAGTCAAATACAATAGTCCACCAATCATAGATCTATACTTGCTCTGATCAGCCTTAGGTGAATCATCATCTTTTCCCAATTTGAAACCAGTCACCATAGGAGTGCATACCGGTTTGGAACCATCCATCCCAAATATCTTCAACAACTCTTTTACATACTTAGACTGTGAAATACAAATTCCTTTCTCTGTTTGATTAATTTGCAGCCCAAGAAAGGAATTCATCTCTCCAAACATAAACATTTCAAATTATTTTTGCATCTCTTCCACAAACAGCTTACACATAGTTTAATTTCCTCCAAAAATAATGTCATCAACATATACAACTACAATCAAGATTTTTTTTATTTTCAATTTTAAAATATAGATTACTATTTGTCGTAACTTTGTTGAAACCTTGTTGAATCAAATACCTATCTAACCTTGCATACTAAGCTCTAGGAGAATGCTTCAATCCATATAAATATTTCTTCAATCTGCCATCATATTTAGTTGATCTGACAATTGAAATCCTTTTGATTGTTCCATGTAGACCTCTTCTTCTAGCTCACCATTCAAAAATATAGACTTGACATCCATCTAATAGACCTTGAAATCTTTATGAGCAACAAATGCTAATAACATCCTTATAGCTTCCATTCTTGCCACTAGAGAAAAAGTATCCTGAGAATCTATGCCTTTTACTTGTGAGTAACCTTTACACACAATCCTTGCTTTGTTTCTAACCACTTCTCCATTCTCATTCAACTTATTTATGAATATCCACTTTGATCCAATAATGTTTTTTTTGCCAGTCTTGGGACCAATTCCCAAGTTTGATTCTTCTCAATCTGCATAAGTTCTTCTTTTCTAGCTTCCATCGAATGTTCATCTTTGCATGCTTCACTTATAGTCTTTGGTTCAATCTTAGAAAATAAACACAAATTTACTTCAGTAGTAGCTTTTCTTCTTGTCAATACTCCTTTTGTCTTATCTCCAATGATCTGACTTTCTGAATGATTCTTCTGCACATATCTAGGCATCTTAGGGGACACCACCAGAGCTTCTTCTTCTCTTTCATTTTCTTCATTCTACTTCTCTTGCTCATCCCTTTCCTGTTCTTCCAAAATTTCTTCAATTCTTTTCCAATCAGGTTCATTAGATACATATCCATCAATATCAATTGAATTCTTCATTGTTTCATCAACTTTGAAATTTGCACTTTCTACAATATTTCTCATTCTTTTATTGAAACATATGCAGGCTTTGATTTTAGTAGAATATCCAATAAAAATGGCTTCATCACTTCTTGCATCAAACTTTCCTAAAGTTTCTTCATCTCTTCTAATATAACATTTGCTTCCAAATGCCTTGAAATACTTAACAGTAGGAATTCTTCCAGACCATAACTCATAGGGGATATTTTTATTGTTTACTCTTGCTTGAACTCGATTGAATACATAAAAACCAATATGAATAGCTTCTCTCTAGTAGACTTCTGGTAAACCATCCTCAGTAATCATTGATCTAACGACCTCTTGAACTATTTTGTTCTTTCTTTCAAAAACTCCATTTTGCTAAGGAGTTCTCAGAGCAGATAACTGTCTTTTATTCCATGCACTTCTAAAAACATATTAAATTCATGGGAGGTAAATTCTCCACCTCTTTCAGACCTTAATAATTTTATCCTCAAATTCACTTCATTTTCAACCATAGCTTTGAGTGTCTTGAATCTATCTAATGCATCTGATTTCTCTCTAAGAAATGTAACCGATGTATATCTAGAATAATCATCAATCAAAAGAATAAAG
The DNA here is from genome assembly GCA_007258455.2 of Sequoia sempervirens. NCBI lineage: Eukaryota > Viridiplantae > Streptophyta > Pinopsida > Cupressales > Cupressaceae > Sequoia > Sequoia sempervirens. The sequence goes on along the minus strand of VDFB02000007.1, from coordinate 29,073,777 downwards.
TACCTTTCACCTTGTAGAATTCTCACTTTTGTAGGACCATAGAGATTTGTATGAATTAAATCCAATAGTCTAGTAGTAGATTGTTCCTTTGATCTATAATTGCTTCTAGCTTGCTTTCCAAACTGACAATTCTTGCAAATAGTATTGATAGGATTTTTAATCCTTGGTAAATCTCTCACGGCTTGAACTATACTAATCCTTTCCAAATTATCAAAATTCATGTGACACATTCTATGATGCCACAACCAAATATCATTAATTTGAGTCATAAAGCATCGTCCATCAACACCTTTAAGTTTATAGATATTTCCTTCATATTTCTTACATGCAACAATCACTGTTCTGGATCCTTTTTTGATCTCACATCTCTCATCCTCAAACACAAGATTATATCATTTACTACACATATTTCCAATGCTCAAAATATTATTCCTTAAACCCTTAACATAGTAGACATCATTAGTATTATGCTTGCCATCAAAACTTACTGAACCTATCCCACAAATTTTAGCACTAGTATCATCTCCAAACATAAACAAGCCTCCATCATATTTTTAAAGTTTAACAAACTTACTCTTATCACTAGTCATTTGATGTGAACAACCATTGTCAACAACCCAATAGTTCTTTTTTTGTTTAGCATGTAGGGCAGAGATTACAATACCTTCATTTTTCTCCTTCTCCGGAGGGCATTCCTTCACTTGTTTTTCAGAATTAGCAAAAGTAGGTTCATCCTTTATAGCCAAGAACAATAATTCATTGTGATTAGGATCTTCATAATCAAAATCCTCATCAGATATACTAGCATTCTCACACATAATATGCTCTCTTGATCTTCTTACCTTTCTTTTCTTTCTCATATCTTTGTTTATTCCTCTTAGCTCTTTCCAGACACTTTATAGCATAATGACCTATTTCTCCATAACTAAAGCATTTGAAGGGTAACTTACCTTCATACTTATCAGATCATTTCTTCATCCTTCTCAAAAAGTTAGCCTCTACTTCATCAAGATTTTCTTCATCCAGAACTTCATCTTTTGTAGCCTTAAAGGTAGTCTCTAATTTGAATCCATTTCTTAAATTTGGCTTCCTCATCTCATAAGATGTCAGAGATCCCAACAATATATCTTTAGTGTAAGTCTTGTAATCTATACTCTATTCAATAGCACATACCTTTTCACTATAAGTATCAGGGAGAGTTCTAAGAATCTTCTTTACAATCCTAGTTTCATCTATTCTATAGCACATACCTTTTCACTATAAGTATCAGGGAGAGTTATAAGAATCTTCTTTACAATCCTAGTTTCATCTATAGTAGCACCAAGTCCTCACATTCCAGCTACTATCTCATCCAGTCTTTGTACATAAGCTTTATCATTCTCATCTTCAAACATATGTAGGAGCTCAAGTTTTGTTTCCAAATTCCACAAATTTTCCTCTTTGACCTTTTCATCACCTTCATGCACCCTTTCTAAAGCATCCCAGACATCCTTAGCAGTCTTCAAATTCTGAACCTTAATCAACTCAGAATGTACAATATTGTTCTTCAAAATGTACTTTACCTTAAGCGGTTAAGATCTACTTCAAGGAACCAAGATCTAATACCAATTATTGAATAAGAGAACTGAGAGGGGGGGTGAATCACTTGTAGCAAATTAAAACCTTTAAATCATTCACTGGAACTAATCCTTAACACTGCTTAAATGATTAAACATTAAGTGCAAGTGTAGCAGTTGAACACCATCACACAAACACAACAACACTAGATTTAAGTAGAAAACCCAATAAGGGAAAAACCACGGTGAGGATTAACTCACACTATAGAGAATATCAAAACTGATTAAAAAGGCTCACTTCCAAAACAAGGACTCACTGTCTAGATGAGGACTTATTGTCCAATAGGGATAACAACCTAGAGGGCTCACTGCCACAAAGATACAAAGAAGATAGAAGAGATATGTTACAGAGAGAAGACAATATCAATGCAACAAAGAAATCCACCACAATTTGCTCAACCACTTATAGGCATGCATTAATACTAGAGTATACCTTTAGCTCACTGCATCCAAAAACTCATCATTTAGGCTTCGCACTGATCTTCCACACTCGCATCACACACACTCACTGATTCACATCAATATCACATCTATCTGCTCTATTTGTTTACACTTATCTCTCTTTGTACACCATTTCACCACTAACTCATCCTACATTTATACCATCTTCAACTTTGAAACATATCCAAAGTTGGCCATCCAACATTAAATTCAAATTAGGTCAACACCAAAACATACTAGGGTGGAATTAGAATGAAGGTTAACCAAACACACAATTGGTGAGGACCAAAATAGATCCAACATGCTATATCAATTCTAAAGATAATGTTTAACACAAGGTCGGTTAGAAAAACCAGTTTAAAACACGTAGACCAATTAAGCACGATCCTTCCAAATACCAAAATTATCTTCAATACACACATAACAACTCAACTCTAGAACTGCAAGTCATAAGACTACCAAAGAGAAATCTATACCAAGAACTTTTCTCCTAGACCTCAACCAGAACACAAAAAACTACAGTTCACAACTGGTGAACTTAACTTTCACTATACAATGAATCAGGAGCCAAAAAATTGGATATAGAAGCTTCCCAAAACCATGACCAACATATTTGAACCACACAAACATAGGAGCAAATCCTGGAGCAACCACTAAACACCTGCAACCTTTTTTCAATACAATTTTCTCAATATCCTCAACATGAACAACCAACAACCTGCAACCATGAAATCAATGACAACAACAACAACCAATTGATAACCAATTGACCAATTGACATCAATGACAACACCTTCATTATTTTCCATTCTTGTAACACTCCTATCTTAAACCTGACCCACCTTTGTTTTTAGATCTTTTATTATTTACAATCATTTCATCAAGCTTTGTAGAACTCATCTTGAATTTGTCTTCATGTCTCTTTGCTTTCTCAAGATCTAATCTCAAAGTCACAACTTCTTCAAGTTTTAAACATTCTTTAGATTTTCTTTTCATCTTGGCATTTAAACATTCTTCAATTATTTTTCCTTCTTCAACTTGCATAGGTTTAGACTGGTAATTGTCTCATTGGCTTGCTTCAACTACTCATTGACTTCCTTATGTCTCTCTAAACTTCTTGATTTTCTCCCTCAACTTTTTGATACATCCATTTGATTCTTTGACATTTTCTTTCAGATCTTTGTTCTCACTTTCAATCCTTTCTAGATATTTAAAAGCTACTTTGAGTTCTCCACTCATGTCAAACATCCACTCTTCTTTTGTAAACCTAGTAGCAGGTATCTCTTTCAGAGGAGTAGGAAATCTTCTAATAGCCATGTGTTCAACCTACAAGATCTTCCTCAAGTGATTAAGCTCCTTTTAAGGAACCAAGATCTGATACCAATTGTTGAACACCCAAAATACTGAGAGAGGGGGGTGAATCAATATTCTTTTAAACCACTTAAACATTTAAACATTCATTCCATATAGCATATTCAATTTGGAATAGGAAAGGAAAGTATGAAATCAACCATCAAAGAACATAACACATGAACACCAAATTTTTATGTGGAAAAACAAAAATGGGAAAAACCACGGTGAGGATTAGCTCACAATATATTTAACCGATTATAATATATTACAAAAGTGATCACTGTAGGTGGAATCACTCTCCAAGTGGATTCACTACCCATTGAAAGAATAAAATATAGAAGAGGTCGTGGCACATGGTTAAGATTTAAATTGTTATAGTTGCATCTAACATATGCATGAATTACAATTCCATTGAAGCTCAATATAATGACTTCACACACTTCATATTGATCTACACTAACACTCTTCTATGCTCTACATTTGCCTTATACTCACACAATTCAGATCAACTACACATCATTTTACATCTGTTATCTTCAAAACACTAAAAAATATCTTATATATATATATATCTGATTTATCCATAAACACTTACAACATTAGTTAGGTTAGCCAAATTAGATTTATCATACCAATTAAATCTTGTGGGATCAACATACATACATACATGCTCCGCGCCAAGATTTAAAACTCATAACAAATTTAAATAGGTCAGCATGGACCCATAATAGCTCCCACATGATGAATCAATACTTATTCAAATTTTGCAATATACAAAACTTATTAGGTTGGCACTGGTAATGACCTAATAACAAAATTCACCAATTGTACATCCAAAAACTGACATGTGGACCTCCAAACTTCATGCCACTTGGAATACAAGCACTATTAAGACCTGTCATCATTCCCAAAAATCCACAAATCTAGATTCCAATCTGTGGAGAAATGTGGATTCATTAAAACATGTACATTGAACTAGACACTTTTGTTATTTCCAGACCAAACTTTTAATACACTTAACTTCTTCACCAAAAGCCCAAACAATATGAAATTATAGATATAATCTTCTCTATTAGCTAATAAAATTATGTCAAAAACGTCGAGCAAGATCTTACATAGTAGACCAATGTGGACCCAATAACTAAATGTCCTATACACAAAATTACCTATATTGACACTTAGTCAATTTCCATATCAACTTCCTTCACTAGATCAAACCTTTTTGTAAATTCCCACTGCATTACCATATTCAAACATGTTCAAGTTGTACAAATTTATCCACATGATGGTATTCATACCAGAATACAATGTTGACATCAATGACAACACTATAATACAATGCACTTATACCTCATGCTCATGTTGCCATTAAATGCACCAATGAAAAAATCCTTATTCTTCTAACAAAGGAATGTGTCAGTGATTTCATCCTCTTGTGCCATAATATCTTCCCAAGTGGGTGGGGTAGGGGAAGAGGGACAAACAAGATTTTCATGACACTCAATGATTGTATCTTCTAACACCAAGGTACCTTTGCCACAAGTAGGAGAGGTATCAAGAGAAGAACAAATAGGATTGTCATGATTGTCTATGGTTGCATCCTCTTGTGTTATTACATTCTTACAAATTCGATAGATATAGGAGGGTAACTAATATGCTTGTCAAAGGTTTTATTCTGTTTTCCATGAGTAGGGAAAATAGAATCATGCAAGCCATGTGATACTCTATGAAAGCCATATCTTTGAAAAGGAAACATGCTTTTATTTGTGCAAAAATGAGAAATAATCTATCCAAAATATGCAATGCTTCAGAAAATGAACACAATTTTCCTATAGATATGATGATTTTCAATACTAAAATGCAACAATTTTTCTATGAACTTGTAATGGATCAAGCAAAATGGCACTTTTCTTGCACATACAATAACTGTTTTTCAGAATTTCAAAGTAAAACTTGAACAACAGAAATAGGAAATCAAAACAGAGACAATAATGCATTGAAAATTCTATCAAGACACTTGTGTAGGGACAAATTCACCCACGGGTGAATGGGTCCTTGCTCAGAGTTCTAAAAATGTGAAAAATTTACTATTTGAGCTAGTGTTTATGTTTTATGTTCCAAGTTGTAGAATGTTGCTATCGTGATAGATTTTTCTATATTTGGATGTCTAAATGAAAATAAAAATAATGACAAAAATTAAACAAAATGAAAACTTTTTGAATGCAAATTTAATTGAAATTTTTATCTAAATAACTGAAAAATACTCTCAATGCAAGATGTATGCAAGATTTTTAGATTTTTGTGAATTTAAATGATGTAAAATACAATTTTAAATGATGCAAATGCAATTTTTAAACCCTAAATGAAATACACAATAAACTAATGCAATGCAAAATATAGATCTAGGGTTTGAAGAGACTACCAAATTAGAAAGTTTATAGTGTAAGAATGTTGGGCTCACCAAAATGAAACATAGAAAAAGGTACGCGGGGATAGATGCGAGTATGATTAAAAGGTGTGTGATCTATACACTTAAACTTTTCTAATTTCATTCAAAAAAGAGATATTCCAAGGATAGGATTGAATTTCAACCTTGAGGTGAGTCAACCCTATTAGGAGGATCTGTTGTTTTCTTATGACCAAAAATAATTAAAATGAAATTTTTCAAGATAAAAATAAAATAGTCAATGAGCTCAATTGTATGATGCAAAACTTGAAATGCAAAAATTAAGGATAGCATAAATAGAAACAACTTTTAGGAAGATTTAGGAAGTGAAAAATGACATGTACGAGGCTCCAAAAATAGGGGTTGAGTGTCCTACAAGGACTCATTCACCCTACGGAAATGGGTCTTTGTACAGGGATTTTTCTCAGCTTCAAGGGTCCTCTGGTGCAAGATCCAAGCTTCTATTTTCCTTAGGTTTCATTGCTAGAAAGTCAGAAATACATTTAGGATTCGAGTTTCTATGGCTTGACAAATTTGAAAACTTTGTAAAATTTCTCCTTTAATCAATCTTCAATCCTTCTTCACTTGTAAATCTACACATATAGAAAGAGGGGGAATTTTTTGTTTTTGGGTGAATAGGGGTTTGCCTTAGTCAAACCCCATGTTGGTAGTTAAACCTTGATAGTGAAATAATGACAAAATAAAAGGAATTTGATGAATGAACAATGCTATGTCACAACTCACCAAAACCTCAACGACTACCCTTAGAAGACTGAAGTCTAAAAAATCACTCTAAGGATTAGATCTTGCATGAAATGGCTTGAACAGATGCTTAATTTGACACTTGATTTGATGCTTGAATTCTTGAAACCTACATCACAATGTTAGCTCCAAAACATGGCATGAAGATACATAAACTTTGACATGATGATATGATCTTGATTGCTGCTATAGATGCTTGATAAATTTTCTCTTCAATTCTCTTGACAATAATATTTGCTCTTGTGAAAGTTGCCTCTTGATTCTTAATGTTGAATTGATAAAATAACTATGTTTTTATAGGTGGTTATCTAATTTCCCTAAAATAAGATTCTAAAAGCCAACAATTGAAACTTGAATTTGAATTAATAAAATTCCACCAAAAACATATTTTAAATTGGGCCCTAGCACCTAAGGAGGACCCATTTTCCCTTGGGCGAATGGGTCCTAGGACCTAAATCTGGGACACACAATTTCCAATATGTTTTAAGTAATGTAAGCATTTGTTTAATATAAGTTGCCCTTTCAGAAATGAGAATAATAAGGCTTAGGAATGTATAATTTAGGCAATTAGAAGCTTAATTAAGTCCAATCAATTAAGGGGATGCAAACATAGTGTGAAAATGTAAAAGTGTACATTTTTCTACACTACAGATTATAAAAAATGAGTTTAAATATACCTAACGAATCTAAGAATAAATAAAATTAATGAATTTGAGGAAATCCATAAAATATTGGCACATATGAAATTTCTTATTTTAGAAATGGAGATATAAAAATAAATAACTATTCACAAAAATATATAAGTTTTTTTGTTTAAATTATATATATATATATAATAAAGTCCTCACAGCAAGGTCAAAGCCCTACTAGTGGGCACATCCCAATTGAGTGGGGGCAATGGCTCCCTTGGAGCTATGACCCCACTATGGCCACGGGTTAAACTGTGACCCATAGGTGGGATGTATCCAAGGGAGGTTGTGGCTCCTCTAAAGAAAGAAAAAAAATAGAAGGGGGTGGGTTAGCCCCAATATCTCACCATGGTTTAACTAGTTTTTCTAATAAAAATAAGACATTATTGAATTTAAACAAAAATGTTGTGCAAAAATTTATTGAACATATAGAAGGGTAAATTGAATTTCATGTGGTCTTCTTGGGTTCTAATGCCTTCCTTGCAATAAACCTCCTATATATATTTGAGTATCCTCCATGTATGTAGTTATAATCTCACTCGGGAAATTTTAAACCCCACAAAAAAGGAAGAAAGAATATCAAGGCAATGCCTCTACTAGGAATACATATTATTGCAACTCTTACCATCAACATTCACCATACAAACAATATAATATTGGTTAAAATGGGAAAGATTCTCCATTCCAATGCTCTCAGATATCCTTCCTTTCAAATCTGCAAAATAGAATGAGGGAAAAATGAAAAGATAGAGGTGTTATGTGTTCTTTTAGGTTTAGAGTTTCTTTTCTTAATCTAAATCCAAGGGTGGGTGTTGAACCTCATCTTATGGATGAGATTTAATGTGCAATTTCTTAAAAGTATAATATTGTCAAAATCTTAGACTAATCAGTTAATGTTAACATAAAGGTGGATAAACCTTGGTTGAGATATCATGAAAATAGTTTTTTTTTTAAACTTAATTTGCAAATTTAAAATTATTACTATTAAAGTAACATAAATTTTGTATTAAACCATTTGAAACATAAAAAAGAAGAAGAATAAATTATATATCTAGAAGAATTATATTCCTTTAATATTTTAAATGAATTACTAAGAATGCCTCTTGTTCTCAACTATGGAGTCATCCTAATCTTTTTCTATAGTTTATAAAACAAGTTGTTAATATCAACCATGGTAATAACCTAGGGTGGATTGATAATAGTGCTCTTAATTTGGTTGAAAATTGTGGACTTTAGGGTTATTGATTGATGGGTAGAAGTAACTGGCGTTAATACAAATTATAGTTCTATAAAACTCATTTTATAAAGAGTTTGAAGCAATCCACAATGTCAATAAATTTTGATCCTTTGGATTCATTATATATACAAACTGTCAATTATGTATTGAATCTTCATTAAATTTAAGATTAACCCCTTGCATTTCCCTAGAATTATGGGTAACGTGTAATTTAATTTGCACATTTTAAAGCATCACTCATACTATTGTTAAACTATGAATAATCTCATTTCCTAACTTATCAATCTAGAAATTATTTGATAAACCATAGATCTTGGTCAAAGTGCACTCAACTTACAACCCTTAATGATATATAAAAAATAAATAACTAATAGATTTTCCTTGTTTGACTCAAGGTGGTGCTCGTTATTTGATTTCTCATCCCAAGGGTAAATTTAATAAGAGGGTTAAGTGAGAACTTCTCAAAAAGGAGAATTTAGGACCATATTGGTAAGTTAATTTAATGCGTCATAAATAATTAATTATCATATAAAAGTAGGTCGGTATAAAGGAAATTCAAAAGAAAATAAACTAAGTAAATAAACCAAAATATTTTGAAACCCAATTTAAGGAAACAACAACTGGAAAACTAGCTTGCTTAAGGATAGTAATTAATCTTTCAATCATTGCCTCTCATCTTTAAACACTAGTAACCACATTTATAAGTGGACCAATTTGGAGTGAAAAAGTAGGTACCCTGTTGCATATTGCTTTGTATGTTGTTACTATTTGGGCATCTGTTTCGATACTTGTGGGAATCAAACTTAGTGTTTTGTTGGTATTTGAGTAAGTTAGCACACTAGTGTGTTAGAAATTAAGTGATTGGGTTAGTCATTTATTGTGAATAAAGTTTCAAATTGGTCAAGGCTGGATTTTAGGTCTCCTTCAAGGGTCAAGTTTAGGGAAGGCTAGCAAGTAAGAGCCCCTTAATAAAAAATTCAAACTATGTTTATGTTGATTAAAATTATAGTGTGGGCATGACACCCTCTCTCATAAAAAGAGGGAGAGCATCATCTAGGAGAGAGTGAAAGATTGAGGATAAGAGGTTTGAGTACCATGGTTCTATGAATGCATAATATTCCATTTGATGAGTAAGTATATATGAGTTCAAACTGTCAAATGTCATGAACATTATTATTCTATAAAGGATTAATATTTCTTTATGAAATTGATTATTCAAAGTGATTTATTTTATTATTTCATGAATTATATTTAATAATTATGAAGGTTGTAACCTGAATACTTATAATTCCTTAATATGAGTATTTACAACTTGATTTGTCATTTTATTTTTAAGTGAATAGGTCTACATCAACATGTTCAATGAATAGGTCAATGTAGGTTTGTCCATGTTGGGAAAATGTGTCTCAACCTTGTTATTATATAAGGTTTACTATTGATAGGATGTAATTAAGATATCTATACTAGTTACACCAATAGGTGTAACCTACATTGGCAACATAGGGTGGAGTGAAATGTGAGTTTTTTAACAAAAAATAAATTAAAAAATATTAAATTATCGACTACATTAAATTAATGATATATTGTAAATATGGATCGTTCAACATTAGGTTTCAGATCTGATCATAGATTTTTTTTTGGCTTGTCTTTCCCTAGAAGGTAACCCTATTTTATGAGGGTGTTGTATTATAATTATGTATTGTGATGTATTATGAGAGTTTGATATTGGTCATTTTTTCCTCTTGATCCCTAGTTGGTGACACTTCTATGAGAAGCTTGCTCAATAAGTATATTATAATATTTATGATTTCTGAATAATATTGGGCAGATTTTGGAGTGGGTTTTTTTCTCCTGAAAGGGTTTTTTTCCATGTAAATCAGTGTGTTGTGGTATACATGATATTTATGTTTATTTTTATTTAAGTTTATGTAATTGTTGAAAGAATATGTAAATTTTTACATTATTCTCTTCTCAATATTAGTGCAGGAAGTTGTTCTGCTACCTTAGCTTCCTTACAAGTGGTATCTGATCCTGATCACCTTTTGTTTTAGTTGTGGGTTGTTGGGTTTTTTGAACTAATCTAGATTTGAGTGGGAGCTTGTGTAGAATATACTTTATGATCTTGTTGTAGGAATTTTTAGATGGCAAGTTCATCAGGGATAATAGAGGTGGATAAATTTTTTGGAAATAATTTTGAAATGTGGAATCGAAAGATGGAAGATTTGATTATAGATCAAGATCTATGGGATGTTGGTGATGAGAATGTTTCAAGGCCTACATATCCTACTTTGGCTACTCAATATGATGTTATGGACCGTAAAGCAAAGGGTCTAATTATATTGTGCTTGGTAGACTCTATTTTAATCAATGTCCATGAAGAGACCTCTATACAAAAACTATGGAATAAAACTGGTGAGATGTATCAAGCCAATATTTAGTGAATAATATTTTATTGAGGAACAAATTTTATTCCTTGAGAATAGAAGAAGGTGGATGAATTAAAAACCACCTAGAAGAATTTAATATGTTTCTAGATCAATTGGAATCAATTAGTTTCAAAATGGATGAGGAGGAGAATGTCATATCTTACTTTGTTCATTTCTTGATTCATGGGATTCTATTGTTATGGATATTATGAGTACTTTTATGAAGATATGGTGGGTTCTTTGCTTTCTAAAGAGATGAGGAGGAAATTATCCATTAGTGCCAAGGAGGCCCTAAATTTTCATGGAAGACCTAAGGAAAAATGCAAGAAGAATGAGAAGTGTCATAAATCCAAATCCAAGGGGAGATCCAAATCTCTTAAAAATTCCAAAGCTATTTGTTGGAACTACGAAAAGCCTAGACATATTCATAAGAACTGTAAAGAAGAAAAGAAGAAGAAAAGGAAGATATTTGATTATTATTCTAATTCTAAGAAGGAAGATGGTGAGGCATTCATTCCAACTTTGGCAACTCATTCAAGTAATGATGAATGGTTAATTGACTTAGTTGCATCTTTCTATATGACCTCTAATAGAGATTAGATTTTTGAATATGAAGAATTTGATGGAGCTAAGGTGTATTTGGATCTATGAAAAAACTAATAGTTGCAGGTGTGCAGGTAGTATTTTCTGATGCAGGATGCAAGATGGTTAAAGGTGCTATGGTGATTGCGATAGGTTTCAAATATGGAAAAATGTATAAGATTGATGCATATGCTGTTGAGTGCAATAGTACTTCTATGAAAAGAAAATTTGTGGCTACTTCATTGGAAGAGGTGAGGGTTTCATTTTCAGCAGATGGTCATGGATTTTGGGTAACCAAGGGTGCTCTTTCTTCTGAATCAAATTTATCTACATATAAAACTATGTTATGGCACTAGAGACTTGGACACATTAGAGAAAAGGGTCTAAGGACCTTAAAAACTAAAAAACCTTGATGAAGGGTTGTCTGATTGTAATATTGAATTTAATTTATGGAAAATAAAACCGTGTTTAATTTTACTTGAGTTTTCATAAATCCTGTCATGTATTGGATCTTATTCATTTTGATTTTTTGGGCCTATAGATTCATTCCTTCAATTGGAAAATCCACATATTATTTTTTATTTATTGATGATTATAGTAGGACATGGGTATATTTTCTAAAGAGTAAATTTGAAGTTTTTAGTCGATTTAAAGAATTTAAAGCAATGGTTGAGTTATAGATGGGAAATAAAATAAAATGTTTGAGGATTAATAATGACGGTGAATTTGTCTCTAATGATTTTGAGAGATTTTGTAAATATTGTGGTATTCAGAGAAAAAAGAAAACTCTATATTCGCTATAGCATAATGGAGTTGTAGAAAGAATGGACAAGAAACTTATGGGGAAGGATAGGAGTATTTCAAGTGGTGTTAGTATAGAAAAAAAAATTTGGGTTGAAGTTGTTGCCACTACTTTTTACCCGATTAATAGGTCTCCTACATCAACTCTTGTTGATAAGACATCTATAGATGCATGGTCAAGTCATAAGCCTTCATTAAGACATCTTAGATTTTTTGGTTGTGAGGCATATGCACATGTGCTAAAGGATAAGCAAACAAATTTGGAGAATAAATTCATGAAATATATCTTCATCAGATATAGCTATGGTGTGAAAGGATACAAGTTTTGGGATCCTGTTGCATAGAAGGTATTATATAGTAGAAGTGTTTATTTTATGGAAACTAAGCCTTCTATTACATTACAGCCATAACAAAATAAACATGAATATGTGATTCAATTTCCTTCTACACCTGAGAAAGTTCAATCAAGGCCCATGGATAGACAACAAGTTGAGGAGAGCTCATCTAGCTCTAAATCTTTAGAAGAGGAGGAAGAACCTCCAAATCAACTTGTTCGTAGGTCTACAAGACATAGAAAACCACTTGAAAGGTATTCACCTAATGATTGGAGATGCACTTTTTCTTTGAATATTAACATGGATGAACCCAAATCTATAGAAGAGGCTTTAGGAATGAATGATGCAAAATCTTGGAAGATTGCTATGGATGAAGAAATGATAGCTTTGAAAAAGAATGATACATGGGATCTTGTACCATTTCTTGAAGGACAAAAACTTATTGGTTGCAAATGGGTGTTCAAGAAAAAGATTGGTTCAAATGGAGGTATTGAGAAGTACAAAGCAAGGTTGGTTGTGAAAGGTTACTCTCAAGTTGAGGGTGTTGATTATTGTGAGTTATTTTCGACTATTGCAAAAATGACATCCATTAGATTTTTGCTTTCTATTTTTGCTTCTTATGATTTAGAGGTTGAGAAAATGGATGTGAAAATTAATTTCCTTCATGGAGACTTAGAGGAGGATATTTATATGACACAACTAGAGCACTATGTGGTGAAAGGAAAAAGTAAATTGGTTTGTAATTTATTTTTTTTGTATGGCCTAAAATAGAGTCCTAGGATGTGCTACCAAAATTTTTATATATGTGTTGAGTTTGAGATTAGAGTGTTTTGAATCAGATAATTATATTTATTATAAAATTAATGGTGATATTTTCCTATTTATTGCATTATATGTTGAAGATATATTATTTATTGGAAAAGGGAAAGGTATGATGTAGAATTGAAGTCAACAACTTGTAGCTAAATTTGAAATGAAAGATCTTGGTGTAGCTAGACACATTATTGGGATGAAAATTAGAAGAGATAAAGTGAACATAAAGCTATGTCTTGGCCAAATTAAGTATGCCAATTCAATTTTATAGAGGTTTAACATGCGAAATTATAGACCATTGTGTGTTCCTTTTTTAGCTAGAACAAAGTTATCTATTTCAGATTGTCCAACATCCCCATTAGAGATGGAAGAGGTGAGTAGAGTTCCTTACCAGAGTCTAGTTGGAAGTTTGATGTATGTTATGGTTTGTACTAGACCAGACATTGCCCAAGCAATGGGAGTTATTTCTAGATACATATCTAATCCTAGTAGAATTTATTGGGATGTAGTTAAAAGTCTTCGGATATTTATGGGACACCTTAGAGTATTCCTTGTGTTATCATAGTAATTTGACTAAAGAAAATATTTCCCTTGATATTCATGATTATGTGGATTCAAACTAGGAAGATGATGTTGATAGCAGATGATCCACTAGTGCTTTTATGTTTACTTTATTTGGTGGTGTAATTAGTTAGATGAGTAAGATATAGGCTATGGTTGATTTGTCCACTATTAAAGCTAAGTATATGGCAACTAATCATACTTGTAAAGAAGCCATCTGGCTTAAGAGATTGTGTTTAGCTATTGAAATAAAACAAGGTGCAGTGGCATTTTATTGTGACTATTAGAGTGTGATATGTCTAGCTAAGAACACAACATTTCATACTAAGATGAAGCACATTGATTTACAATATCATTTTGTTAGAGATATGGTCAAAGATGGAAAGGTGAAGTTGGTTAAGGTAGAGACTTTTATTAATGTTTTTGATTATTTAACAAAGTATGTGAACATAGAGAAGTTCAAATGGTGTTCAAAGTCTATGGGCCTTTTGGCCCCTAGCAATTAAGAGATGATGTTTATACACCATCCTATTGCTCTTGCAAGGTGTTCAAAAAGTGGGAGATTTTTTGGGAAAATGCATCTCAACCTTGTAATTATATAAGGTTTACTATTGATAGGATGTATTTAAGATATCTATACTAGTTACACCGATAGGTGTAACCTACAATGGAAACACGAGATGGAGTGAAATGTGAGTGTGTTAACAAAAATAATTTTTAATGTATTTGTAGACACTTAATATTGTCCCGAGCCTGCAATCCCATTTTCTGACTAACTTCCATCTAACTCTAATTTTGTCTAACCCTAATTTTCATTTGAACCCAATTCTAGTCTTTTTCAGATTTTAATAATTAAATAATTTTAATTATTCTAATTATTTCTCTCACCATTTCTTTGATTAAATAATAATTATTTAATCCCTAATTCTATCTCATCTATGATTAAATAAATATTACTATTATTTTAATTATACTAACCTAAAGTTTCCTCTATAATTAATTAAAAAATTCATGACATCAAAAATAAATTTGTATTTATTTTATTTTCAAAAACTTTCCTCTATTTCACTCTTTACTTAACTCCCCTTTCTCTCACTTAACTCTTCCATTTCTTTATTTCCTCTTTCACTTGACTGATCCTTTCTTCCATTTGACTACCTTTTTCTTTTAGTTAACTCTTCCACTTTTCCTTGTTCTCTCCAGTAATCTCTTACATTTTTCTATTTTTCACTTCATTCAACTCTTCCATTTCTCTTCCATTTTTATATTTCAAAAATTAGAAATTTTTTGTTGCACATTCTCTTATTCAATCTCATCTATTGATTTTCTTCTCAATCTCATCCGTCAATTCTACCAACTTCATCTATAAATTTGGCATTTGCTTCTTCATTCGAACAACCACCATCTTCCAATCTTTATTGTTATTATTTTCTTGAGCCAATCAATAGTGCACTCCCAAAATCTAAGAGCAACAATCCATATTTTCACAAAATCAAAGAGGAGAAGGGAAATAGAAATGATTCAACTATGGCATAAGAGGTATAGTTTGTGCTTTGTGTGTTTTCATTTGATCTTTTACTCAAGTTTGTGTTCTATTACTTGATTAGGGATTTAAGCTTGATACTAATAGTTTGGTGGTTGTTGTGCAAGTTTTAAGATTTAAAATATGATTTTCCTTGTCCTACAAATCGGTGAACCTGATGTGAACTACCAGTCTTTTTGGCTAACCTTCTTGTTTCCAATTTTTTGGTGTTTTATGTCTTGAAGGTTGCAGGTACTTTCAAGAGGCTATGAAAATTTAAAAACTTAGGGACTGATTGAGGAAAAATGGAAATCACTGTTGTATCAAAAAGGGTTGAGCAATTTTTTTTCATATATTATACCCCATATTTTGGTGCAAAATAGCATTTTAAACTTTAAAAATGTGATTTGCAGTTCAAACTTTCTTTGTTAATCCGTATATTGTAGGGATCCACACTTTTTTACTACAATTTTATTACTGTACATTTCTAAAATCCATTGATAATGAATATGGTTTCATTTTATGGTTATAAAATTAATTCATAGAGCTTTAATCATTTGTTGAGAGTGCTCTTTTTCACAATTGTTTGAAAATACTAACCTATTGTAAAACAGGCGTAACTTTGAAACCATTCATTGGAATTTCAAGTTTTTGTAGGTGTTGGAAAGTTGCTTTTGATGTGCATGGTATGGATCAGATCATTTCTTTTGATCAAAATTAACAAATTAGGTATAATTATTTAAATTGAATGTTTTAAACTTAAACTTCAAATAAGAACACATGAACTTGCTTTTAAAAAAAATCATAAAAATTTTCAAGAGAATTTTTAATGGTATGATTGGTTTTTTGATTTGTATAATATTATTATTTATTTTTACTAATAATTTGATGCAACACTAAGCTCACATGGGTAGCAGAGTTGGCTTGGGTCATGGGTTTTCTCCCCACAGGTTCTGAGATCAACTCTGAGGCTCGTGCTTACCTGCTGCACATGGTTTGCGGGATATTGCGTACATCCCTAGGGGACTAGTCTCACCTCAGATCACCCCATAAAGGGAACACACTGGTCTAAGTCATGGGGACCCCCCTAGGTTACCAAAAAAATAGAATTTTTTTTTGATGCAACACTTTTTCACAAGCCAAAGACAAAGAATAAAATATTAATCCTTTGATTGCAACTCTATTGTCAAAGTCTTTCTTTCAAACTACTAATCTAATTGTTGTAGGATGTTGTCAAAGGATTTTCTTGAAATACTAACTAGTTTTTTGTAGGTTTTATTATCAAATAAATAAGCTTGAAACATTGTGTCTTTTGTTTTTTATATTAGCTCACACGTAGAGTAGTTGGATTAAAAAAAACATTATTTTTTGTGTCTTGTGCGCTTGCATATTGTGTGTCAACTTGAGCTAGTGTGTATGTATCCTCTCCCATTGCACACTCATGTGATCATGGGTGATGAGAAACACACATTAGTCTCATTTTTTATTTTTAGTAGGAGGCCTACTTGGGGATTTCATCACCCCGGGGTTTGACCTCAAGCATGTTTTTTTCAGCAGGCTATATAAAGGGGCGAGAGTGAAAGCTATAACTCAATCCAATCATGACATGTCAGGTATTCCTCTATGATCCTGAGTGATTCTAGAAAAAAGGAGATGGGATTTTAATCTCACATTTGTACATGTGTTGGTGATTATGGAGTACCCCCACTAGACACCTCTTGTTTTTAGTAGCCTAGAAGCCTTCATTTGTAAGCTTGGTGCTGTGCAATGTACAATATCATGCATAAAGTTACTCAACATGTATGCCCTTGAGTCAAGATAGGAATCTTTGGGTTGGCATTCATAACCTCCCAAGGAGAGAGGAAAGATGAGCTTGTTTATGTATTGGTCATGTGCCACTAGACCTCTGGCTATCTGCTCTTGAAAGAGAAGCATCTCACACTAAGCTTGGTGTATTATCACCTTTGGTGTGGTGGGCCCACATTAAGTTAACACACCCAATTGAATAAATAGGTTGTGATTTTCTTAAGAGTTTCTTTATTTGTTATGTACCGATTGAGCCATTGGCCTTTTGGCCTCAAGCCTTACCCCTTTCAGGGGTGATCCCACAAAGCTGGTTACAATTTTTGAGAGATTTTGATTTTTGCTGAAATCACATATTTTTAGAAAATATAATGATTTAAGCCTTAAAAAGTTCCATTTAAAGCATTCCAATATAATAGGGTTTGATCAAACTACCTTAGATCAAACCCCCTTGGATAGAACCCCACTAGTTTTAAACCATACCTCTAACAATCTCCTTTACACCTATCAAAATGCTGATAAAAAACCACTTTTGATTTACCTTTTGGGGGATCAAATGAATTCATTTAAATTTTTTTTTGTAAGTATGTAGTCTTTATTATAATATTTCCAAAAATTATAATTTTAAATAAATTTAATTTTATTATTACATTTATTTTTTATTTCTTGTGAATGTAGGTTTTTCACTAAAAATCAAGCTCCATGTTCTGCACATGTGGAAAAATAGAAAATTATCAAATTTTTTTGAAAAATATGATTGCACCAGATATTGAAGTCCTTGATCCAATAAAAGGAAAATTGAATTTGATACATACAAAAAAGTTGTGTTATGTCTGCCTATGTTTGAATTGTAATTGGTTTGACTTTGAAACTTGATTAAGGAAAAATATTCAATAAAACACTATTAAACCAATTGGAAGCACTAGATATTGTAGTTACAAATCTAAATTAAAAAAATAGAATTTTATCCTTCATGGGAAAAAAATTAGAATTTTATCCTTCATGGAAAAAAATTATGTGTTATACAGGAACACTCCTTAAAAATGGTGTTTACTGAAAAAACTAGTTTTCAAAGGAGATGGAAAAAGAAGTGCAATCTGATTTCAAAAATTTTGAAAAAATATATTTAGAATCTACAGTCAAAATGTCACAAATCACTAGTTTGCATCATCTTCAAATTCCTCATGGTTTAGCCGTTATAGGTGCTTGAGAGTGAAGATTTAGTTAGAAAAAATTAGTTCAATGTCAAGTTTGGTCAAAAATTGTAAACTAGTATTGTGGGATCATCCTTAGTTAAGATTCAACAACCACTTTGTATTCCAAGTGTTCCCTGAGTGTATGTTATCTTAAAATTGAAACCCCCCACAAATAACACCTTTAAAGACTTAATTCATAGGATGACAACCATTAGTCTACATTGAAAAATCTAGGGTCTATCCTTTGAATCCAATTTTTGAGCTTAAGTGACCTAAGACCTACAAAAATTCCTTAGTTTAGCTTTCCACAGCCACCTTTTCATCTCAAATATTAATTTCATCCTTAGGTTAGATTTTGATCTCCCTCTTTGGGTTAATATTTGGTTGATTCCTCTTCCTTTGGCTAATCCTTGGTTGTCTTTGCATCCTTAGGTTAGATTTTGATTTCCCTCCTTGGGTTAATCTTTGGTGGATTCCTCTTCCTTTGGTTAATCTTTGGTTGATTTTCACCCTAGGTTGATTTTTCAGCCTTGGGGTTACCTTAGGTTAGGCTTGCATTCCATAGGATAAAATTTGGTTAATATTTCATCTATAGTTCAAAAATCCATTCAATCAACCCAACCACTCATAATTCCCATATATTGCACATCATTCAACCAACCATCATTGGAACTTGGTTATCCTTAGTAGTCTTGAAATATTGTGTCTTGTCTTATCCATAGTTGACCCTAATCTCAACAGTATAGTTAGGGTTTGAATTTGTCTACATTGGTCTTGATAATCATCCTTTCAAGATTCTAGACTCTCCTTGTGGCTACTTTGGTCTAGTAACCTCTCTCACTACACCATTTTCATTCATTCACTATCCTCCACTGATATTAAACTAGTTAGATTTTGTTTCAACCTTGTTCATCCTTTGGGTGTTTTGACCTCCCCATCTTTTCATCTTTCATCAAGGTTTGGATTTAAACTCATAAGTCTAGTTTAAGGTTAACTATCATTTATTGTCTTCATCACCACCGTCTTTTGGAGATCTAGATATCCCTTTTGGTTACTTTGGTTAACCATCATCTTTCAAGGTTGAAATCAAAACCCATAATCAAACCACCATTATCATTTTCCCCATACATTATCTATCATCCTTCATTTTCATACTCATTTTTAAAATCCAAAATCCAAAAAAAAATATTATAAAACCAAAAAATCTAAAAAAATTGAAAATCCCAAAAAAAACACCAAAAGTCTTTGATTGTTTGTCCTAATATCTTAGGGTTTAGAATCCAACCAAGGATATACTCACACATTCATTTCAAATAGTATCCCAATACTCACACAACCCATGTATCAAAAACCTTGAATTATTAAAACCTAAAACCAGCCATGGGTTCCATACCAAATTTAAACTACAATGCTTGGGAAAATACCATTCTAATGAAATCATTGACAAGATAAGAAATGTTATTAAAAAAAATGCAAGCCTTGACACAACATGTGGTTGATCTAGAAGCCTCTAGACTTAAAAATAAATACACAATGGAGGACATATGTCCTTATCCCATTGCTAGAAGTACACACATACCACCTAACCCTCCTTTCCAATCACCCACAATCCCTAGTTATCTATCGATCAACCCTTCATACCAAAAATCCCCAACAATTCAACCTCCTTTCTAACAACCTACAACCCCTAGTCATCCCTCTATCTCTCACTCATACCAGCAACCCAACCACACTAGCCACAAGGTTATGCACAACCTACCAACACTCATCCATCATCAATTCCTTCTCAACCAACCAATGCTATTCAAAACAATCCTCAATGTGGTTCCCTTAGACCCAATCTTCCTCTGAAATAATAATTTACCCCTCTAGGGGAACCAAACAAATTAATATTAAAGAATCTATTGTAGTCTAAAGTTATTCGACTCCATGAAACCAAAAATTATGACCCTAGCCATAATAAACCATCTTGGTGGAATGATAATGCCTTTTGTGAATTCCACAGGCACAAAGGGCATATAACTTCTTCTTTCTCTAGACTCAAGATCATTATACAAGACCTTATTGACCAAGGTAGAATCATTTTTGAACCTATGCCAAGGCAAAACCAAGAAAGTATTATAGCCTCCACCTCTTCTCATAATCCTTCATCCGCTAAACCATTTCCATCCATTCCATCCCAATCCACAAATCCATCTAATAAAACCACCTCTAGTAATGATCTCCAAGGACTACTAGCAAAGGATTTTCCTTGAAAAAAAGTTGGACAATCCCATCACAATGCTAATCTTACCCCATATAACCCTCTTCCACCATCCAACCCTCTTCCACCATCATGCTCTTCGTCACCTACCAATCTCAAAAATTACCTTCCTATCAAAACTCCATTATTACCATGCCAAAATCTTGAGTTCACTAAAGAAAATCCTATCATTTTCCAAGACCACATTTTGTTTCCTAAACCATTGTATATATGTCAAGAGAAAATTCCAAAGCATAATGCAATAAACTCCAATACAAATCAAGATCAATTTACCTAAAAAATCCCTATCGATAATTATGATATAAAAGTTAAATCAATCCTTGATCAATATCCTATTCATGTCATCCATGATAATCCAATCCTTGGTCATGATCCTATCCTTGAGTTTTTCCAAGAAACCCTTCTAGATGCTCATGATATCCAAGTAATTAATCCCATCCCTAATCAAGATCCCATTAATAATCATGACATCCAAGATGAGCCTATCTTAGATTTTACCATCCATGATCATAAACTTGAAGTTGATCCTATCCAAAATCCAACCACCTCAATTTCCCAAGATCAGACACTTGCCTCCCTTAGACCCATAGATACTCCAATAAATGACATCGATAACATCAAAGAAGAACATACAAAAGCTACCATGGATCATATCAAACAAGAACATACAAAAGGTACTACAGATCAAATCCAACAAGAAGATACAAAAGCTACTACAGATCAAGTCAAAGAATATAAAGAAGCTACCATGGATCAAATCGACATGTGAAATTCTCAAGAAGAAAGAAGCACGAAGAAGGATAAAACCTCAATATCCTATCAACTAGGATCATCTACTTTGATCAAATCAAGATTTCTTGCAGATGAGAAAATACCAAACAGTAATGGTTTCCAACTACAAAATGATGGGTTATCATCTTGTTTCTAAAATAACAAATACCACATTGTAAATAGAATATTTTAGAGCATTCAGTATCGAGGAAGAGGATTAGGCTTACATGAGCAAGGAATTCTAGAACCAGTATAGTTTCATGCAAATCTTCAACATCAAGGTCTTATTATTCTTCAATCAAAAATTCAAATGATGTTAGTGAGACCTTCATGATATTGGGGGAAACTTTATCCAATACAAACATCAAAATGGGGGCCATGTGTAGTCCTTACCATAAGGTTACTGCCAACACTCCCTTCATCCACATCATAAACCCTCATTCCCAGTTCATTAAACCTGCCAATTGCAACCAACAAAAACAAAATTCTTACAAATCCAAAACCAAAAATCAAATGTCAAATTCCATTGAATCAAACAAAAATACAAATGGATAAATGAAGTTAAAATTGATCCCAGAGAAAAATAGATCAAGAAAAGAAAATAATCCAAATATAATATTCAATCAAAATGTGGAGCTGTATGAATAATGCATAAATATTATTACAGAAAAAAAAGTTAAATAAATAAGTTCTATTAAAAAGTGCTTGAGCATTATTTGAAAGAAAATGATAAATTCAAATTCAAATAAGTTAAAATGAAAACTAATTAAAAATCATGGAAATTAAATTGCATGTTACCTTCATTGGATGCATGTTGAGAAAAAAAGAGTGGGGAGTCTTTAAGAATATAACGGTTGCATGAAAAGAAATGCCATGAAGGTCATGAGTCATGAAAGAATATTTACCATCTTTAATTTAAAGATGGTATTTTGAATGGTTACAATGTTCCTTAATATCAAGATTCCACCAAGCTAATATTTTCTGAACAAAAAAAAATCATATTAAATCTAAGAGGCTCACATCATTTGCCAGATGTGTAAGTCTATCCTTTAGTCTATTATGGCTCAGGTTATAATTGCTTTGTGGATCTTTTCCTTTATTTATCTATGTATTATAGTAATTTGCATTGTCTAAATTTAGTGGAATTGTTACACTTCATCAACTACTAATGTTGCTTAATTTTACCTTTGGGAATTTTGCATGGTTCTTTAAATAAAAGAAAATTGGATATTCTTTAGGATTTTAAATTACTTCTATTTGAGAAAATAAGTGTCACAACAATGCTTTAATATGTTGCTTATAATTTATCAAAGATATTTATTTATGATTAATTTTCTTATGTAGTCAAAAAATTAAAGAGGAAAATTGGTAAGGTCTTACTTCAAGGGAGGTATTTTAGATTACCTATTCTTTCAAATAAAATAGAATTGAGAGGGGTAAAGAGAAATGATTAATGTCTCCTTCCAATAGTTGAACTTATGTTAATTGCATGTTATTTCATTTAATTAGGAAATAAATGAAGAAGGATAAAATATCAATGCAATATATCATTTAGGTTAACGGTATTCAAATCAAGAACTTAGATGTTATTTTGATTCAATTAGTTGGTAAAGGATTTTATTAATTTATTTATTTTTCAAGAGTTATGTATAGGGATACTATAAATGTAATAATTACTTTTGAGAATTTAAGTCTAATGGTAACTTTGGGCTAGTTGCAAAAGGATGATAATATCTTATCATTATTTATATGTTTATTATGTGAATTGTTATTTTCTTAAGTGCTTGTGGAAAGTTACCTTCCTGGACGGGTGTCAAATGTGGGAATAGTTGACAATTTGCCTACATGGCTGCGAAAAAAAATCAATAGTCAAGTAAACCACAACATATTAAAGGTAATGCCAAAGAATGTGAATGGTGTGAATTGAACGAGGTGATAGAAATTTTCAACTCACCAGTTCGACCATCTCCTTCACACCAAGTCTTCTAGAAGTACTATAAAAACTGGGGTTGATCATTGAACTCATCAAAGAAATTGTTCAATAGTTGAGTGATGTTGTCTTTGCTATCACTGATCCCCATCATGATCATGCCAAGTCTTTGGAAGATATCCATTTCCCTTTCCTTAGTTGTGTACTTATGTACATTCTTCAGCCAAGCCCTTCGAACGTTCCAAATGCATAGAAGCACAAAACATCCAAAGACAACCCTAATAGACAATACAAAGGATGTTGTTTAGTTCTCATTTGCATGACAAAGTGGCATTGAAAATAAATACAAAATGAGAAAGGTATGCAAACCAAAAAAAATGCACTTACTATATGGCCTAAATTTTTGTAGTGGCATCATCGATAAAAAATGCATGGATTCTCCAGTCGGGTCTGGCTCTTCTTCCATGGTAATGTACCACATCTAGCTAGCCATAAATGTCCTCAATCTTGTTTTGCAAGGATCTACTACCCATGCAATGAGCACACTACTCTGTTGCTCATCGAAAATGAGTAAAGTATATAATTCATACTGTAGACATAACAAGTTAGCGTGAGCATTTTCAAGTTTATAGCTAGTAAGATCATTGAAAAGATGAAGAAGTATTTGTCAACGTTTTTAATGCCTCACCCCATATTTTTTAATGGAAGACATGGAATCCATGGATATTACTGAATTGTGTGAGTGGCGAACCATCTTATCTAGCACTGATGGAGTTTGAACCCTAATAACAAAAGGTGTATCGTTTCCATGGGGCCACTAAAAGTAGAAGTTGTCAGCGTCCTATGCATTCCATATTATGATACTTGTCAAATCATATCTTTTTTTGTGTGTGAATAGAATGCACCTTTTTTCAAGCATTCATTACATCCTTTCTTTTCAAGAATTCATCTCTCTTACTCATCATGCCACAGAGAATAGGATTAGTGAGGTGTCTACCCATTATTGCATCGACACTCACATCCATGAGCAAAAGGATTTCAATATAGCTTTTTCATTTTGTTGATAGATTAGGGGAAAACCTGTAACACAAGTCTCCTAAAAGTAGAAGTTGTTAGCGTCCTATGCATTCCATATTATGATACTTGTCGAATCATATCTTTTTTTGTGTGTGTGAATAGAATGCACCTTTTTTCAAGCATTCATTACATCCTTTCTTTTCAGGAATTCATCTCTCTTACTCATCATGCCACATAAAATAGGATCAGTGAGGTGTCTACCCATTATTGCATCGACACTCACGTCCATGAGCAAAAGGATTTCAATATAGCTTTTGCATTTTGTGGATAGATTAGGGGAAAACCTGTAACACAAGTCTCCACTTGTGTTGCCAATGCCATGGAAAAAATCACCATTAACATCAACATAAAACATTTGTTTGAAAAGAAGATAGATAACATCAGGTCTACCGTACATAACCTTTTGCAATGAAGTTGCATTGACATCATTTTTTTATAGAATTTTGTTGTCTTTTTAGTGGTGGAGGTTGGTTCATGTGGTCTTCAAAACCGTATCCACACTAGTAGCTGTAAAGAAAGCATCATTTCATCATCTTCAAGTAAGAGAGAGTAAAATATCATTGGACCATACACATGAATGTTGAAAGGTACAAACTTGTGCCACATAATTTTTTTGCTATAATTTTTGTTGTTGACGAGATCCCTGATGGTCTTCTCTCTTTTTTTCACATGTATAAATGAAGCTTCAAAACCTTCAACCAACCCTTCATCGTGAATGAAATCATTAAATCTACTATGAGGAATTGTTGCGACAAGGTTAAGGACCCCATCATTATTGATGGAAATAGGAGTCCACTGTAAATTGCAAGAGGAAAAAGGAGATCCTCTGTCCCGTACATCTTGCACCTCCAAATCATCTTCCTTCTTCCATTTCAAGCCTCTCCCCATTCTAGGTAAGGTAGGAATTAGATGAACATTTAAAATTAGAGTCGATTGTGTCAAATAAAAGAAAAAAATTATTCATTTCAAACGTAAATAAAACATGCTTGCATTGTTGCCACCAACATGAAACCAATAGGAGGTTGTTGACTTTTGTTGAGGAAAATAAAAGGTGATACATTGAATCAAGCTACACATAAAATATGAAACAAACATGAGTTGGAAATCAGAGTGTGTAGATCAACGTACAAGTGGACATAGACAACGACAACACAATCGCAAGCGTACATGGACATTCAAGGATGAGTCTATTTTAGGTGTGGCACACAAACCTATTTTACCTGAAGAGGAATGTTGTGAAAATGAACCATAATTTTGAAGTAAACTTGTGTTGTTTGAGAAACAATACGATGAGTGGTTCAACCTACAACTTTGTAAGTGGCGTACGAGTGTAACATGCATAACAATATGTAATTACTTCTATAGTTATGATAAAAAATGTATTATTTTGGGAATATACGTTGGTTGTGGTGTGTGTGTATGTGTTAATGGAGTTGAAAGGTTAGAGGGCAACCAAAACCTTTTATGACAACCTTTTATGTAAAAAAATGTGCATCCATTGCTGCGAGAAATGTAACAAGGATAACACATTTGTTGCATCTATTGACAAAATAATGAATTGGTAATGGAGAGAATGAGGAAAGGAAGAAAGGTGTAAAATTTCCTATCAATTATGATGTAAGCTAATGTAGTTTGGAAAACACAGTGTGTAGTTAAGCCTCCAAGTGGACATAAAGATCGCAAGTAAATTTGCAACCTTGCATGAAAATATAACTAAGAGTTCAAAGTATGTGGGGGGTACAAACCTCTTTTACCTGATAATTCATGTTGTGATATCAAGCCTTCCATTTGGGGTGAGTCAATAGGAGTAGCTAAAGCACATCTTGCAATTCATGAAATAAAAAAGTGTAAGTTGAACAACACAATGAGTGGTTCAACCTACAACTTTGTATGTGGCGTACAAGTGTAATGTGCATAACAATATGTAATTACTTCTATAGTTGCAACAATAGATGTATTATTTTGGGAAGATATGTTGGTTGTGGTGCATGTGCATGTGTTGATGGAGATGAAAGGTTAGAGGGAAACCAAAACCTTTTATGACAACCTTGTATGTAAAAAAATGTACATCCATTGTAGCCAACAAAGCCAAAAGAATAACACTTTTTTTGCATTTGTTGAAAAAATAATGAATCAGTAATGGAGTGAATTAGGAAATCCATAAAGGTGTAAAATTTCCTATCAACCATGATGTAAGCCAATGTAGGTTGGAAAACACAATGTGTAGTTGAACCTCTAGGTGGACATAAAGACCTCAAGTAAATCCATAACCTCGCATGAAAATATAACTAAGAGTTCAGAGTATATGGAGTGTACAAACCTCTTTTATTTGAGGAGGCATGTTGTGATATCGAGCCTTCCGTTTGGGGTGAGTTAACGCGAGCAACAAAAACACTTTTGACAATTCATGAAATTAAAAAGTGTAGGTTGAACAACATGATGAGTGGTTCAACTTGCAACTTTGTATGTGACATACAAGTGTAACATGCATAACAATATGTAATTACTTCTATAGTTGCAAAAAAAAATGTATTATTTTGGGAAGATACATTATTGGTTGTGGTGCATGTGTATGTGTTAGTGGAGATGAAAGGTTAGAGGGCAACCAAAACCTTTTATGAAAAGCTTGTATGTAAAAAAATTATGCATCCATTGTTGCCAGCAAGGTGAAAAGAATAACACACTTGTTGCATTTTTTGACAAAATAATAAATTAGTATGGAGTGAATCAGGAAAGGAATAAATGTGTAAAATTTCCTATCAACCATGATGTGAGCCAATGTAGGTTGAAAAACACAGTGTCTAGTTGAACCTCCAAATGGACATAAAGATCACAAGGAAAATCGCAACCTCACATGTAAATAAAACTAATATTTTAGAGTATATGGGGTGTACAAACCTCTTTTACCTAAGGATGCATGTTGTGATATTGAGCCTTTCGTTTGGGGTGACTTAACATGAGCAAGGAAATCACATCTAGAAATTCATGAAATAAACAAGTGTAGGTTGAACCACACAATGAGTGGTTCAACCTGCAACTTTGTATGTGGCATACAAGTGTAAGGTGCATAAAAGTATGTAATTACTTCTACAGTTGGGTTAAGCCACAATAGTGGTTTACAAATTTTTTAAGGAAATTTGATTTTTTTGTGTTTCCACAATGATAAGGGGTTCGGTCGAACTCTATGGTTCGGCTGAACCAGTTTAAGTGTTCGATCGAACCTACTGGTTTGGTTGAACAATGGGTTTGATCGAACCTCCAAGCATATGAATAAAAAAATAATATTTTATAGGGTTCACTCCAATGGATGTTTGAGTGAACCCCTTGAAATAGGGCATAAAAAATAAAAACAAACTGTCACTGTCGCATTCTATGTATTCTCTGTTCGAGCTATGTATGCGGTGAAAGCGAACCCGAACATGAATGTAGCGAACCAGACGTGGGAAAAATGTGCATCAACCTGACCTCCATAGCCACAGTTCATCAACCCGACCTCCATAGCTATAGGTTGGTTAAATTTGAATTTCGTAGATTTCAAAACGCATTTGTTTGAGAAATTTTTAAACCCTAAATGCGAAATGTTTCAAATTTGTAGATTTCAAACTGCATTTCTTTGTTTGAAATTGCATTTTCTTGAAATTTTCTAAAGCCTTTTCGACAAACACTATTTCTATCATGCTTTGATGAATGTTCATACCCTATTCCAAAGCTCCAATTTTGGCGGGCAAAGAGTGTTGAAAAAATGGCGTTGCATTACTTGAAAGATTTTAGAAACCCATTTCAAAACTCTCTCAAAAAATTAACATGCCTTGTCTATGCTTCCATGTTTTGCATGCATTTCTACCAGGGCACCTCCAATTGCATTTGCTTTAATGTTTCTAAAGCCTTACCTAAACATAAAACAGATTTATTTGATGCATTATATCAAACAGTTCATGGTAATTTTTTTTGGTTATATTTGTTATTAAAATTATTGTTGATAACCATATATCTTTATAATTTTGTATCGGATGGATTATTTTGTTCAACCCACAATAATGAATTATTGGTAAATAAAAATGTGAACCATAATAGTGACTATTTCCCTCATTGAGGTTGATAAGTTATGCTAATGATTGTGGTATGAAAGTATAAATAAGAATATGATCCCTAATTGGTAAGATTTATTAATGCACAACCTCTCTAATGAGTATAATTTTTTGAGGGATTTGAAACAATTAATCTAGAACCATTGATTAGAACTAAACATATTATATTACACTCTAACAAAACTTCAATTGGAACTTAGGTAATCTAGACTATTTATAAAAATGGGGAATTATAGTTATTCCCCTACAAGTTTTTATATTGGTAAACTATGAAATTATAAATTGGTAAAAGGTATAAAGTGGTAATCAATTAGAATTAAAATGCAAACATTGGTGAAGGTTTATCTAATTATCTTTTATATATAGGACCTTTAGAAAAATGGGCCTCATTCATGGTGGATATGACACCAACAAAGAAAGCTAGGGAGCATGGTGATAATGATGTGAAAATGTCATACCTAGAGCTATGAAGTAGAATTAATATATTTTATATCTTAAAATCTTAATATAATTAGGTGCTTCTTACTATTTTGTATCACCTTAGATAGTTTAGAAATTCAACTTAAAATCTAAATCCTTGTTAAAAGAGGTAGTGTTGAGTTGTGTACATGTCCCAACTTAGATAGTTTATAAATGATACCATTCTAAAATTATAACTTAGGGTGCATACAATGGAAACTTGGATAAAATTCTTCATATTTTTCCTTTGAGTCTTATGACATTACTCCAAAAATGGTTGGTTCTAAATGTATGAATCGAAGAATAAATTTAGAGGAAAGAAACTAGATTGTTTGAATGAAATGTATAATAAAATAGTTCTATTAGGATTAGAAGGAATGAAGGTATTATTAAATTTTCTATTTTACAACTCAAAAGAGAATAAAGAAAAGGGTGTGCCTTGTTTGTTGTTAATTTTTATTTAGTAAAAGTGAATGAGAACCATTCAAATGAAAATAAACCTCCATTACAAAAGTCTTAGGATGTCTTTCCTAGAATGAACTCCTCATGTTTCCTCCTAAATGGGTGTTTTATTTTTTAATAGAGTTCATGCATGAATTAGCCCCTATATCTAGAGATCCCTATCGAACAAACACTTCATATTTGCATGAATTAAAGGATTTCCTAAATGACATTTTAAAGAAAGGATTTATATGTTCTAGTGTCTTGTCATGGGATGCTCCAACTATTTTTATGAAAAAGAAAGATAAGACACTTTTCCAAGTTGTCTTGATTATGTACATGTTCAATAAATAAACAATTAACATTAATATCCACCACCTAAAATAGATGACTTATTTTACTGATTGAGAGGGGTGGCCATATTTTAAAAAATAGGTCTAATATTCAATTACAATTAGCAAAGAATAAAGGAGGAATACATTCATAAAACTACATTTAGAATTAGGTATAGGACATCAAAATTATATGTTTGAGGCAATGCATATAAGACACCCATATACAAAATAGTACAAAAGAAAGAGAAAAAATGTAAAGAATGCACTTGTAACCTATACTTGCTCGAGCATTAAAATTTTGAAATTAAACATAAAGAATAATAGGATTTATAAATTAAATACATGAGGCTATTATGTAATATAAAAAAAGACTATTTTAAAGTTTAAATTTATATTTTAATTTTAGGGTAAATACTTTTGGTTGAATTTATGAATTAGAAATAGAAATTTTGAAACGGCCCCACCCTTTTACAAAGACCAATAAAGAGACAAAAAATGATCAATCATATTGGCATGGAACAACAACAACAAAAATATAGTTGTAAGTTAGAAAAAGAACATCCAATTAGAAATACTCCACCAATAGTGGCAATGTATCTAATAAAGGGGGTTGTTTTCCCAAAAACATTAGTAGATCTATCATTGAACACAACTTGAATCCAAAATTCTTCAAGGAACTATATCTTATTGTGAACCTTATCATTTTCCATGAATGAACCTATTTCCTCTGTAATGGAGTTTCCATCTTTAGTTTCCAAACTTGAGACCAAAGGGTTCCTATAATCTTCTAAACTTGAACCTTCTTCATATTTTTAAATTATTAGAAAGAATACCAAGAGGTGAATGTTGCAATTCAAGAGAATGGTAGAGGAAATGAACTCCAACTAATCCATCTGTAACACGATTCTTGTCTCTACCAATCTCCTCTAAATTTCTCTTGACAAGACCTTCTAAATTAGTCATGTTTACAAGAGGACCAACCACCCATTGATTATGCTCAAAGGGAGCCTCAACCAAATCCTAAGGTAAACAAGGCTCCATCTCATCCTTATGCATTTTGTTTAACCTTGCCTTCCTCTAAAATTCCTACACCTATAAAATACATAGCTATCTACACATGACAACATGGTGAAAACACAAGAAAATCCTATAGCATGACATGTTGAACCCAAATAACCAAATTAAAAAATAATTTAATCTATGAGTATAAATAGTTCAAATGATGGTAGAAACTTTATACATATAAAAATATGATAAATGTGTGATTATTTTTCTTTCCAATCTATAAATTTTTGATGTGCTTGGCTATATAATTGAGATGATTCACTCATAATGTAACATGATAAAAATTTAGTATGTATGAAAGAAATATTTTTGAGACATCAAGCTACCATTCTACATAACTCTCATGGAAATAAGAATATTATTTTATTTTAACTAAAGAAATTGTGTGTACTCTATCTTGAAAATTACTAATTAATTTTGAATTATATACTTATAATTTAAAATAAGAGCATCCTTTGTAACATGGAATAGATAGGTTAATTAATGAAATAAAATATGTTTTTATATTAAGAAAAATTTACAAATATATGGAACTCATACATTGAGAAATTGACTAAGACAACTCTGTATGAGAATTAAGACATGCTCGAATAATAATTTATATACCTTCTTTCAATAATTAACATTAGAAATTAATACTTGGCTCATATTGTATAATCACACTAGAAACCAACAATGGAAGATTGAGAGTCTCAACTAAGAATTCCACCTTATAGATAACATTCATACTATCTAAAGACCAAATTTCATAAATAAAGTTCAGTTATATATCATGCCTTTGAGGGGTCCACAAGTACCATGAGCCTTTTGAAATCCTTCTCCATCTAAATGCATCCATTCCAAGACCATTGGGAGGTGGGTATCCCAAGTTCCTTAATTTCTTGTAGGAATTTAATCAAGAGTAGGACATTGTGACTTTGGCATGTAAATTTAAATCTAAATGGGCATCCAAAAAATACAAATTCAATAACTAAATTTAATTCAAAAAGTGGCCCGCCATCTATGGCCTTCTATAAACTTCTCGAAGATGTCATTCCCATAAATGATAAATTAAAAGTTAAGTTATGACTTCACCAAAATGACATGAAATTATCTTTCTAATCTATGTCATATTTGCATAAATCCCTCAAAGAAATTTTTAACTAATTTTAAACACTCAAACAAATACATATATATGAATATATACTTCATTTATAAATTCTTGGAATATATCTTGATCCATCACAATTAAATTCTTAGACATCATGCATAATATTTTTGATGTATTCACAAAGCCACCTAGGGTCTCATAAAACTTGAGTAGGTGAATACCAATATGCATATCTAATGGTGGGGTAAATGGAGGGGGATTAGGAG
Organism: Sequoia sempervirens; assembly: GCA_007258455.2. Lineage (NCBI taxonomy): Eukaryota > Viridiplantae > Streptophyta > Pinopsida > Cupressales > Cupressaceae > Sequoia > Sequoia sempervirens. Next base: position 29,041,409 of record VDFB02000007.1, on the reverse strand, counting down.
TAAGTTCATATATATCTATTACTTATTTTGCAATCCAATATATTGGTTGGAGAGGTTGCATTTGAATAGGAGTGAAGATAAGGTCTATTAAAATATGACTCACCATCTTCTCTATTCTTAGGATTTTGGAGTTTATCAAAATATCCTTTGTCGATCTCAACCAATCTTTGCTTCAACTTTCAAATCATCCACGCAATCCTCCCTGAAATATTCAATATGTGAAACATAATTATGAGGAAGATACAAATAATCCTTGACATAGCTTTTTGTATCAAAGGATAATATGGTTCTATAATTTTAAAGTATTTCCAATTTTGAAATCTAAATACAATCAATAATCTATTTAATCGAGCAATAATCATAATTTTAAGGCAAACATAAATTACTTGAATCTTTTTAAGGTCTAGATCATTAGATTCTACTTACTCTAACTTAAATTTAAAAAACAACATTAAAATCCACAAAACAAATTTCAAAGACATAATAAATTATTACAATATTATTTAAAAATCTAATTGTAATGAACATGTTATAGTAATAAATATTCAAATTTTAAATCTATGAAAATATATAACCAAATGATCCTTAGTTTTCATATATCATTTGTGATGAGAATGTTGAATATTATAATTTTTTAGGCCAATCTTTAGGCACTAATTCACCATTGTTAAAATGATCCTTAGTTTATTCATTGTTTTTTTCATGATTATAATTTTTTTCAATTTCTATTAAACCAAACTCAAAATAATGGTATAGATTAAGATTCTTGTCTTTATCCTACATTTGGGTCATGTTTGATTCTAGATTTATTATCATAATTAGAAGTTGTATAAATTGTTAAATTATATATTTTTTAACATATATAAAATGTATGGTTAGATTAGTGAGATATTTATAACAAGTACATGCAATATGAAGTCAAACTTTATTAGATTTGATTCTTAATAAATTAGTTTTAACGATTCAATTTATAGCTTTATGCAATCTATAAGTTAAATAGTTTGATGGTATCTAAAATTTATACATATAAAAATATGATAAATGTGTGATTATTTTGCTTTCCAATCTATAATTTTTTGATGTTGTTGGCTATATAATTGAGATGATTCACTCATAATGTAATGATAAAATTCAACCTCATATGGAGGATTTTATATTATCTTCCATTAAATTCATCCTCTTTATGAGATTCTTATGGAATATTGATACTCTAGTGTGAATTCTTAATTTTAGACACATCTTCCATTAAATTTTAGAACTATTTAGATTATGTTTTAAATTTAAATTTTAGAATTGTTTTAGATTATGTTTTGTGTGCAATCTAGTAATTTGAATGTTTTGAAATTATTAAAAACTATGATAGATGTTGAATGTTTTTTTGTTAATGGTATGAAAATATTATTGATGAGTAGATGAATTATTACAACTGTTTTAGATTTGTATTCCCTTTATCTAGATATATTATTTACGAAGGTCTCATTTCTCTTTTAGGTGTACTGTATATATATAACATGGAAAATGTAGATCATGTTCCACCTAAGCCAAATTCTTTTTTTGCAAATACCACTAATGAGATTAAAAAATTGAGAGACCCATTAGCACAGGGTGCAAATCTAGGGATATATTCTGAATCATGTATGTCAATATTACATAGTTTAGAAAAACTAAGATATGAACTTGAGAGGACTAGTGCATATTCCCCAGATAGAGTAGTTGTTATTCTTTCCCACATGCGAGAAGAAGTACATGGTGATGTTCCCTTTAAACAAATATAGGATAGTGTGACCAAAGAAATGATAAAAAGAACTTGTTTTCCTTTTTATCAAAATGTACATAAGGTTAGGGGATACCAGGTCACTAGGTTTGTCGATCGTGCTATGGCTGAATTGATCTACCCATGATTTCTCATAGCACATGGTCAATACCCAAACAATGACCAGATTCCATTATATTTTTTTCAACAGCTGTATGTTGAGGTCCATTTGGGCCTCAAAGTTAACTACCTAGACATTCCACCATATGCTGGTCAGGGGCATGGCAGGATTGTCAATAGGCCCATCTATCATCGAGCAGATAGACCAGCCCCAGTGTTTAGGTCATTGGTTGGCGAGAGGTCTCCTGATCTCACCCCAGCTCTAGCCCCCATAACAGATGAGGTTGTCGTTGCTTCCCAAAAGGAAGCAATTGACACTGTAGGTGACATTGCAGCTGCCACCACTAGGATATCTGATGATCGTGTAGGTCAGTATTTGATGTCCAGACATTCCCGATCCACGCCATTTTAAGCATAGTGGAACACCATGGATCCTTTTACAGTGGTCGGCATCCCTACTCCTACACAACTTGATGCACTTACAAGAGATATGCCACACAAACTCTGCATTGTTTGGCTGAGGACCTATTGGAGACATATGCCCACATTGCATCAGACAATGGGATCGGTATAGAGCATGTCAAATATCGTTTGGCACATGGATTCCATTTAGCTCCAGGATCCCATCACTCTCAGTCGAGCACTAGTGCGCATCATGATCCACCTACAGTTCATTCAGCAGCTGCACAGACTATGGGTTTTAGTGATATGTTGATTGGTTATGGCTCATCATCGCCAATGCCATCTCACCTTCATATTCCTCTACATTCATCATTTCTGGCACGACATGGGATAGATCTGATGGATGCAGATGTTGATTCATCGCTTGACCGTTTGGTGGATATGGTGGAGGCGACCGTTTCAGAGGACTTAGGTCATCCGATATCAGATGATGTGCATGTATGTGTGCATGTGCATGTTTCAATTCTTTTTAAATTTTTGTTTTAACTAGATATTCATGTAAGTTGATATATATGTATATATATTGTTATAGGTGGACATACCTCTTGTCACTCCTAGCCTTGGTCCAGATCATGTGCATGATCGACGTGACTCAGATGTGGATGAATCTGCTGCCAATGGACATGTGAGTTTTAAATTTTTATATATACACATGTATATATCTACATGCAATATTTATGTATGCATAGATCTAGATAGATATTTAAAAATACAAGTTCATTTAAAAATAACTTTCATAAAATTTATTTAATCTAAATTATATGTATTTAACACATTCTATACACAATTTTATTTGCAAGGCTCAATCCATCTATCAGAGCAGGACCATTCTCATTTAGATGGTCATTCGACCAGGAGTCGACATTCATATTAGGCCCTACACACTAGATTTATGATCTTTACTACATGTATTTTCTTATATGATGATCTTTAGTATTCAAGATTTGATGATCTCTTACATTTTCTTATATGATATATACATACATTTGCTTATTTGTTGATCTTTAGTATTTGACATTTGATGATCTCTAATTTACATTAATTTTCTTATATGATATGTACATACATTTTCTTATATGATATATACATACATTTGCCTCTTTGCTTATAACATGTGTTATGTTTATACATTGAATCTCTTTACATGTATGTACATGTGTTTGCTTATGGTTACATGTTTACACATGATATATGTATGCATTTGCTTTAAATATTCAATATACATACATGTTTGTTTATTTGATGATCTCTTACAACTTACATTTCCTTATATTCAATATACATTTGATCTCTAGTAGAATTTTAGGAAATCAATGCCACTTTATAATTAAGTTCATTCATGTTGATCACAATAAATATTTTTTTAAAAATGACTTAAGCAACATGAACCATTGAGTTGAGAACAAAATATAATCTTTTTGACAAGTAACTTGAAATTTAATTCAAATATAATTAAGAAAATTCAATTCAAATTATACCTCTATTATACATTTTTGACAAGTAACTTGAAATTCAATTCAAATATAATTAAGTAAATTTTATTCAAATTATACCTCTATTATACATTTTTGACAAGTAACTTGAAATTCAATTCAAATATAATTAAGAAAATTCAATTCAAATTATACCTCTATTATACATTTTTGACACTTTAACAAAATTCTAAAATTACTAGATATGTTGTGCATACCTATGCATTAAATAACAACAAACTCCACAATGAAATAACTTGTTTGTTTACTACTTGATTCATTTAAACTAGGATCTAGTTATTCCATGTATACTAGAATAATTTTTTTCCCATCCCATATGCATATAAATAGAAGCTTATTTTTCATTATTCTGGATATCAAATTGCAAGATTAATTCTCATTTATATCACTTGGAGCGCAGATTTTGGAGAAGAGGTTTTTGCACATTTATCAAGGAGGCAAATATTGGAGAGACAACTTTTCATTTTTATCAATCAACGAAAAATTTGGAGGAGAATTTAACTAAGTTGGTAGAGGACTTGTTTTGAGTCATCTTTAAGTTGAAGAAGAAAATGGGACAATAAAGAAAAAGAAAAAAATGTGTCTCAACGAAAATTGTCAAAAGAAGAAGAACAAAAGAGGTGTGAACAAAACTTGGAAAATTATCATAGAAAGAAACAAGGTACATGCTTGTTTCTTCTCTCTCTCTCAAGTGTGTGTTTAGGACTTTTATTAACACCTCAATTTGTTTTTCTTATAAATATATTTCCAATAGTCATCTTGCATAGACATTCCCTAAATTCTTTATCATCTACTTCCAATTTCTTTTGTTCCATAGAATTCTTAAGTTCAAGAATCTTTGATTTTATTTGTTTCAGCTCCACTTAGATAACTCATAGTCTCTCACTTTCTTTGCTTGCATGTAAATTCAAACAACAAGCAGGAATTTCTCAAGCTGGAGTCAAGCGAAATCTAGATATTGGATCAAACAAATCCGCTGAAGAACACATGGACCTTGAAGTTAGGGAGGAGACCCAAGTTCAAACAATGCTTGTTGGAGAGGGGTCAAGATCACTTCCTTCTACTGGTATGGATGAGCATATAAAACTAGTAGAAACTTCTCTCACTTATAGCATCATGTCTTATCACTTTGTTTGCTTGCATACATAAACTTCACTTATATAACATCTTCTCTCACTTTTGTTTGCAAAATATTTTGTGACATGTAGGAAGGGCTCAACAAGTAAGAAGTTCTCATGCTCAAGTCGAGGAAAATCTATACATTGGATCAAATGAATCCGCTCAAGAACACATGGTCCTTGAAGATAGGGAGGAGGCACAAGTTCAAACAATGCATGTTGGAGAGGGGTCGGGATCACTTCCTCCTACTGGTATGGATGGGCATATAAAACTAGCTGAAAATGTGAGGAAACAAATTTCTCATAGAAATTTAGATCATTTACTTGAAATAGATATGGAGAAATTGTAATGTTATGCCAACCAGCCTTATAATAAGAGAAAGAGGTCAATGACTAAATCTGTAAATGGAATAATCAATCATCATTTCAATCATTTTGATACACTTGAAAAAACCCAATTGTTATCATGTTTACTTCTTCGTGATGAGCTCAAAGAGTCATTACAATTGTTGGGTGTACATTTGGCATCAAATAAGAAGAAACACATGGGATTACAAAAGGATATTGTTCAAAATGTTAAAAAGGGTTTGATTCCATTGGGAAAGGATCTCGATCAGTGGATAAGGCCACTACAAGAAGGGTGATGTTGACATCTATTGTACATCAAGATATAGCAAGAAAAAGAAAAATATCTACACTTTCATCCGAAATTGGTTATAGTAGAACCACATTAATAAAATATGAGAAAAAGAGAAAGTTTTTGGATGAGAGTTTAGAAGGAAATTGGGAAATTATGTGTAGAGCTCCCCTTCTGACAGGATTGAAGATGTTGTTAGGAACTTGGTCTCAAGTTTTTGGCATGATCAGACTCGTCCATCATCAAATACTAGAGATGCTATGAGACACATGATTGGACCTAGTATTTATGAAAATCATATCAAACATTGGCTAGACATAACACAATTTGAGATGTATATGAACTTTTGTAATGCATATCCTCATATAAAGATTGGGAAAACAATGTTTCAAAGGTTAAAGCCATATTATGTGAAGATAAACAAGTTTTTTGATACTTGTTGTTGTTGTTATCATATTGAATTTGATCTCTACTATCAGGTGTTTCGAAAGATGAGGAAAGAAAGATGTGGGTTTCAAAATGCACCTCCTAAATAGACAAGTTTGTTCATAAAGTCTATATTATGTGATCATGAAAATGGACCTCAAATAAACTGCATAAAAGGAATTTGTGAGACATGTGGAAATTTGGCTAAATTTCCTTCAAGAATTGAGGATACTGACCTAACAAAGACAATAAATTGCAAGAGGTAAGTACTATTTTTAGAGAGTTTATTTGTTCCAATTTGATTAGATTGTTATTTGGATTCTCTTTAATGTAATGTTTCATTGATTGTGTGGTTTATTACTTATTCACATACTTTATTCACATAGGTATAAGTATGTAAAGTTGCAAACAAATTTTGGGAAAGAATCCACAAGGTTGAACTATGTAGAAGAGGAGATTCCCCTTGGAAAATTTATGGAATATTTTTGAAAATTGATACGACCATACATACAACATTCCTTTTTTCCTGAGTGGCAAGCACAAAAATTCCAAACATTGAGAGATACTTTCCCACGTGGAACAGTTCTATCATTAGTTGACTTTGCAAAAAATCACTCCTTTGTAGATCAAAAGGAGATTCAATCAGAGTATTACCTTTCAAAGTAGATCACTATTATGGTTCATGTGTGTTATCGACATGCACAATCAAAATTGGATGGTGTTGAGAGTACAGATGAAGAATGGGCCATTAAGAAAGAATATCACTTTCATATTAGTGATGATAAAGAGCATGACACACTTTTTGTCCAACATTGCTTAACAATATTTTTTGAGAATTTGAGAAGCAGGGGTGTAAAATTTGAAAATAATTTTGTATGGTCAGATGTATGCACGACACAATTCAAATCTTCACAGCCATTCTATGCACTTTGTAGATATCATAAAATCTACAAAATACCACATGTTTGGAGTTTTTTTGAGAGTGGGCATGGAAAGGGTGAGCATGATGGAGCAGGAGCTTGCATCAAACGAGCTTTAAGAAAGCATCAAATGAGTTATCTAGAAGATCGTCTATACAATGCACATGATGTTGTTGAATGGTGCAAGAAACACTTTGCATCAAATGTGGTCGGCACATCTTCAAGAAAAAATCAACACATTCCACATAGAGTGTTTTGGGAGATATCGGGTATATATAAATTACATTAAATCAAACATTTGAATTTATTTAAATTTAAAACTTATATATATATATATATTTGTTCACATAAGTTTTTTTGTTGTACATGTATCTAGGTGTGGATAGAAGATCGATGCATGGATGCAAGAGGGTAGAAAAAACAAGATCTTTGCATTATGTTAGGATTTCAGATAGTCACCATGGATGGACATTAGACACAAGGGATTACTCTTTTTTTTTCACTGAGTGCATTGAGGGAAACTCTGATTATGCATGAAACAATCAAGAACTTGGATATGTTGGTAAATGGGATATGGTGCCACTAGTTGTTTCAGAAACATATGATGAAAACGAGGAAGAAAGATTTGAAGACATTCCTTTGATTTCAATTGATTATGACCATATTTCAGGATTGGTTAGAAAAGGTACATGTGTAAGTTTTCAATAATTTAAATATTATATATATCTAGTTAATGATCTTTAGAGACATTTCTATTTTTTTTTTTTTGTAAATTTGGTGTACATGAGATGTTTTTGCAGTCATAGCAAATCTTGGAAACATTGAAGGTGTTAGCTATTATTTATTGTGTTGCATAGAAGAGAGGAATAAGCTAACACAACCTGAAACAAGTGATGGAATGTCATTTCCCACAGGTGAGTTTGAATTTAAAATCTTATATACATTGTATTCACATGTGCACATTACATTATAAACATTAAATATATATTGTACAAACCTTGAGCATGAAAATGTTGCACACGTTCACATCTTAGGTTCATGTTTACCATGCAGGTTCTATTGTAGTGCAAGGGACATATCTAAAACAAGTCAAAGTTGTTCAACATGGGATTCATTTTGTTGACTATCAACCTGATAATAAGGTATATCAATATAGTCACTTAATAATTGCTACTGCCCTACATCTTCATGCACGTGGCCGAAGAAAATGGAGACTAGATAGTGATGATCATAAAAAAATTCTACATGTTATTGAAGAGTGGGCTGAACCAGAATCTTTGACTTAGATTATATCAATGGTTTTCAAGTTCACTTGTAACCCTATACATGTTCAAATGAGAACTTATAGTAACTTGTACATAATTGTAAATCATTTTGTGTAAATTACAATTATATGTACATATTTGTTCCATGGAAAATTCTTAAGTTCAAGAATCTTTGAAAGCTTCATCTCTCACTTTTTTTGGTTGCATGTAAACCCATATATATGCTTTCAATCCTTATTTGAAACCTAGTGAAGTTTTTTAAAATCATTTTTCCTAAATTACAATTATATACAACTTATATTTGTTTCATGGAATTTTTAAGTTTAAGAATCTTATATACAATTCTATACAACTTATATAATTTATTACATCGAATTGTTCCATGGGAAATTATGTAAATTTTAAAATAAAGTATTATCTAATTATAAAATTATTGTACACATATATAAAACATAAATCAATGCAAATAAAAACAAAAACCCTAGAACCCTTAAACCCTTAACCCTATAACCCTAAACCCTTGTACCCCCTACCCTCTATCTTTCTCCCACTCCCCCTCTCTCTCTTGAAAGCCTCCCCCTCCTACCCACTCTCCCTATCTCCTCTACCCTTAACCCTTAAATCCTAAACCCTTGTACCCCCTACCTTTTATCTCTCCCACTCCCCCTCTCTCTCTCTCAACTCTCTCCCTCCTACCCCCTCTCCCTCTCTCCCCTCTACCCTTAACCCTTAAAACCTATTCCCTTGTAGACCATCTACCCTTTATCTCTCTCCCACTCCCCCCCTCTCCCTCTCTCTCAAGTCTCTCCCTCCTAACCACTCTCCCTCTCTCCCATCTACCCTTAACCCTTAAACCCTAAACCCTTGTAAACCCCCTACCCTTTATCTCTCTC
>VDFB02000007.1:28997074-29032222 GCA_007258455.2 Sequoia sempervirens | reverse complement strand
CAATTCAACTTGTCATTGGTATAGTAATAGTATGCATACACAATATAATTTGATGTTAATTAGGTGATTGAACAAAACTTGTTCCTCGGTCTCTTATAAGATTAAATAAGACAAAGTTGGAATCAAGATAACACAACAACTTTTTATATGATACAATCTTTTCAAAGTCTATGACAATAAAAAAAATACTTCCAAGTACAATTGTACAATAGACAATGATATCAAATTTCCACAATCCATAATGTTGATTGTTGTAGTTCTTAGATTAGATTGAGTGGACTTTTTGCATCAACATTTTGGATCACACTATGTGATGTGTCATCATAATAATAGAAAGCTAAATGAAACATAAAAGTTTCTACATCAATATTCCAAATCACATTATGATCCATGATCAATAAGACAACTCTTCCCTATAATATAAAAACTAACTTAAAACTATGTATAAATACATAAAAATATAGAGAATACAAAATGATATTAGATTTCCACAATCCATCATGTTGATTGTTGTTATTCCTAGATTAGATTGTGTGAGTTTTTGCATCAACATTTTGGATCACACTCCATGATCCATCATCAAAATAATCAAGAGCTAAATGAGACATAATAATTTCTACATCAATATTTCTAATCACATTGTGATCCATGATGAAAAAAATAACTCTTCTCTATAACATAAAGACTAACTTAAAACTATGTTTAAATATATAAAAAATATAGAAAACACATAATCTTGAGCTAGATTTCAAAATGTAAAAATTACTGTGGTAGTTTAACTTGTTAGATTATGTTTGCACATAGTTTAACTTGTTAGGTTATGTTTGCACATGGTGGGGCCATGGTGGGACCTTAAATGGATAGACATTAGTCTTGAGACCAGTATGCCAGCCATTGTAACAATGCCCCCCACCAACCAATGTAAGAACGTGTGGGAAACCCTCCCCTATTTAATAAACCGCTCATCCACTTTAGCCTTACATCCAAAGGGGGTTATATTATTTTAGAAATCTCTTGGCCATTTTAGGCTTACAACCCATTAGGACTCTTACCATTTTTTTATTTTCAGTAAGAACATTATACCCAATTGCAGGCATACGCTCACGAGTCATACTCCCTCACCCCACTTTTCGGGATTGCGCCGTTCACACACTCATCCCAAATTGGAATTGAAAAAAGTGGCGCGCCCCGTTCCTCGTTAAGTAGAAATAATGGTAACAATGATGAACGTCATAAAGAGCGTAATAATATAATTATGATTGGAGTCCACGAATATATATCCCGGGCCACGAGGCGTAAAGGAAAACCGCCTTTTTCGTTTCTGGTAAACAGGTCTTGCCAGTACTTTTGGTCACTCCCTTCTGCCTACTGTTTTTCTACTTCCCCATTTGTTTATTAGCATTTGGCGTTGAATCTCTGAGGGGCAGATCAGGGATTGTTATTAAGAAGCTGGTAGAGGAGGTGGTGGTCGTGGTCGTGGGGGGCTAGCTGTTGGGGAAAGTCTGTGTGAGGTGTGGTGGCGAAATGTCAAGGCCATGGTGGACTATGCAGACGCCGCCGGTGCCGCAGCAAACAACAATAGAGCCAAGGCCTGGAGGAGGAGGAGGAGGAGGGGGGCATTCTGGTGGGTCCATTAGCATGCTGGTGGTGGTTTTGGCGGCGATTACTATTCTGGGGGTGTTGGCTGGGGCGATTGCGAGGATTTGTGGCGGAAGGCACGTGACTGGTAATGGAGACTACGATTTTGAAGGGTGGGTAGAGAATAAATGCTCTACCTGTATTGATGGGAGTCTTGGCGGCGGCGCTGCACATCCGCCGCCCAAGGCCGCTGCCGCTGACGACACTCCGCCGTCGAAGGCCGCCCCTGCCGGTGACGAGGAAGAGAAGAAAGACGGCGACGGTGAGCAGAAGGCTGATTAACCGGCTCATGTAATGGTTGTTACCGGCTCATGTAGTGGTTGTTACCGGCTTTGCTCTGAAGCATTTAACGTTTCCCTCTTTCTCTGCTTCATTTCCTTCTCTGTGTCGCTTCGCTTCTTCTCGGCGGCGACGGTTTTGATAAATAAAAGGGCCAAGTAAATTTATATATATGTATAAGTCGCATTTGTAGAATATGAATCGAAATGGTAAGTAGGCGTATACTAGCTTGAAATTTATTGTAGTATGTCGTAAGTGTAATCACTCTGCAAGCAATTAATGAATGGACAGAAAGGGTTCGTTTATATTCTTCAGATACACATTTTTTTAAGAGCTCTTTTTTCATGTCTGTTTCACGTTCTTTGTATTCATGGCATTTTTTAAGTAGACGTAGACTTATCTTGGTGAACGCCATTGTTGCATGCGCGATAAGTAGGAGGTATTTTCACAGCGTGTCAAATTGTGATATTGTTATCAGGATTCAACTTCTTTATCAGGATTCAACTTTCTAGGAAGGCCTAGTGCTTCACCTCTGTAAGCATCATCTAGATGCAATGAGTGTTAACTGGACCATTCACTATCATGAGAGATGGGTTCCTATGAACCATTGCTCATGAAACATGGGTCAATGAGTTTGACTCGGGAAACTAAACGATTGAATCCTGATAGTAATATCACAGCCTTAGAAAGTGTTTAAACTTCATGGTTTTTTTTCTCTAGTTTACATCACCCAGCAAATAGTGGAGGAGGTATTCAAGACATTATGATAATAGTTTTAATGTATATTTTTTCTTCCTTAATATTTTGAATCATATTTCAGGATCTATCATCGTCAAGGTGAGAGAACAAGAGATGAAAAATGAAATCATGTATATGTAAAAGTTTATTTTTTGTGTAGATGTTTTGTTTATAAAAGATAAAGAAATTGTATTTATTTTGATGATAAATAATTGAATGAAATCTAAAATATTGATATAAAATAAATTTGTGTAATTAAATTTATTTTTATTCATTATTATTTTGATAATGAATCCTTAAATATAATTTGAAATACTAATACAAAACAAATTATACAATTAAATTAAAAGAAAATCATTTTCATAGGTTTTATAAATTCTTTTTTTTACTAATCTTTAGAAACTCTTTCATAAAAGACTATTGAAAAATCATGAATACAACTACTTATCCATATATTTGGTTCAATAAAATTAAATTCTTTAAAAGATTGTAGAAAAATCATGAATACAACTATCAACTCAAATGTTTTGCTAATAAGACAAAATTTTATCCTATTTTCTTCCCTTCTTTATCAATTTGAAAGGAAAAAGAAGAAGAAATATATTTTTAGTAACATCTCAATATGCACCTTTTATAGATCAATAGTAGTAACAAGAGATCAAGTCAAAAAGTTTATAGACCAAAAGTCAAAGCATCAGAGCACCAAGTCAAAAAGATCATAAGATACAAAGACAGCCTCAAAAGTCATAAAAATTTCAAACCCTTTTACAGTGCATCTCTACTTATAACTCAATCAATTTTTTTGCTAATTTGTTTAGCTTTATCTCCTCAAATTAAAAAGAGAATACAAATGTGAGACACAACATTTCTAAAATCTTTGATGTTAATTTGGAGTTTTTAGATTGACATGTAAGTATGTTTCCATTAACATTACAAAGCATACTCCGTGATCCATCATAAAAAATGAAGATAGCCAAAGAACATAAGTGATAGTCATTGGAACTTCGCAATCTAAAAATGAAAATAGTCCAAGAACATAAATGATAGTCATTGGAATATCTCGATGAAAAATGAAGATAGCCAAAGAACATAAATGATGGTCATTAGAATTTCTTGACCTAACAAAAGACTTAAGTATCCATAATCAAGATAACCAGAAAAGAAAATGCAAAACCAGTTACATTTTTAATATAAAATATTTGTACGTCAATAGGTGCCTATTGAATTTAATACTGGTGTAGTACAAAGCATATGTAATCAGTCGGCGAACAATTAATGAGGAGAGTGAAGGGAGGGGCATGTATAGCCGTAGGATGGCACTTGATCAGTGTTTGTCGCATAGCCAGTGAGTCAGTGTCACGTACACCTCTTTTGCAGTCAAGTTGATATCCCTCGTGAAAAATCTCACTGAAATTGCGCAAATTTCGTAACGTTAAAGGTTCAGATCCAATCCAGAGAACTAGGAGTGCATCCCCTAGAGCTCGGAGTACATGTGCACCGTCCGTACAACGTTTCTCACATGAATTTGCGCAATTTTAGGTTATTCTGAAAAATTATGGTGTTTCCAGTGTGACCTACCTTAAAGTACGTACCATTCTCGTTTCATTTTGTTGCTTTCACTACCTAACCATCTGTGCGCTGTGTTACGAGGGGGTTTTTGAATTTCAGGGTTTTATTGTGGAGGGTTACAAGCTTTCACGAGAGACCATAGCTTTTGTCTTTATTCTCATTTTGGACGCAGCTAATCTCCCGACAAAACGCACCTATGTACATTAGATAAAAACATACATTGAAACATACATAACATGATGAGACGGTGTAGTGCAGGTCTGTCAGACAGTGAATAAAAGTGACAAAATCAGTAACATGGGAGCAAACGTTACTACGACGAAAGCGAGGAGATAACGGCACCATCAAGTCAGTTTTCCCACCTTCTGCCGGCCGATAAAACTGGGCCTTATGGCTTGTGTGAGAAGCCATCATTTTCAGAGCTTTTTTCTACCACGTGCATTAGAGGCGAACTGACGTGTGCATTTTCAAAAACTATTGTGTTTCGAGAAAAAAGACAAAAAACACTTAGTGTTTTCAGTTTGCATGTTGAAAGCTGAAGGTTGGAGTGCACGTGGAGGAGCTGGGGGAGAAAACCGACCAAATCAAGGTGAGGGGTACTAACCAATTAGGTTGCAGAGGGTTTTACAACACTATGTGGGTTGCTTATTTCTTAACACCTAAGGTTTTCCAACATGAAATTTTACAAAACAGAATGAATGTCTTGAAAAACTTTTGTAATTTAGACACTGTGAATGTATTGAAAGACCCCTTCAAAATTTATAAGGACTCTTAATTTGAGTAAAAATTGCATTTAAATTTGCATGATTGAAAAAAAAAAGTGCACAAATAATTGTAGTTTGGAAAACACAATGTGAGTTTTCAGTTATTTGAATCTGCATGTTTAAATGTAAAGGGTTATCTCACATTGGGTTGCTTGCTTATTAATACCTAGGATTTTGCAACATGGAATTTCACAAAATAGTATGAAAGTCTTGAAAAACTTTTGTTTAGACAACACGAATGTAGTTTGCTTCTTAACACCTAGGGTTTTGCAACATGGAATTTTACAAAACAGTATGAATGTTTTGAAAATATTTTGTTGTTTAGACAACACAAATGTAGTTTGCTTCATAACACCAAGGGTTTTGCAACATGGAATTTTACAAAACCGTATGAATGTCTTGAAAACCTTTTGTTGTTTAGACAACATGAATGTAGTGAAAGGCCCCTTTAAAATTTATAACCATTCTTAATTAGAGTAAAAATTGCATTTAAATTTTCTTATATGATTGAAAAAAATGCACAAAATAATTGCAAATTGGAAAACACAATGTGGGTTGTCAGTCATATGATTGTGGTTGTCAAGGCATTTTTATCTTTTACAAGTTGTGCAATCGCAACTTTGAATTTTGATCTATCAAAATGCTTTAGGTGATCATTATAGGTAAATTGAACATTTCCTAATTGAGCCTTGAGGTGCTTGATATGAGCCTTCAACTTTTGAACTACCTCAGATTCTCGCAAACACTCATTTTGTAATGTGTCCATGTGCCCTTCTTCATAAGCAATGTTTATTTGGTCAACTTCATGTCTTTTAGATTGTAGTTGTCTGTCAACAACATTAATTAAACTCTTTTTATTTCGATGATAAAATCTTTTTTTAATCTTTTAATTCCTTTTCTAAGTGGTTAATTGTAGTGTTTTTGTTGTTTTACTTCAATTTCAACACTTCCAACTATTGTTTTTGCATTTGCGAGTTGACCAGCCATACATTTTTCCTCATCCCTATTGTTGTTACCTGTTATCACCCCCTTGGTATTCCTTTTCATGAGCTTCTACCTTCTTTTTCATATCTTTTACTTTAAGCTTTGGAGTAGTTGCTCCCTCTTCAGTCCTTAAGACAATATCCATTTCTTGGATATACTTTTCAATGTCTTCAATACTTTTATGTAGCTTTGCAGCCACTCTTTGCTCAGCTTTGAGAGTGTCTTTCTCATTAGAGAATGCAAATGCTTTCTATTTGAAAAGTTATTTACAAAACTTGTCTACCTTTTCACATAAGACTTTCATGTCTTCAACCAATTGATTCTCTTTTTCTGCACTAAGATATGATTTTGCCTTTTCCTTATTTATTTCAAATTGTATTTGTTCCATGAAATTCTTAAGTTCAAGAATCTTTGACTTCATTTGTTCAACTCCACTTATAACATCATCTCTCACTTTCTTTTCTTGCACAAACTCATATGCAATACAAGAGTTCTTGACTTTATTGACGCAAACAAAGGGAAAACAAAACACATTCAATGATTGATTCTTCAAAACATTGACATGACAACCTTGAAATGAAAGGAACAATCATTAATAACTTTCACAACAAAAATAATAAAGCCAATCTCTCCAGTGGGAATTGAAGATAACATAATTACAGACTTTCCCTCTAATTTTCATCTATATCCATCAATATCCAATGGTGGGAAAGAAAGTTATGGTGTTTTCCCCAAAATTGGAAATCCTAGTTAGGGTTTAGACCTATCCTCACAAAATGGTCATAACTTATTCAAATCTCCATGAAAATGACCCAAACAAAAAGCATTGAAAGATAGAAACATATATTCATCCATTCCAATTGGTTTCATCCCAATAATGTACCGTAGATGGCCGTACTACCACGTTTTCAAACTACAAATTCTGGAAAACATTGTTAGAACAGGGAAACCTTCACCAAAATGGCCATATCTCCCACAAAAATCAATAAAATTCAAAGAGACAAAAAAAATTGTAAACTAGAAACAAATATCTTTCCATCCATATATTATAGTACTTGGTATGAGGCCATACCAGGCCATAAAATGCACAATTTCAGCCTGAAAACAATGTAAGACTCAAAAAAATGCACACAATTTGAGTTTTTCATTCATCAAAACTTCAAAACAATGTCTCCAACCCCCCAATTCAAGTTTTTGAGGGTGTCTTTATACATTCCCAACCAAAACCAACTCTTTGAAACAATTTCTTGATTTGCACATAACTATTTATTTCTTTTTGACACCTTTCCGAAGTTGCATGACAACATTTAGCAACATTTGGCAACTTTTACAATTTTAAAACAAAAAGCAAATTAATCACTCCAAAATGAATCCATGTGATTCCAAATGGTCATAAATTACCTTATGAGACTCCAAAACAATTAAAAAAATATAAAACCAAAAAATATATGCTTATGAGGCTCCTGATGCCCCTACATCATACTCCCGAGGAAAAGAAAAATTAAGGTCCACTTCAAATAATAATCAGCTGCTTTTTCCGCTTCCTCCAATTGTGTTGTACCTCCTCTCAATCTTTTCCATGCTTGGATTGATCTGCTCCCTGTTTCTTGGTGTGCATTTCTTTCTACCTCTCTTCGTGCATCTTCTCTTACTTATTATCTTCTCAACTTCAAAGTTCCAAAACTCTAGTTATTGTTCATATGCCACATTACCACTGTCCATGTCTTCATCTTCATCATTTGAATACAATTTTTCAGCATATTCATCATCCATAAAATCAGAAAATACAACCAATACCTCTGTTGTTTTTGCAACCTCTTCTTCACCATATTGTGCTACATTTGCATAACAATCTTCAGACACTACATTCACTTCTCTTTTTTCTTTATACTCTTTTCCATCTTCATCTTCATCTACTACACCTATAAACACATACTCACAAATATTGTTAGAAATAAAATTTAGAGTCTCAATAGACTCATTTTCTTTATCTTTTTCGTCTTCCTTGGATGGCTTTGTCTCTTCCATCATCTTGATTAATTTTTTTTATCTTCCTTCTCAATTGTTGCCTCTTTCTTCTTTCCACAATTTCCTTTACTGGTCACTTGACAATTTTGTGAATAGTGATTTTCCAAATCCACACACTTGTTACTATACTCTGTATTCTTTCTTCAATTTTTTTTTGCATTTGTTCCAAATATTTTCTCAGCTCTATTATCTCTTGTTGAATACTTGTTTTTCCTTCTCATCCTTCTTCATCTCACTCTTTTCTTTTCTCATCTCTTATTGCTTGATTGACAACTTCTTACTCCTCAGGTCTTCATGGATTATTCTCCTCAACACTTCCATTATTTTGGTATCCCAATACCTTCACACACACAGCTATCCTCTACCCAATAGGATTCTAGAAGATGCACTTTCCAAGACCTCTTCTACCCACTTCCTCTCAGTGGAAGAAATCTGCACACCCTCTACCCAATTTCATCACTATTGGAGGATATAAGTCACTGACTCTCTTTCATACCTGCAACAAAATTTATCTCACAAATCTCTTTTCCTGGTGCATACCTTTCACTCTCAAGGTCTTCTATCTTTGATACCAAAATGATGCAAAGAAAGGGAAAACAAAACACATTCAATGACTGATTCTTCAAAACATTAACAGGACATCCTTGAAATGAAATGAATAATCATTAATAACTTTCAAAAAATAAATAATAAATCAAATCACTCAATTGGGATTGAAGATAACATAATTACAAACCTTCCTTCCAATTTTCATCAAGATCCAACGGTGGGAAAGAAAGTTATGGTGTTTTTCCCAAAATTGGAAATCCTAGTTAGGGTTCAGACCCGTCCTCACAAAAATGGTCATAACTTATTCAAATCTCCATTAAAATTATCCAAATAAAAAGCATTGAAAGATGGAAACATATATTAATCCATTCCAATTGGTTTCATCCCAATATTGTACCATACATGGCCCTACTAGCATGTTTTTAAACTGCAAAATTTGGAAAACATTATTAGAACATGGCAGCCTTCACCAAAATGGCCATATCTCCCACAAAACTCAATGAAATTCAATGAGACAAAAAGAATTGTAAACTAGAAACAAATATATTTCCATCCATATATTAATATACTTGGTATGAGGTCGTACCAGGTGGTACAATGCATGACTTCGTCCTGAAAACAATGTAAGACTTAGAAAAATGTACACAAATTGAGTTTTTCATTCATCAAAACTTCAAAACAATGTCTCTGACCCCCCAATTCGAGCTTTAAAGGGTGTATTATACATTACCAATCAAAAACAACTCTTTGAAATAGTTTCTTGATTTTCATATAACTATTTCTTGCTTTTTGACACCTTTCCAAAGTTGCATGACAACATTTGGCAACTTTTACAATTTTAAAATAAAAACCCAATTAATCAGTCCAAAATGAATCCATATGATTCCAAATGGTCATAAATTACCTTATGAGACTTCAAAACACTTTAACAAACTTAAAACCAAAAGATAACATAAATATGCTTATGAGGCTCTTGATGCCCCTGCATCATTTATCCACTTTTGCATTGGCATTTTCCCATTGCACATACTACACAATGCTCCTTCGTCAAGTTGTCAAGTGTAGGAAAAATATTTTCAAGTGATACATTATCTATTTCATTCACTTTGGTCTACTTCTTTGCAAGTTTTTTTAGAGCAGATTCATTTTTCATTACATACTTTCTACTACCCACTGCTCTAGTTTTGCATTTCCATTTGTCCATTGCAGATACTTCACTGCACCTTCCTCAACGTCTCAACAACATGGAGTCTCTTCAGTCAATACACTATCTATCTCATTCACTTTGGTCTGCTTCTTTTCAAGTATTTCTATAGCATATTCCTTTGCTATTTCATACATTGTAGTACCTGTTGCCTCTAATTTTGCATTGTCATTTTCCCATTCAACATACTTCACATGCTCCTTCCTCAAATTATCAAGAGCAGGAAGAATCTCTTCAGTCAATAGATTATTTATCTCACACTTTGGTTTTCTTCTTTTCAAGTGTTTTTACAGCTATTTCCTTATTCATTTCATACATTCTAGTACTCACTACCTCCTGAAGCATTGAGAAGATCACAGGTTCGTTAACACCCAATGTTTTCCAACCTTGAATTATAAATAGACAAAATTATTGTAATGAAAACCTTATAGTACGAATATAAGAAAAGGAACTTTCAAAATTTACTAAAACTATTACTTACAGTATGAATTGTGTTTGGATTTCCTCATATCATTAAAATATAGGCAGGTAGGAAAACACAATGGGTTGTGAGTTAGTTTGTTGTGCTTGTTCAAAGATGAAGGGTGGAGAATTCGAGGAGGAGTTGTAGTTGGGGGATACATAAAACTAACCATGTTTAGTTGAGGGGTGACCAACCAATTGAGTTCTTATACATAAAGGGTTTTACAAGACTATGTGGGTTGCAAGTTTCTTAACACCTTGTGTTTTCCAACCTCTGATTATATAGACGATATGATTGTAATGAAAATATTTTTTTGTTTAGACAATATGAATGTAATGAAATGCACCCCTTAAAAATATATAACAAATCTTAGATAGACTAAAAATTGTGTTTCAACTTCCTCAAATAAATAAACTATAGGCAGGTTGGAAAACACTACGGGTTGTGTTTTATATAATTCTTCTTGTTCTAAGCTCAAGGGTGGGAAGTTTGGGGAGGATTTATAGTTGGGAGATACATAAAACTAACCAAATTTAGCTAAGGGGTGACCAACCAATTGGGTTCTTAAATATAGAGGGTTTTACAACATTATGTGGGTTGCAAGTTTCTTAACGTCCTGTGTTTTCCAACCTCTAATTATATAAACAATATGATTGAATGATTTTTTTTTGTTTAGACAATACAAATGTAATGAAATGAACCTCTTCAAAATATATAACAAGTCTTAGATAGACTAAAAATTGTGTTTAAAATTCCTCAAATCAATAAACTCTATGTAGGTTGGAAAACACTATGGGTTATGTTTTATATAATTCTGCTTGTTCTAAGCTCAAGTGTGGAGAGTTCAAGGAGTTGTAGCTAGGGGATACATAAAACTAACTAGATTTAGCTGAGGGGTAACCAACCAATTAGGTTCTTATATATAGAGGGTTTTACAACACTATGTATGTTGCAAGTTTCTTAACGCCCTATGTTTTCCAACCTCTGGGTATACAAACAATATGATTGTAATGAAAACCTTTCATTTTTTAGACAATACGAATGTAATGAAAGACACCCCTTCAAAATATATAACAAGTCTTAAATAGACTAAAAAGTGTGTTTCAACTTCCTCAAATCAATAAACTATAGGTAGGTTGGAAAACACAGTGGGTTGTGATTTATATAATTCTGCTTGTTCTAAGCTAAAGGGTGGAGAGTTCAGGGAGGAGTTGGAGTTGAAGGATACATAAAACTAACTAGATTTAGCTGAGGAGTGACTAACCAATTGGGTTCTTATATATAGAGGGTTTTATAACATAATGTTTGTTGTAGGTTTCTTAATGCCTTGTGTTTTCCAACCTTTGATTATACAAACAATATTATTGTAATGAAAACCTTTCGTTGTTTAGACAATACAAATGTAATGAAAGGCACCCATTCAAAATATATAACTAGTCTTATATAGACTATAAATTGTGTTTCAACTTCCTCAAATCAATAAACTATAGCTAGGTTGGAAAACATTGCGGGTTGTCATTTATATAATTTTGCTTGTTCTAAGCTCAAGGGAGGAGAGTTCAGGGAGGAGTTGCAGTTGGGGGATACATAAAACTAACCATATTTAGTTGAGGGGTGACCAACCAATTGGGTTCTTATTTATAGAGGGTTTTACAACACTATATAGGTTGTAGGTTTCTTAACACCCTATATTTTCCAATGCCTGATTATACAAAATATGATTGAATGAAAACCTTTTGTTGTTTAGACAATATGAATGTAATAAAAGGAACCCCTTAAAAATATATAACAAGTCTCAAATAGACTAAAATTTGTGTTTCAACTTCTTCAAATCAATAAGCTATAGGCAAGTTGGAAAACACTATGGGTTGTGTTTTATATAATTTTGCTTGTTTTAAGCTCAAGAGTGGAGAGTTTGGGGGTGGTGAGTTAGTTTTATGTTAAAAAATGTTTGACTTCATTAGTTGAAATCCACTTATAACATCATCTTTCACTTTCTTTGCTAACACAAATTCATATGCAATACAAAATATTTTGAGTTTATCCACTTCTAAATTGCCATTTTCCCATTGCACATGCTCCTTCCTCAACTTCTCAAGAGTGGGAAGAATCTCTTTAGTTAAAACAATATCTATAGATCATTAAATTTGATCTCCTTCTTTTCAAGTGTTTTTAGATAAAATTCCTTTTTGATTTCATAAATTATAGTGTTGGATGTTGTGGATATGGTTGCTGATATGTGGTTGTCATTGATGTCAACACTATTAGCATTTGGCGCATTAAAGACTATATATGTCGAGGATATTGAGAAAATTGTAAGAGAAAGTATTTCTAGTTCCCAGTGGAACTGTTCAGGTCAAGAAGGCGTTGTGTCATGTACGTTGAAGATTAGCTGATGTGGATTTAAGGGTCTAATGTTGAATGTTTCTAGATCATCTACCAGAAGTTTCAGAGGTCTGCGTGAAGTTTTGAGTATGATGTGGTTTGACAGTGTGTTGCTGGTCTCTGTCAGTGTTCTTGAATGAAGTTTGTGTAATTCTTGTTTTCTCAGTTGTTGCAGATGCCTCTCTATTATTTCTTGGTGTTATGTGGTGTCTCTAGATCATTCTCTATTTTTGTGGTACGTCCACATTATTCAGAAGAGTTTTTGGTTGAAGATCTTTGTGTGCATGTTCAGTTTTTCTTGTTCCTGGTCGACATGTCGTTGGCAGCGTGTTGTGGATCTTCGAGGTGTAATTAATCAAATTATTCTTGTGTAGGAGATATTAATTTGGGTCTCCACTATGTTGTGGCCAACCTTGGTGGATACGCATTAAAAGTTTATTTGTAAATTTGGGCCAACATTACAAATATATATTTTTTCTTTGGCCGATGAAGAGGTGATGGAATTTCATGTAGCAGATATATAAGGGCGATTAGTTCATTGTTGGTGATTATGTGCTCCTATGTGTGTATGTACGAATACCATTCGATTGCTGAGCAAAGTGTGAAGAAGAATGTGTGAAGTGTGAAGAAGTGTTGAGCTTAATTGGAACTGTAATCAGGCTTGTGTAGAAGCTATTTTCTCAGTTCACAAATCTTGGATGGTTTTAATCCAAACTCTATTGTTGGAAAATGAGTCATGTTTTGTAATTGAGCAGTGAGCTCTAGGCAGTGTTCCTGAATGCATGTTCATTCCCCTTATTGTTTCTTTTATACTTCTAGCAGAGTATAATCTTGTGGACTAACATCCATCATGGTTTTTCCCCAATAGGGTTTCCACGCAAAAAAATCTGTGTTATTTGTCTCTCTGATGTGTTGATTGTTTATGGTTAATTGCTTATTCATCATATCTGAGATTAAGTTAAGATTTAGAGAAGAGTTTTAGTTTATGTCACAACTACTTCACCCCCCCTCTCAATTGTGTGTCCTTGTTGTGCCAACAATTGGTATCAGAGTAGGTTCCTTTGAAGAAAGTCTAATAGCTTGAGGTGATTTGGGATGGCAACTACATTCAAGAATGATAGTCCTAGATTTGATGGCTCAAACTATTCACTGTGGAAAGTTAGGATGCAATGTCACTTAATGTGTATTGGCGATGTTATCAGGAAGATTACTAAAAGTCAATATGTCATTCCTCAAAATGGTCCCTCTACTTCTGATGAGATCAAAGATGTTGAAAGTAATATAAGGGATATTAAAGCGTTGGTGAGTGCCTTGATAGATTCAAAGATGGCTAATGTGGTAGGTTTGAATACAACTCATGAAATATGGACGAAACTGGAAACTTTGTATGAAGGAGATGCATAGGTGAAGATGGCTAAGCTACAAAGCTTGAAAGGCAATTATGAGAATCTGAAGATGGGTGAAGATGAAAATATCACTTCTTTTATGCAAAGAGTAAATGAGATAGTGATGGGTATTACATGTGCCGGTGGTTCTGTGGATGAGGATGAAATTGTGGCTAAAGTACTCAGATCCTTTCCTCCCTCCTACAAAATGAAGGTTCATGCTATTGAAGAATTCAAATCAGTAAACAAGTTGAAAAGAGATACACTTATTGGGAAAATTGTTTCGTTTGAGATAAGTGAGTTTGGTGAATCCACACCAAAGATTGAATCTGCATTTAAGGCTACAGTGTCCAGAAACAACAGAGAAAGATATAGTCTAGGAGAGAGTTCTAGGAAGGTATCCAAGTATGATGAAGAACTAAAACAACTTGAAGATAAAGAAAGAGAAGTAGAAGAACTGGAAGCATTGATTGCAAAGCAAGAAGGCAAAGGAAAAGGTAAGTATGAATATGTATTGCCTATTAAATGTTTTTCATGTAGTAAAATAGGTCATTTTGCATCAAGATGTCCTAAAAGAGTTCCTAGATCTAAACCTAAGAAGTCTAGATTCCTAAAGAGATGTTACTTTGTTGAACAAGCAGTGACTGATGAAGAATCTGATAAAGATAATGGAAAAGAAGATGATTGGGCTTTCATTGCTACCATTGAAAATAATCCTATGGCTACTGAATCTACTAAAGATGAAAAAGATCTTGTAGCTCAAATTGAAGAAAAAGATGAGTGGGTCATTGATAGTGGATGCTCACATCACATGACTGGTGACAAAAGCAAATTTGTGAGTCTAGAACAGTATGATGGTGGAGTTGTAAGATTCAAAGATAACAATGTTGGTGTGATTTGTGGCAGAGGATCCATTTTCCTTGGTGGTAAGGACAACACTGAGATGTCCTCTATGTTGAAGGTATGAAGCACAATCTATTGAGTGTTGGACAAATGGTTCACAAGGGATATGATCTACAGTTCAAAGACAAAAGATGCAAGATACGTCAGAGTTCCGGAAACTTGATTGCAACAGGAAAACAAACACAAGGTAACATTTTTCATTTGAATACTACTAGTGAAAGTTGTTTGATTACTCAGATAGATGAAAGCTGGTTGTGGCATAGTAGATTGTGTCATGTAAATTTTGACAACATTATCAAGATAATTTTTTCCCAAGCATTAAGAGATCTGCCTAGATTAGTGAAGCCTGCTAATATAACTAGCAAAGAATGTCAGATGGGTAAACATACTAGAGTCTCCTTTCGGAGAAAACATTTTCATTCAAATAATCTGCTGGAATTGCTACATAATAACCTTTGTGGTCCTTCAAGAGTCAGAAGTATTCATGGAGAAAGGTATTTTATGTTTGGTTATTAATGATTACTCTAGAATGATTTGGGTTTCCTTTTTGAGAGAAAAAATTGAAGCTCTAGAGAAATTCAAATGCTTCAAGGCTAGGCCAGAAAATGGGAAAGGTCTGAAAATCAAATGCCTGAGATCTCACAGAGGTGGTGATTTCATTTCTAAGGAATTCAATTCTTATTGTGAAGAACATGGAATTAAGAGACATCTATCTGCTCCCCGAACCCCTCAACAAAATGGAGTTGTAGAAAGAAAGAATAGAACAATTCTGGATGCTTCTAGAACCATGATGATGGAAGGAAATGTGTCTCAAATGTATTGGAGTGAAGCAGTAAGTACTACTATGTATACCTTGAACCGAGTAAATGTGAATGGTAATTCTGGTAAGACTCCTTATGAGTTATGGTTTGGTCACAAGCCTACTGTTAAGTATTTTAAGATCTTTGGAAGTAGGTGTTATATCAAGAGAGATGATGATATAGGAAAATTTGATGCTAGAAGTGATGAAGGGATTTTCCTAGGTTACTCTACTAAGAGCAAGGCATACTGGTGCTATAATAAAAGACTGAGAAAGATGGTTGAAAGTGAAAATGTCAGAGTTGATGAGGACTCTATCAAGTCATCTAGACAATACAACTATGATTCAAATGAAGACAACACAAGTCAATTGAAAAACACTCAGACACTGAATCTACTTTAGATTATTCCATATGTTCTGGTGAAGCAACCTCAATTTGTTTCGGTGAATCAAGTCAGTCAGGAAACTCATACAAGTGCAGAGGCATAGAAAAGTGGAAGTGTAGAAGAGAGATATGAAGAATCAGAAGTCCAAGTAAGTCCCAAAACTCCAAGGTATGTAAAATTGAATCATTTTGAAAGTCAAATCATAGGAGATAAGAGTAAAGGAGTGCAAACTAGAAGAAAAATTGCAGAAGAATATTGTCTGATATCCAAGATTGAACCTAAGAGTGTAACTGAAGCCTGTCAAGATGAACATTGGCTGGAAGCTATGAAGGAAGAGCTGACACGGATTGAAAAGAATGGCACATGGATATTGGTTCCTAGGCCTAAAGACAAGAATGTGATTGGTACCAAATGGGTATTCAAAAACAAGCTGAATGAAGAAGGTGAAGTGGTCTGGAATAAAGCAGGACTGGTATGTAAAGGCTATTCTCAAATGGAAGGTATTGATTTTCAAGAAACCTTTGCCCCTGTAGCTAGAATTGAAGTTGTGAGATTATTTATTTCTTATGCTGCACATAAGAATTATAAAGTCTATCAAATGGATGTGAAGTCTGCATTTCTGAATGGAGAACTAGAAGAAGTGTACATTGAAGAACCAGATGGATTCCAACTAACAGACAAGGGAGATATGGTTTGCAGATTGAAGAAAGCTCTGCATGGACTTAAGCAAGCCCCCAGAGCCTGGTACACTAGATTGGACAAATATCTACTAAATCTTGGATTCACAAAAGGTACTGCTAATAGCAACCTATACTTCAAGTTAGATCATGATAAGGAATTGATTATAGAAGTTTTTGTTGATGATATCATTTTTGGAGGAGATGATAATCTATGTATGAAGTTTTGCTGATGAAATGAAGAGTGAATTTGAGATGAGCATGATTGGTGAAATGAAGTTATTTTTGGATTTACAAGTTACACAATTGGACCAAGGGATTTTCATATCTCAGTCCAAATATGTGAAAGAGCTACTGAAGAAGTTTGGAATGGATGACTCAAAACCTGTTGGTACTCCCATGGTGACCGGATGTAAGCTATCACAAAATGATGATTCTCCAAAGGCTAATCAAACTTGGTACAGATCAATGATTGGAAGATTGCTCTACTTGACACAGACCAGACCAGACATTATGAATGTTTTATGTATGGTTGCTAGATTTCAAGCTGATCCAAAGGAATCACATGTGACTACTATCAAAAGAATTTTCAAATATCTTAAAGGAACAATTGACTTTGGACTTTGGTATCCAAAGGATGATGACCTCACTTTGTGTGCATACACTAATGTAGATTGGGCTGGTGATGTAGATGACATGAAAGTACTAGTGGTGGTGCTTTCTTCCTAGGGAAGAAGCTGATATCCTGGTTGACCAAAAAATATAATTCAATTTCTCTATCCACTGTTGAAGCAGAATACATTGCTGCTGCAAATAATTGTACTCAAGTGATATGGATGAAACAGATGCTGAGAGATATCAAAGTGATATATGAAGAGCCTATTGCCATATATTGTGACAATTAAAGTGCAATAAACATCTCAAGGAATCCAGTACTACACTCTAAGACTAAGCATATTTCAATTAAGTTTGATTTCTTAAGGGAGAAAGTGAATGAGAAAGAAGTAAGACTGGAATATGTACCTACCAAAGAACAGATTGCAGATATATTTACTAAGTCGTTGCCAAAGGATACTTTTGAGTATCTCGGAGGGATGCTAGGGGTAATCACCCCTCCTGGTAAGAACTAAAGATGCATTTATTTGCATCAATCTAAGAGCTTCATTGCTATATTCTGATCCAGATTGATGTTTTCATGGCTACTACTCAGGGGGAGTAGTCAGATGTGCAGATATGTGGTTCAGAGCATGTGCATGGAAAGGTCATGGTTACCTTTACCATTGATTTCAAAGGGGGAGAAGTGTATTGTAAAAAATTCTTGAGAAAAGAAGTTCAGTTGAGAGAAGTACAAAAGAAGTCAGTGTTTTGGTTGATGGTATTTTTCACATCATGTGTTTCCATCAATGCCAAAGGGGGAGATTGTTGGATGTTGTGGATATGGTTGCTGATATTTGGTTGTCATTGATGTCAACACTATTAGCATTTGGTGCATTAAATATTGTATATGTCGAGGATATTGAGAAAATTGTAAGAGAAAGTATTTCTGGTTCCTAGTGGAACTGTGCAGGTCAAGAAGGAATTGTGTCCTGTATGTTGAAGATTAGTTGATGTGGATTTAAGGGTCTAATGTTGAATGTTTCTAGATCATCTACTGAAAGTTTCAGAGGTCCACGTGAAGTTTTGAGTATGATGTGGTTTGACAATGTGTTGATGGTCTCTATCATTGTTGTTGAATGAATTTTGTGTAATTCTTGTTTTCTCAGTTGTTGCAGATGCTTTTCTATTGTTTCTTGGTGTTATGTGGTGTCTCTAGATCATTCTCTATTTTTGTGGTATGTCCACATTATTCGAAGAGTTTGTGGTTGAAGATCTTTGTGCGCATGTTCAGATTTTCTTGTTCTTGGCTGACATGTTGTTGGTAGCGTGTTGTGGATCTTCAAGGTGTAATTAATCAAAGTATTCTTGTGTTGGAGATATTAATTTGGGTCTCCACTATGTTGTGGTCAACCTTGGTGGATACACATTAAAATTTTGTTTGTAAATTTGGGTTGACGTTACAAATATATATTTTTTCTTTGGCCAACAAAGAGGTGATGGAATTTCATGTAGCGGATATATAAGGGCGATTAGTTCATTGTTGGTGATAATGCTTCGTGTGCTCCTATGTGTGTATGTGTGAATATCATTTGATTGCTGAGTAGAGTGTGAAGAAGAATGTGCAAACTGTGAAGAAGTGTTGAGCTTAATTGGAACTGTAATCACGCTTGTGTAGAAGCTATTTTATCAGTTCACAAATCTTGGATGGTTTTAATCCAAACTCTACTGTTGGACAGTGAGTCCTCTTTTGTAATTGAGCAGTGAGCTCTAAGCAGTGTGCCTGAATGCATGTGCATTCCCCTTATTGTTTCTTTTATACTTCTAGCAGAGTATAATCTTGTGGACTAACATCCACCGTGGTTTTTCCCCAAAAGGGTTTCCACGCAAAAAAATCTTTGTGTTATTTATCTCTCTGATGTTTTGATTGTTTATGGTTAATTGCTTATTCATCAGATCTGAGATTAAGTTAAGATTTAAGAGAAGAGTTTTAGTTTCTGTCACAACTGATTTACCCCCCCTCTCAGTTGTGTGTCATTGTTGTTCCAACATATAGAACCTATTGCCTCCAGTTTTGCATTGTCTCTTTTCCTTTGCACATACTACACACACTTCTTTGTCAATTTATCAAGAGCAAGAAGAAACTTTGAAGTCAACATAGTATCTTTCTCATTCACTATGGTTTTCAATGCAAGTGAGCCTCACAATTTATTGCAAGTGTGGTTTATAGTTAAAATTTATTTTCAAATTCTTCATATGTGGGTAAACCCACAAAATTGGTTTACAATTCCATTGAGGAAGGAAAAATACATTTTCGGATGGAAAAAACTTTAGGGGATTCGCTAGAGGGGGGGGTTCACTAGAACCCCCTTAAGGGTGAACCCCCATTTAATGGGTTTTATTTTTTAATTGTATTTAAAGGGGGGTTCGCTAGAAGGGGGGTTCTAGCAAACCCCACCCTTCTAGCAAAGGGGGGTTTGCTAGAACCCCCTTCTCCCCCTCTTCTACCAAATATCTGCAAAAAATTTCCCTTCGAAGCTCGAGTTGAGGATAAAAATGGGGGACACTTCACAGACCCAAATGGATGATGGTAGTCCTCAGAACAAGCTATCCATCAAATATAATTTTAATATGTTTTGGTTTTATTATGTAACATACCAACCCTTATCAAAGTAATTTTTTTTAATTTTTCACCTTACGAGTAAATAAACTATGTATCAAGCCATTGCAATAATTTTTTTCTTTTTTTTATTGAGAATATATGAACAAAGATGCATAACATATTACAATAAGGATTGCATTTCATTACAACAATTCATAAATTACATCAATACAAGAATGCATATATTTACTAACATAGCTCAATAAGCTTTAGAACAAATAGTTGTAAGACGGTCCAGGATCCTTCTTTTCAAATCTTGGTTCTTTTGTCGCCTGTTATGGAGGAGAAGCATCACTCAAACACTTTTCCACCAACCTCAAACTCTTAATGTGGTCCTCCACACGTCTATCATTCGATAGATGACCCTTCCCTTTGACGAAGAGATTGGTAGAGTAACCAATAACAACAACCAACTAAGCATAGTGTCGTGTCCTACATAACTAGAACTTGTAATCCCACAATCTCAAAATAGCATGTATTACTAGATCATGGTGAACTAACAGTGGAGCCAAAGGTCATCACACTACTTTGGCCAAAGTATTTCATTTAGTATTCCTACTAAGGGTCATCTATCACATACACTACTTAGGGTCTATTTGACTTGAGGCCAACTTAAACTATGCATAGGTATTTCCTTCAATGGATAATCTATCATCCCAAAGATAACCTATCAC
The DNA here is from genome assembly GCA_007258455.2 of Sequoia sempervirens. Taxonomy (NCBI): domain Eukaryota; kingdom Viridiplantae; phylum Streptophyta; class Pinopsida; order Cupressales; family Cupressaceae; genus Sequoia; species Sequoia sempervirens. The sequence continues at coordinate 29,011,541 of VDFB02000007.1, read as the reverse complement.
CATTTTAACCTACTTGGAATAAACCTACTTAGCAAGTAAGTACACAAGCTCCCTCCCATACTGGATAAAAAATCCTAGGAGTAAACACTAACTAGTCTAGTTAAATCAATAACTTACCTAAGTGTTTCACATGTGCCACTTATGTTCAATCATAACTAGTATCCAATAACTATGATAAACACCCATCGCCTATTATGGAATATTCTAAAGCACAACATAAAAACAACATAAAGCTTTAATTCTCTTTTCAAAGACATTCTAATTTCTATAAATGCAAACACTTGAGAAAGATAATTCAAGCATACATGGATAACACAAAATAACAAAGAAGAATATCCTCATGCCTGCTATCGTTTATCCAATCTTTAGGCAGCAATGCAACTTCTCCAAACAACAACAAGCTTGATTATAACTTCTCAAGAAATGTCACAAAGAGACTCTATCTCTCAAGTTGATAGCTTACTTCTCTCAAACAACAAATTTCCTCACAAACAAAATATAACTCTCTCCCTTTCTCACTCAAAATAAAATAGGGTATAGTTGGAAATAATGCAGAATAAATATTTACAAGAGAATAATGAATTCCAAAGATGTGTCCCTTCAAATGAAATGGCTCTGCTATTTATAGAGCAGCTTGGTAACTTCTTAGCCTAAAGTTTAGGCATGATAATGGATAGCAAACTCCATGCAAAGAAACACATGAAACTCAACAAAAAGGTGGCGATCAAACAAGCTCATACAAAGAAAAATAATCTACAGATCAACTTGCAGTATTCACAACAATTAGAGATTTATTCAAATCTGCATATATGCTCAATTCAAATTATCTCATGCAATAGACATCTATAGCAATTGGGTTTCCAAAGGTGGTGCCAAATCCATCCACACTCCTCACAATTGGCACATTTTCTTTGCCATTAGAAACAATCAACTACCAATTTGTAACACCAAGCATCCATCGACTTGGTTTGGAGATGAGTTGACTAAGACATTAAATATGTTTGACAAAGTCATCGATAGTTGTATAAAACATGGTAGATATGTTTACCAAGTCAAAGTTAATCATTATCATAGGTGTTGACAAAGCCCATGCTTTGCATCAACATAATACAACAACACCAAATGCAATACAAATGTCTCATATCATGTGACAGTATGAGTGAGACTCAGCTTCACAAAACAGTCATAAGAAAATTTCATTTGACCTCCAATATCATAGTCATTAACGACTATTATCAACCTCTAATATCATAGTCACTAACGACTATAATCAACCTTTATAAATCGGCTTTTATTAAGATAAATGATAGTCAATAAATAATATATATAATATGTTTAAATATATATTATTATTTATATATAATATACCATATATATACATATATATAAATATAAATACCATTTATATATATATATATTTATATGTATATATATATACACATATATATAATGTGTGCAAATATATATATTATAAGTTATCAATGTAAACATTTATACAATATTTAGATGATTATACATTCGATATATATAAAAATGAATATAGGAAAGATATTATTTGCATATAATCACAATATATTGAATGTATGCATATATATATACATGTATATAAGTATATGCTTCTATGTACACGTATATGTAGGTATATCTATATCGATGCATCTGTATGAGCATGTCCATTTTCCAACATACATGTGTATCGATACACATATACATATGGATATGTGTATATACCATACATACATACATACATACATATATATATATATATATATATATATGTTCACATTCAATTCACATATAAAAATTCATAATTACCATCATATTGATAAGTAACTACATGTAGTACATCTAGACATGTGCATATACATGTCATTAGATCCCACTGAAATGTATGTGCATATATATACACATACTCCACGTACGTCCCTCTTATCAATATAATCGTAATAGTACTAGAAAGATCTCCAAAGCTCGAATAGATAAACATCACCCAACAATGCACACAGTAGTAAACAAGACTCTACTAATGCTAACACATCAACTAAGGATGGCTTACCAACTTCCCACAAACTAACTCAACTCAATCATTCTACTATGGTGTGTGTATGCTTAGATAGTTTATGTTACCGGTTACTCGACCAATATCTTCTCCTGAGTGATACTTCCCCTTCGCCTGGAGGAATGGAACATATACCTACATCCACTAACACATGCACATGACAGTCAGTTGTTCACAACATATGCAGCATACGTAAAACATCTCCAAAGTTAGAATAATAATTCAATAACCATCCATTCACATAAATGTAGTACTTTTCCATGAAATAACATCAAATGAGATAACATTCATATGATAGATAACAAGGTTCAAGCATAATTTATTCATCTCTAGAATTCACTTTACATTCATATTTACCCTATGTAGTAATAGTAAATAGTAATTACACAATTGGGGTTTAACATACTCCCCCCCTTGTGAATCGTCGTCCCCGATGACTTTAGGTAGCATTATAAAACATAACATCTAACAACATAGTTTAAAGCATTCTCAAAAGAATTAAGAATATGACAAAATTTCTACTGAATTTTTGCATTGTCCTCCCAAGTAGCTAAGTCTTCTGCATACTGGTCCCATTAGACTTTGCATTGCAAGACTTCTCTATTACACAAGCCTAGCTTACGTGTTCCTAGCACCTTGAAGGGCTCGAGAGTTACTACTATGGGGTCCCATACTTGTAAAGCAATCCAATCAATCACATGATTATCACGGGGTATATACTTTTTAAGGTAGGACACATGGAAGACATTATGCATTTTGGAAAGAGCTAGTGGCAATGCGATCTGATAAACTACTGGATTCACTTCCTCTAGAATCTCAAAAGGTCCAACATAACATGGGGCTAACTTACAAGAATTTCCAAATTTAATGGAGCTCTTGTGAGGTTTCACTCTCAACAACACTTTGTCACTTATGGAAAAATTGTGGGACACTCTCTTAGCATCAACATAACTTTTCTACCTATCGTTAGTTTCAGCTAACCTTTGCTTAACAATCTTAACTTTCCCATCCATTTCAGCCAAAATCTCTAGCCCAAGACTCATTTGATCCTCAAGTTTATCCCAACTTATAAGAGTTTGACACTTTCGGCCATACAAAGCTTCAAAAGGAGCTATCTTTATCGCATAATGATAAGAATTATTGTAAGAAAATTCCACTAAGGGAAAGTAGTCTTCCCACTTGTATTGTTGATCCATGCAATATGTCCCAAGTAGGTCTTCCAATACTTGATTCACCCTTTCAGTTTTCCCATCCATTTTCGGATGATAAGCTGAGCTACTGTTCAACTAAGTCCCTAGTGTAGAAAACAAGGTTTGCCAAAACCTAGAAGTGACTTGTGCATCTCTACCTGAGATAATCTTCTCAGGAATCCCATGCAACCTAAACATTTCTTGCACAAATTTCCTTGCTATGATAGGTGCTCCATCAATCAGGTTCTTGGGTATAAAATGTGCGACCTTGGTAAACTTATCTACAACCAAAAGAATGGCATTGTGCTTATTTCTTGATAAGGGAAATCCTTGCACAAAGTCCATGCTTATGACTTGTCACTTCCTCTCTAGTATATTGTGTGGGTATAACATTCATGCAAGATGATGATACTTTGCTTTCACCCTTTGACACTCAAGACACCTAGCCACAAAACTAGCGACATCTCCTTTCATCCCTTTCTAGAAGTATAATGGCTTTACTTCTGCCATCATTTTCATTACTCTAGGGTGTCCAAAGTACAGTGCTTCATGTACTTCCTTCCATACCATATTTCTTAATTCCTTTGCATCAGGAATGTACATTCTACTCTTATATCTAAGTAATCCATTAGGTTCAAAATGAAACCCTTCATACCTAGAATCTTGCGGATTGCTAGTGAGTGCTTGCTTAATTTGCAAGTAGTACTCATCCTCATTGCACTTTTGCAACACTTTCCCTTTGAATTTAGTTTGAATTGTTACTATGGAAGCAATATGACATCTTTGACTTAGAGCGTCGACACACGATTTTCCTTCCCTTTAATATAACTGATATAAAAATCATAGTTAGCTATTAGCTCTAACCATCTTCTCCATCTAGCATTCAAATTAGGTTAAGTAAAAAGGTACTTTAACCCATTATGGTCAGTTTTCATCTCAAAGGGTTTTACTAACAGGTAATGCCTCCGTATTTGTAGGGCATGAACCACAACTACTAATTCTAAATTATGCAATGCATAATTCATCTCATAAGGTTTCAACTTTCTAGATTCATAAGCTATTACTTGCCCATCGTGCATTAATACACCTCCTAACCCTTCTCTGCATGCATCCATGATAACCATAAAGTTACCCTTTGAATCAGGTACTTTTAAGATTGATGTGGTGGTTAACTTCTCTTTGAGTAGGTCAAAATATTCTTGACACTTCTCAATCCATTCAAATTTCTTTCCTTTCTTTTGTAAAAAAGTAATTGGGAAAGCGATCTTAGGAAAGTTTGCAACAAACTTCCTATAGTACCCTGCTAGACCCATGAAACTTCTTACCTTCGACACATTCTTAGGTGTAGGCCACTCAAGTACTACCTTGATCTTAGCTGGATCTACAAAAAATCCATCTATTGAGATCACATGACCTAGATAACGTACCCTCTTTTGGAAGAATGTACGCTTAGATAATTTATCATACAATCTATGTTCTCTTAAACGTTGTAGGACTATTTCTAAATGCTTGCAATGTTCTTCCTCATTTCTAGAATAAACCAGAATATCATCTAAGAAAAATAATACAAATTTGTCAAGGAAATCCCTAAATACACTATTCATCAAGTTCATAATGTTGCAAGTTTATTTTTTAAACTGAAGGGTAAAACGGTGAACTCATATTGCCTATACTTGGTTCTAAATACATTTTTAAAGATATCTTCATCCTTAATCCTCAATTGGTGATATCCAGATCTCAGATCTATTTTAGAGAATACAATAGCACCCCTCATTTGATAAAAAAGATCGTCAATGTGCAACAATTGATACTTGTTCTTAACTATAGCTTTGTTAAGCATACGATAGTCGATGCACAAACATAAGGTACCATCCTTCTTTTTAACAAAGATTATTGGCACTCCCTAAGGTGAAACACTTGGTCTTATCAATCCTTTAGTCAACAATTCATCCAATTGTGCCTTAAGTTCCATAAGTGAACAATGGTTGTCATCCTATAGGGTACCTTAGAAATAGGTTTTGATCCTGGAACTATATCTATAGAGAAATCAAATATTCTTTTCGGAGGCAACCCTGGTAACTCATCTGGAAACACATCCAAAAAATTTCTCAATATTGGATATTTCTCCATATCTAACTTTCCTGTTTCATCTATTTCACCATCTTCTAAGCCTTGAATACTTTGAAATCCAAATCATCACTATCCTTTCCAAGTTCTTCAATCTTTACGGCAAAAATTTTACACCCTTTCTTCTTATCTCTTATAAGTTGCATTGCCATGATTTGTCGAATCCTAACCTCTCTAGGTATCCCTTGGATTTTTACTTGATTTCCAAAATCATCTAGGCATTCTACAGTTTTCATATGGCAATCTACCTTAGACCTATGTCTCCACAACCAATTCATACCCAAGATAACGTCGTATGATCCTAGAGGTGCGACATAAAGGTTTACTTCAATAGAAAAATTGGGTAGTTCTATCCTAGCCTCGAATAGAAATTGATCCACATTTGCTCTTGTCTAGTTTGCATACTCTACATCCCAAGACATTGGCATGTATCCCGCCTTCCTAGATAATTTTTTAGCTACTCTAGGTGAAACGAAATTCTCAGTTGCACCAGTATCAGTAAGAACAAAAATAGGTAAGCCAAACAAAATACCTGGCATTTCAACTAGAGTTACTTGGTACTCTGCCTGATGATATCCACAACTGCATGTATCTTTTGCTTAAACATCTCCTGTTGGGTGGGTAATGGATTACCATATGGTCATGATCTAGAAATTTTATTGGAAAACTCGCTAGCATAGTGATCCCCTCTACATATAAAACATCCTATAACCGACCCTCTTTTCCCTATGGTTTCTCCAGACTTATTGGCATTTTTGCTAGCCTTGTTAGTATTACCCATTCTAGAATCATTCCTTTTACACTCTCGTATAGACTCTCTTCCATCATTGTGGAACCTCTTTCCCTTTTTCCTTGGAACATTTTGCACAAGTTCCACCTTCTTTAGAACTATCTTGTCAGGATCTTTTGCTCTCTTCTTTCTTGACAAGTGGAATTAGCCTTGAGCTTTCACTCTTGCTTAATTGCTTTCTCATATACAAGATCCATTGTTGTTGGACCATGCATATCCACTTCTCCTCCGATCTGACTATTAGGTCCCATTATAAATTTTTAATGTGGAAGCACTCATCCTTGTGATATATGGGAACATAGTGGAGAAGTCAGGTAAACTTCTCCCAATATTCATTGACTGTCATGTTACCTTGTTTCAAACCCTATAAATCTAAGAGTTTTTGGTCATAGTATAGTTGTGGAAACCATCTCTTATGGAAAATATCAATGAATTCCCCCCATGTTAATTTCCAAGAGTTAATATTGAGTTCCAACTTTTTGTTCATCCACCAGTTAGAGGCTTCTCCTACTAACTGATACACACCCCATGCGGCTTTAGTAACCTCATCATAGTTTCATATTTCTAAATAATTTTCCATTTGGAAAAGCCACACTTTAGCCTCATCACCTCCAACACTACCATCAAACTTGGGTGGAATAATCTTCTTCATGTCCTTGGAAAGTTCGAAAGTGACAAGCTTCTTATTTCTTTCTACAAATGGCATAGGTGATTTTCCCCTCTCATGATCATGGGTTTCTTCATGTCCATGAGAAAAATTTTCCCCCTCATGCTCATTAATGGGAACATCATTCTCTACCCTATCCTTAACTCTTTCTTGCTCAATATTAGCCAACCTTGCCAAGATTTGGTCAAGTCTAGCCTCAACTCTAGTAGTCCCTTGTCCAACCTCTTGACTTCCACCTGGATTAGTTCATGTCCTCACCATCCTTACAAGATTCATTTTTACCTTAATGTTTATCCATGTTAGACTAAATTTTATGTTATCAAGTATCTTATGGAAAACATTAAAAATTGCATTTCATACACACATAAAGAATTCCACATAAGATTAAGCACATGCTCTTTTTGATAAACACATAATTTTATTCATTTCATGGGGATTTCAATATCTCTTTGATTACATGGAGTGACTATTCAGATAGTCGAGTGGAGAGTATCCTTCAGATTCACTCTCTAACACATAACTTAAAGGAGTATAACCTACAAACTGAGACAGTTGTTCCATATCTTTCTGTTCATCATTCATTTGTTCATACCTATCCCAAAAAGGATAATAGCAGAAAAAATATTTGCAAGAGAATAAGGAATTGCAAAGATGCATCCCTTCAAATGAAATGGCTCTGCTATTTATAGAGAAGCTTGGTAACTTCTTATCCTAAATTTTAGGCATGATAATGGACAAAAAAGTCCATGCAAAGCAACACATGAAACTCAACAAAAATGTGGCAATCAAACAAGCTCATACTCAGCAAAATCATCTACAGACCGACTTGCAGTATTGACAACAATCATAGACTTATTCAAATCTGCATATGCTCAATTCAAATTATATCATGCAATAGACATCTACAACAGTTAGGCTTCCAAAGGTGGTGCCAAATCCATCCACACTCCTCACTATTGGTGTGGTTTCTTTTCCATTAGAAACAGTCAACTAACAATTTGTAACACCAAGCATCCATCGACTTGGTTTGGAGATGAGTCAACTAGGACATTAAATATGTTTGATAAAGTCATCGACAGTTGTATAAAACATGATAGATATGTTTACCAAGTCAAAGTTAATCATTATAATAGGCGTCAAATAAGTCCATGCTTTGCATCAACATAAGACAACAACACCAAATGTAATACAAATGTCTCATATCACGTGATAGTATAAGTGAGACTCAACTTCACAAAACAATCATAAGCAAATTTCATTTGGCCTCCAATATCATAGTCACTAATGACTATAATCAGCCTTTATAAATTGACTTCTATTAAGATAAATCATAGTCAATAAATAATATATATAATATGATTAAATATATTATATATATACATATATATAATGTTAATATATATTTACATATATATATCATAAGATATCAATGTAAATATTTATATAATATTTAGATAAGTATACATTTGATATATATATAAATGAATACAAGAAAGATAGTATTTGCATATAATCACAATATATCGAATGTATGCATATATACATGTATATAAGTATATACCTATATGTACACGTATATGTAGGTATATCTATATCAATGCATCTATATGAGCGTGTCCATTTTCCAACATACGCATGTATCGATACACATATGCAAATGGATATGTGTATATACCATACATACATATATATATATATATATATATATATATATATATATATATATATATATATATATATATATATATATATATATATATATGTTTAGATTCGATTCACATATAACCATTCATAATTACTATGATATTGATAAGTAACTATGTGTAGTACATCTATACACGTGCATATACATGCCATTAGATCCCATTGACATGTATGTGCATATATATACACATTACGTCCCTCTTATCAATATAATCGCAATAGTACAAGAAAGATCTCCAAAGCTCGAATAGATAAACATAACCCAACAATGCACACAATAGTAAACAAGACTCTACTAATGCTAACACATCAACTAAGGATGACTTACCAACTTCCCACAAATTGACTCAATTCAATCATTCTACTATGGTGTGTGTATGCTCAGATAGTTTACGTTATCGGTTACCTGACCAAGATCTTCTCTCGAGTGATACTTCCCCTCCACCTGGAGGAATGGAACATATACTTGCATCCACTAACACATGCACACAATAGTCAATTGTTCACAACATATGCAATATATGTAAAACATCTCCAAAGTTAGAATAATAATTTAATAACCATCCATTCACATAAATGCAATACTTTTCCATGAAATAACATCAAATGAGATAAAATTCATATGATAACAAGGTTCAAGCACAATTTATTCATCTCCATAATTCACTTTACATTCATATTTACCCTATGTATTAATAGCAAATAGTAATTACACAATTGGGGTGTAACATATGTATTTTTTTTTAGTTTGATTAAACATAGGTTTTCCACTGAAAATCAAGGTCTTTGTTCTACACATTTGGAAAAATAGCAAATTATCAAAAAAGTAAATTGAAAAATATGAGTGCACTAGATATTGATGTCCCTGATCCAACAAAAAAAAATTGAATTTCGATACATACAATTTTTTTTGTGTTTTAGCTAGTAAATCATGTCTAAATTGTAACTGGTTTGACTTTGAAACTTAATTAAGAAAAAAATATTCAATGAAATGCTATGAAACCAATTCCATGCACTAGATATTGTATTTACAAATCTAAATTTGAAAAAAATAGAAGTTTATCCTTCACAGAAAAAAAAGTTGTGTTAGCCAGCAACGTCACTCTTTAAAAATGGTGTTTACTGTTAAAAACTAGTTTTCGAAGGAGATGAAAAAAGAAGTGCAATCTGATTCCAATATTTTTGAAAAAATAATATTCAGAATCTATAGACAAAATGTCACAAATCACTAGTTTTCCTCATCTTCAAATTCCTCATAGTTTAGCTACTATAGATGCCATAAAGTGAAGATTTAGTTAAAAAATTCAGTTTAATGTCCAGTTTGGCCAAAAATTGTAAACCAGTATTGTGGGATCACCCATGTTTCAAAAATAAATGCACAAAAAAATAACGTGTTTTAGCCTATATTCATTCACTCCTTTAATAATTCATTATTTTATCAGCAAATGCAAAGAACATGTTTTTTTGTTTCGACATTGTTGGCAACCATAGAAGTAATTGCATATTATTATGCACATTACACTTATAGGCTACATACAAAGTTGCAGGTTGGACTTCTCATCTTGTTGCTCAATATACACTTTATTAGTTCATGAATTGTCATGTATACTTTTTTTGGTTATGTTAAGTCACCCCAAACAGAAGGCTCAATATCACAACATGCCTACTCAAGTAAAAGAGGTTTTTACACCCCATATATTATGAGTTTTTAGTTTTTTTTTCATGTGGGGTTGTGATTTTACTTGCAGTCTTTATGTCCACTGGAGGTTCAACTAGAAACTGTGTTTTCCAACCTGCATTGGCTTACATCATGGTTGATAGAAAATTTTACACCTTTATGCCTTTCCTAATTCACTCCATTACTGATTCATTATTTTGTCAATAGATGCAAAAAATGTGTTATTCTTTTGGCGTTGTTGGCTTCAATGGATGCACAACTTTTTACATACAAGGTTGTCATAAAAGGTTTTGGTTGCCCTCTAACCTTTCATCTCCATTAACACATGCACATGCACCACAACCAACATATCTTCCCAAAATAATACATCTATTGTTGCAACTATAGAAGTAATTACATATTGTTATGCACGTTACACTCATACGCCATATACAAAGTTGTAGGTTGAACCACTCATCATGTTGTTCAACCTAAACTTTTCTATTTCATGAATTTCAAGATGTGCTTTAGCTGCTCCTATTGACTCACCCCAAATGGAATGCTTGATATCACAACATGACTTCTCAGGTAAAAGAGGTTTGTACACCCCATATACTTTGAACTCTTAGTTATATTTCATGCAGGGTTGCAAATTTACTTGTGATCTTTGTGTCCACTTGGAGGTTTAACTACACACTGTGTTTTCCAACCTGCATTAGCTTACATCATGGTTGATAGGAAATTTTACAAGTCCTTTCTTCCTTTCCTCATTCTCTCCATTACTAATTCATTATTTTTTCAACAGATGCAACAAATATGTTGTCCTTTTGGCGTTGCTCACAGCAATGGATGCATAGTTTTTTACATAAAAGGTTGTCATAAAAGGTTTTGGTTGTCCTCTAACCTTTCATCTCCATTAATACATACACATGCACCACAACCAATGTATCTTCCCAAAATAATACATTTCATGTTGCAACTGTAGAAGTAATTACATATTGTTATGCACCTTACACTTGTACGCCACATACAAAGTTGCAAGTTGAGCCACTCATCATGTGGTTCAACCTACACTTGTTTATTTCATGAATTGCTAGATGTGATTGTGTTTCTCATGTTAAGTCACCCAAAATGAAAGACTCAATATCACAACATGCCTCCTCAAGTAAAAGAGGTTTGTACACCCCATATACTCTGAAATATTAGTTTTATTTACATGTGAGGTTGTGAATTTACTTGCGATCTTTATGTCCATTTGGAGGTTCAACTAGACACTATTTTTTTCAACCTGCATTGGCTCACATCATGGTTGATAGGAAATTTTACACATTTATGCCTTTCCTAATTCACTCCATACTGATTTATTATTTTGTCAACAAATGCAACAAGCATGTTATTCTTTTCACATTGTTAGCAGCAATGGATGCATATTTTTTTACATACAAGGTTTTCATAAAAGGTTTTGGTTGCCCTTTAACCTTTCATCTCTACTAAAATATACAAATGCACCACAACTAACAATGTATCTTCCCAAAATAATATATTTTTTGTTGCAACTATAGAAGTAATTACATATTGTTATGCACGTTACACTCGTACACCACATACAAAGTTGCAAATTCAACCACTCATCATATTGTTCAACCTACACTTTTTTATTCCATGAATTTTTAGATGTGCTTTTTTTGCTCATGTTAACTCACCCCAAATGGAAGGCTCGATATTACAACATGCCTCCTCAGATAAAAGAGGTTTGTACACTCCATATACTCTGAACTCTTAGTTATATTTTCATGTGAGGTTATGGATTTACTTGAGGTCTTTATGTCCACTTGGAGGTTCAACTACACATTGTGTTTTCCAACCTGTATTGGCTTACATCATGGTTGATAGGAAATTTTACACCTTTATGCCTTTTCTAATTCACTCCATTACTAATTCATTATTTTGTCAACAAATGCAAAAAATGTATTATTCTTTTAGCGTTGTTGGCTGCAATGGATGGACATTTTTTTACATACAAGGTTTTCATAAAAGGTTTTGGTTTCCCTCTAACCTTTCATCTCCATTAACACATACACATGCACCACAACCAACATATCTTCCCAAAATAATACATCTATTGTTGCAACTATAGAAGTAATTATATATTGTTATAAACGTTACACTTGTATGCCACATACAAAGTTGTAGGTTGAACCACTCATCGTGTTGTTCAACCTACACTTTTTTATTTCATGAATTGAAAGATGTGCTTTAGCTACTCTTGTTGACTCACCCCAAATGGAAGGCTTGATATCACATGACTTATCAAGCAAAAGAGGTCTGTACACCCCATATACTTTGAACTCTTAGTTATATTTTGATGCAAGGTTGTGAATTTACTTGCGATCTTTATGTCCACTTGGAGGTTTAACTACACACTGTGTTTTCCAACCTACATTAGCTTACATCATGGTTGATAGGAAATTTTACACCTTTCTACCTTTTCTCATTCTCTTGATTACTAACTCATTATTTTTTCAACAAATGCAACAAACGTGTTATCCTTTTGGTGTTGCTCGTAGGAATGGATGCACATTTTTTTACATAAAAGGTTGTCATAAAAGGTTTTGGTTGCCCTCTAACCTTTCATCTCCAATAAAACTTACACATGCACCACAACCAATGTATCTTCCCAAAATAATACATTTCTTGTTGCAACTGGGTGATCCCACAATAGTGGTTTACAATTTTTGGCCAAACTAGACACTGGTTTTATTTTTTTTAACTAAATCTTCACATTCGAGCACCTATAGCAGTTAAACCGTGAGGAATTTGAAGATGATACAAACTAGAGTCTCGTCACATTTTTTCTGTAGATTCTAAAAATATTTTTTTCAAAATTTTTGGAATTAGATTGCACTCTTTTTTCCATCTCCCACGAAAACTAGTTTTTTTTTCAAAAAACAACATTTTCTAAAAGTGACGCACACCGTATAACGCATAAATTTTTTTCCTTGAAGGATAAAATTATAATTCTTTCGAATTTAGATTTGTAACTCTGATATCTAGTGCTTCCACTTGGTTAGATAGTTTTTTATTGAATATTTTTTCTTTAATCAAGTTTGAAAGTCAAACCAATTACAATTCAAACATAACAAGATCGTATAACGCATAACTTTTAGTGTATGTATCAAATTTTTATTTTTATTTTTGTTGGATCAAGGACTCCAATATCTGGTGCACTCATATTTTTCAAATTTTTTTTTGATAATCTTCTATTTTTCCACATGTGCAGAATAGAGAGTTTCATTTTCAGTGAAAAACCTATATTTAATAAAACTTAAAAAACAAATAGATAATAAAATCAAAACATTAAAATTATTTTCGTTGGATAGCCCGTTTTGAGGGAAACCTGATACTAGTTGGGTTTCTGAAATCTCCTCCATTTTCATTCTCAAATCGAGCTTTGAAGCGCAAAATTATGAGCAATTTTGGTGCCTGAGAGGGTGGAGGTAAAAATAAGGGGATTCGGTCGAATAAAATTCAAATCTTTGGTCAAATAGGAGTTCGACTGAAGGCTTGTTCAACTGAACACATTTTACATATAATAAAAAAATAGATTTAAAGGGGGTTCGGTCGAACATGATAAAGATGTTCGATCGAACCCCCTCTATTAAATATATATTTCTTTCTTTTGCCCGTTGTATTTTATAATATTTAATATTAATATAAATGTAAATTATATTTTTTTTAATTATAATATATAATATACTTAAGGGTAGGGGGTAGAGGAGAGAGGGGGGGAGTGAGAGAAAGATAAAGGGTAGGGTTTAAGGGTTACGGGTAGAGGGGAGAGAGGGAGAGGGGGTAGGAGGGAGAGGGGGTAGGAGGGAGAGACTTGAGAGAGAGAGGGGGGGAGTGGGAGAGAGATAAAGGGTAGAGGGGTGTGCAAGGGTTTAGGGTTTATAAGAGTTAAAGGGTGGAGGGAGGAGAGAGGGAGTGGGAGGGAGGCTGAGAGGAGAAGAGAAAAGAGGGAGTGGTAAGAGGGTAAAGGGTAGGGTTTGGGGTGAAGAGGGGGGAGAGGGGATGGGGGAGAGGGGGTAGGAAGGAGAGACTTGAGAGAAAGAGGTGGGGGAGTGGGAGAGAGATAAAGGATAGGGTTTAAGGGTTAATGGTAGAGGGGAGAGAGGGAGAGGGGGTAGGAGGGAGAGACTTGAGAGAGAGAGAGAGAGGGGGGGAAGTTGGAGAAAGATATAGGGTTTAAGGGTTAAGGGTAGAGGGGAGAGAG